>JAXGFW010000020.1:0-600000 GCA_034376525.1 Nicotiana benthamiana
ATAAAGTGTATTAAAAATAAGTAGTCTTTTAAATAAATAAAGATAATTTTTAAATATGCGGGTAATAGGTTGGCAACCCTCCACTTGTAAACTTTCAAGAACAACATTCAAGAATGTAACTATTCTGAGAACTCATTCACAAAAAACATTTTCAATCAAAAATGCAGATTCTCCCTACCATTTTCAATACCAAGGCTTTGTAACAAGCAGAGAAGAAACGTTGGCAATCCTCTCTGTAACAAAATGATTCGAACAAGATTTAGCAACGTAAAATTTTGCGATTCTAATGGAGTACGATGCAACCTTTCCAAAGAATACCATGTGAAATTTTTCTCTATTCTAAGTATGTTAAGGCTATCCCTTCTTTCTTTTGGCATGATCTATACGACACAAATGAAATGAGTAAATATGCAATTTCTACAAATGACTCTATTCACAAGAAATGTTAGAGATGCTTATGTTCTTGATTCTCCATGTGTCATATTAATCTATCATATATCCATTGGTCTCTGATAAATACGGAAGGTGAAAAAGTTTACTTCATGATATTTTGCAAAGGCATAATGGTCTTATGACACTCCAAGAGATTTTATTGACGTACTTCTCATGCATTGCATTCATGTACATTGACCCATGATCATATATATATATATATATATATATATATATATATGGGAAAGATTATGGTGTTATATACATACCACCACCTTATCAGCTGGTATATGTTGATGATTTTTCCACAGTGGCCGAGATGATATGAGGGGATGTCCTCAGAGATGTTATAAAATATGTACATATGCATGGCATAACATTCATACACATATGCATGACACTATAAGTATTTCATGATTTACAAAGTTTTCCAGACTTCCAAGGTTGAGTCATTTACTTTATATTTCTTCCATGTCAGTTATGTACTTATTTATGTGCCATACAAACTCGGTACATTATTCGTATCGATGTCTATCTCGCCTGGGGACATTGCATTTCATACTCGTAGGTCTCGATAGAAAGGTCAAGAGCCATCCAAGTAGGCTATCAGCTCAGAGGAAGATGTTGGTGCGCTCCGTTTGCTTCGGAGTTGCTCGTTTGGATAGTGTGATTTAGATGTGTATTGTTTGATATGGCGGGACTTTGTCCCGACCTTTATAAAAATTATGTATTCTTAGAGTCTTGTAGACAGATGTCATGTACTAAAAAGATTGTATGGCCTTGTCGGCCTATGTTCAGTATATGAGTGGTCTTTTTGCTCTTATAGGCCTGTATGTCTTGTATATAAGTTGGTGTCATTTGTTGTGTTCTACTTACCTCACGATAGCCTTCCAACTCAATTATCTATGATAGTATTACATGAAAATATACGTTTTGTTGGTACTCGGTTGAGTAAGATATCGGGTATCTGTCGCGGCCCATCGGTTTGGGTCGTGACAAAAGTGGTAAAGGTTTTCCCGCGATCGCAATGATGGAAATTAGGCCTAGGCAGAAGGTTTAAAAGGTCGTCTTGTCCGCGAATGTGGCGTTTATTTCCTCCATAATTGGTGTTTTTTGGAGCTTTTTGAAGGGGATTGAAAAGGGATTCAAGGGGGAATCACTTATAGGTAAGAATCTTTGACTTAAAACTCGGTTATTATGTGAATTCCACCTAGAAAATCATGGAAATTAAGCCAAAAACTGAAGGAATTAGGGCTTGGAAATTTATACTTTTGATTGAGATTTGAATTACCATTTGAGGTTGGATTTCAGAACTTTTGTATGAACTCATGGGCAGATAAGGAATTAATTGATGTAAAAGTTATCGAATTCTGAGATGTGGGCATGGGGGTCGGGTTTTGGTAATTTCGGGTTTTGTATCCTTTATTGATTGTTTTTGCTTGGGCTTCGTTCCCTCATCATATTTTGACGTCCTCGTTATGATTTTGGATAGATTTGACGTGCGTGGAGTCCGATTCGAGAGGCAAGTGCATCGCGAGCTAGAGATTTGACCGGTTCGAGGTGAGTAATAATTGTAAATGATGTTCTGAGGGTTTGAAACCCTAGATTTGCACATCGTAGTGCTATATTGAGGTGAGGCACATGCTTGTTGACAATCATGGGGTCGTGCATTATTGGGGATTGTGACTTGGTCGGTCCCGATTGATAATTTTACCGCGTATTTGATTGAAAACTATTTGCTATCATCATTATTTGGGTTGAATGTCATAATTGGGCCCAATGCCAACTATTTGAACCCTTCGGGGCTTTTTATTGATATTTCCTTACAGTTTTGACTTTATACTTGAACTCAGCCATGTTACTTTCCATTGTTTTAATACTCAGCCATGTTTACTCATTTTTAAGACTTAAATGATATTTTAAATGATATTTGGGCTGAGAAACACTGTTTTACTATTGTTCGAGGGGCTTGTGAGTATTTATGATTGAGTAAGGTCGAAGGCCTATGTTATGAGGAAACACTGATACTGATTTGAGGTCGAGGGCTTGAGATATATATGCCACGAGGTGGCTTGATTAATATGAGGCCAAAGGCCTAATTTTGATGCCACGAGATGGATTGTTATTGCGCTTAGGCCGTAAGGGGGCCCTCCAGGAGTCTGCACACCCCCAATGAGTACGGGTACCAATTGTGATGCGAGATTGAGCCCGATGGTCTAGTACTGTTCTGAGATATTTCCTGAGGGGTGAAATTGTTGATACTATGCCCGAGGGGCAAACTTCTATTTGTCTACTTTACCTTAACTTCCTGTCAATTACCTGTATACTTTTTGAAAAAGGATTTTACTTAACTTTTCACTAGTTTACTGCTTTTAAATGGTTTTACTGCTTCATTATAGAATGTCTTGTGCCATACGTGTTTTCTTACTTTCAGTCGTTATTTGCATTTATCATTCACTGAGTTGGAGTACTCACTATACTCCCTGCACCATGTGTGCATATTAAGGCATAGCTGGTCCCGCTCCCGAGTGCTAATCATTCCAGCTTCAGGCGGATCCGAGGAGTCTTTAGGTAGTTGTTGGCGTTCACGGCCCGGAGCTCATCCCTACCTCTTTTCCTTTATGTCCTTAGTTCAATACTAAACTCTGTCGTTACATTTGAGTAATCAGCATTGTTAGATGCTCGTAACTTGTGACACCCTGGTTGGGGGTGTGTTTGGTTGTACTTCCGCATTTTATTGATATTATCTGCCACTTTGTATTATTAATTATGTCTTAGATTGTTTTATTATTGTTTAACCGTTTAATGTCGAATTAGGAATAGTTGGTTGGCCTTGTCTTCACGAGAGTCGCCATCACAACGGGGTCCAGGTTTAGGGTCGTGATAATTGGGGAATTAGGGATTGAAATTAGAGAGTGTAAAGTGGGGACTTGAGAGACCATTTGGGGTCAGATTTTGATATTTTGATATGTATGGACTTGCGGAAGGATAAGGATTCTATTGATGTAATTTTTATTGGATTCCGAGACGTGAGCTTGGGGGTTAGATTTGACCAATTTCAGGATTTTTAATGTAATTTGATTATTTTCGCGTGGGCTTTGTTTCCTTAGCATATATTGATGTTATGGTTCTGATTTGGTTAGATTCGGGGCATTTGGAGGCCGAATCGAGAGGTAAGGGCATAGCGGGCTAGAATTTGGCTTTCTTGAGGTAAGTAACGCTTCCAAACTTGGTTCTAAGGGTTCGAAACCCCTAATTATGTGTTCTTGATTACTATTGAGGTGACGCAAATGCCAAGTGATGGGCGTGTGGGCGTGCACCGTGAGGATTGCGTCCTGGATGATTCCATGGCACCGCTTAGTGACTATTTCTTATAGATATCTGTGTTTCTATTATGTGATTAAGTAAATGTGTTGTGAAAACACGTTTGATATCCTGTTAGGGATTCACGCCAACTGATCAGACCGGAGATAACGTTTCTTGCTGTCATATCATTTTCTTCATTGATATTCTGCACTCAGTCGTGTTAATGAATTATATATCATGCCTCAGTCTCGATTATTGCTATTTGGCATATCATATAATTTTTTGGCTAGTATCATGATATTTTGAGCCCGTGTGTGTGAGACTGTAGAGTGATGACTGAGTGAGGCCGAGAGCCCTGTTGTGAGTAAAAGTATCTAGGATTGAGCTACACACTGCAATGTTTATGTGGATGATTGATCACACCCAACTATGCCTTATAAAAAACAAAGCGGTTGTTGCAAATATAATTTGGTTTACAAGTCCGGAGTCGAATCCTCAGGGAGCTAAGCTATCTATTACAACTCTTAGTTATGCTAGTACAAGCTCAAACAATTCCTGGATGCAAGATTTTTATCAATAAATATTGGGATTTGTTTAGCTATAAGTAAAGTGATATTAACACTAACAATATTCCAAATTAAAGATAATTCAATGGTAAAAAGATCTAGGGTATTGATTTTCCTAATTGCTAGATTAATTCTTAACTTTTTTTCCATAATCTCGTTGTAATACTCTATGAGGATTATGAGGTATGGGTTTACGATAATTTACTAGAGCATTCTCTCAAACTACTCTAGCTGATAATTTATGCAGCTCTAAATTATCCTGCCAAAGTTTCGTTGTCTCTAACTCCACTTTTAAATTCAAGTAATGAATCTCTTCAATTACCCAAAAGTGGTGTTGTTCAACAACATTTTAACCTAGTATTCTTTCTCAAGAAACACAAGGCGATTAGACATGATTAATCAATGGCCCATTTAATTAATCACCATACAAAATATAGTAGAACAATCATATAATAAACCCGGCTCGATTATAACAAAACTGTGTCAAAGCTTCATCTAACAATAGGTTCCATGAACCTTAGACTAATTAATTAGCTACGTATAATTTTTTTCATAATCACAACAGCAAAACTCATAATCAATGATCAACACAAAAGGAAGAAAGATAGAACTTGATGTCAAGTGTTCCTCCTTGCCTCTAGCCTCTTCTTGCCTTCAACAAAACACTAAAAATCTTAATAATCTCTCGTTGGCGTCTTGGGCTTCTTATTTTCTAAGGAGATTTTCCCTTGAACTTACAAAATTACCCCTGGAAATAAGGTTCAGCGAATTGACGAGCGCGGTCGCGCTTGGGCCGCGCATATCGCATTCTATTCTGCCTGGACTAGCGCGGCTGGAGCGCACTCGGGCTTAGCCCGCGCTCATGAGGTTCAGCCGTTTTCTCCTTTTCTCCTTCTTCTTTCATGCACATTCACATCCGAGTGGCTTTCCTTGCTCCAAATTAGCTCCAAAATCTGTTCAATGTCCTCATAATCAACCCTTGCTCCTGTAAAGCACAAAAGCCTCAATTAAAGCATTTTTTTATCATTTAGCACTTTAAACATTAATAAAGTATGGTTAACTTCGATCATAAATAGAATATACATCGCACAATATAGGCTACTATAAAGACCCCACACTTAAACCGTTGCTAGTCATCTAGCAACAAAACCACACTCTATAGGCCTAATCATCACTGAGTCACTTCCCTACTCTTTATACCAAGAATAATTCACATAGATAGACTACTTTAGAGTAACATCCTAACCTCAAGATTGGACTCTCTCTAGCCACGTAATGTCCCTAACCAGATTTTATACTCTTAGTTAGAGGTCCAGACTTACCTTCCCTTCATGAGTCATATGCCTACTCACCACAAAAGAGACTTGCATCATGGTCATTGTAATTCACACACTGAGGAATTCAAATATGTAAGATTCCACTCATACTCAGAAAGAAATTCTTATGCCACAAACAACACACCATAGGCTTGTCCGTAGTGTAATACTCGACTAATCGAGCTCATTTGATCTGGAATCAACTAAGACTTTATTTGGTTGTATTGTTGGATGCGGGACAGGTAGGATACATATGGGTATAGTGACTAGACCTCCCTAAGCACTTCAATACATCTTTCATTTTTAAGCCCATACCTTTGTCAAACCTTCATTCCACATTTACATCATTGAGTTAAGCCCCATACTTGTTTAAGCACACTTACATCAAGAGTCACCACTTAGTAAGGAAAATATATATACATTTTTTTAATACAAGTGGCTCTTATTTTCTTCTCAACACAGTGCACCTTGCTCCTTATTTCATTAGCTCTACTCAAAAGCCCAACCAACCACCCAACCAACCACCCCCACACTTTAACTTTTCCATATTCGTTACAATTCAAGTGCTTATAAGAGGTGATAGGTTTCAAAAAGATAGACAACTCACAACTTGGTAAGGCTTGTAATGTGGTTGCCAAAGAAATATGATTACAGGCTCAAAGGGATTAACTACAATATACACAATCACGTGGGTGAAAACATATACAGATAGGTTAGACAAGGAAACGCCTATATCACTTTCTAGACCAATTAAGACTATCATTTCGCTTCATACACACACAGGTCAAGTTCTAGGCATTGAGTGTTAGCATAGAATACACAAAGCCGCACTCATACATGGCACATGACTCAATTCAGTTAGGACCGTCAGACACTCTTCTCAAGGTGCTTAAGCCAACTCAAGAACACACATTTTAAGGCATTATTGCTAGAGTCAACTAATGAGCCTAAGTGTCACATTGAAGCAATCTTTATTCTTTTTCGCCCACAAATTTCTAAATTAAAAAATAGAACTAACTATAGCCGGTTCAAATGGAAACCTTGGAAAAGAATCGTGGTTTAAAGAAAAACCAAAGGGGGAGTTAATACACTACCTACCAGAAGAAAATCTTTTTTTTGTTTGACTTAAGTCCCTCAAGAGACCCGCCGAGAGGTGTTCGTCTTCGGGCCAAGTCGAAGTTAATTAACAACAACCAAAAAATACCAAACAAATCTATACAATTGTAAAACAAAAACAATTATCCCCCACCCCCACACTTAAAGATTTGGCATGTCCCCATGTCAAATAAATTAAAGTAAAGTAAGGTAAAGGGACTTCCCTGGTAGATCAGTCTTGATCGAAGACAGTGCTAAGGATAAGGTGACATGCCCGACCCAAAGCATGCAGCCATCCCATGATTTTCTTTTCCGATTTAGCATTCTAGGTGGCCAAAGCATCAACTCGCGTCCCCAAGTCTGTGACCAATGTACGCATCCCTGCCATCTCCTACTCTAAGGCTGCTAAGCGGTAACTCGACCGATCCCAGATGGTCCTGTAGCTTCTGCAAACGGCGCATGGGTGGGCGGCTCGGCTTCCGCTTCTTCCTGCTCATCCTCTACCTCCTCAGATGCATATGAGTCATCACTATCATCAGCACTAGGTGTCATAGGCTCCTTTCCAATATTCACCTTATTTGCTCGAAACTTTGCCTCTCTCGGCACTTTTCCATCCACACTCAAATTTTCTGGCACCCGAGCTGCCCAGCAAAGCCTTTTGACTAGGGACAGGAAGAAGAAACCATACTTCTTCATCGGACAACATGTAAATATTTTACACCTCCTCGTGAAAAAGCTTGGCCACGTCAAAGTTGAGACCATTTATGAAACACCAAATTAATGCAACTCAAGGAGAATTCACTTCTGTGGTGTTGGAGGACGGGAATAGGCGATTGTTGATGACATATAACCAGCACTTCCCTTCAAAGGTGAGTGCCACTAAATAGAACTTATGCCCTTATTTCATCCACACAATCTCCTTGCGTGTCGCACAAATTGTTTCAAAGAATAACTCCCACTGAGTGTATTTTCTGCCATAGGCTTCATAATAATCCTCCTTCTCCGCCACAGGTGCGCGCAACTGGTATAATCTCTTCATAGCCTCAACAGAGGCATCCACAAGCTTCTGGCACACTGTGACCACACCATTTACAAGTTCTTTAACGTTGCCACAGAACTCATGCACAACCATCAAATTCACATCATCTGGTTCTTTAAAGAAAATTTTTAGCCCACACCTGACCAGCTCATTGTACAAGTTGGGGTAGCCATATTGGAGCGATCCTATATCCATGCCCCTTTCTGGTATTGGTTTCTTGGATTCCTTATCAACAAAATGGTCTTGAGTTGTGGCAGAGACAAACCTGTTAATATCATAAGGACGAGCATGAGCCGAAGTGCGCGCTCTAGAGGATCTAGCTTGGTCAATGGATGATGCACCAGTGGTTTGGTGTTTCTTGGAAGGTGCCATAGTACCTGGAAGAAGGAATATCATTAGCAAAGCGTAAAAGATATGATTCAATTGTGGTTACTTAGACATCATCCGCACAATTGGTCACAATTACCATTGACACTCATTGTTTGTCTCTGTGTTTTAGTTTAGTTGCCACAATACCCACATTGCTTTGTGTTCAAGCTCAATTGTAAGGTTGGATGCCTTTGGGTCACACAGATTGACAAAAAAATTTTAGGTGTTGTTGAGGGTCTTCAATGTGTGATCCTGAGAACAATCCCTTATTCTGCAGAAGATGCAGCATGTTTGGTGATCTGGAATGTCTCCGCTTGTATTTTTCCACTTATTTAACTCATAGTCAATGATCTGTGGGTTATCGTAGACGATGCAGCACTGTTTAATGCCTTGAATATTTTCTCGGGGTCTGAGATTCCATCAAGCATTTCGACAGTCCTCAAAGAATTTCTAGGCATACACCTGAGTCACACAAGAGTTCAAACGTGAGAATTTCAATGAAAAATTATTTAACACCGTAGAAAATTGATCTAAACTAATAATTCTAGCACTACTTCTAAGTTGTAATAAATAACAATGTTAGTTCTCCAGCAACTGTGCCAAAATTTGATCACGCCCAACTATGCCTTATAAAAGACAAAGTGGTCGTTGCAAATATAATCCGGTTTACAAGTCCGGAGTTGAATCATTAAGGAACTAACTTATCTATTACAACTCTTAGTTATGCTAGTACAAGTTCAAACAATTCCCGAATGCAAAAATTTTATGAATAAATATTGGAATTTATTTAACTAAAGTAAAGTGATATTAAAACTAACAATATTCCAAATTAAAGATAATTCAATGGTAAAAAGATCTAGGGTATTGATTTCCACAATTGCTATATTAATTCTTAACTCTTTTGCTATAATCTCGTGGTAATACTCTATGAGGATTATGAGCTATGGAATATCGCTATTATCTCTCGATCAACTATGATAATTCACTAGAGCATTCTCTCGAACTACTCTAGCTGATAATTTATGCAGCTCTAAATTATCCCACCAAAGTTTCATTATCTCTAACCCCACTTTTAAATTCAAGTAATGAATCTATTCGTTTACCCAAAAAGTGGTGTTGTTCAACAAAAATCCAACCTAGTATTCTTTCTCAAGAAACACAAGGCGATTAGACACGATTAATCAAGGGCCCATTCAATTAATCACCATACAAAACATAGTTGAACAATCATATAATAAACATGGCTCAATTATAACAAAACTGAGTCAAAAAAACATCTAACAATTGGTTTATCGACCCTCGACTAAATAATTAGCTACGCACAATTATTTTTAAAATTACAACAATAAAACTCATAATCAATGATCAACACAAAAGGAAGAAAGATAGAACTCGAGGCTGAATGTTCCTCCTTGCCTCTTGCCTTTTCTTGCCTTCAACAAAACTCTAAAAACCTTAATTATCTCTCTTTGGGAGACTTGGATTCTTATATGCTAAGAGAGTTGCTCCCTAACTTACAAAATTACCCCTAAAAATAAGGTTTAACGAATTGACGAGCGCAGTCGTGCTTGGGCTGCACATATCGTGTTCTATTCTGCCTGGACTAGAGCGGCTGGAGAGCGTCCGTGCTTAGCCCTGCTCATGAGGTTCAGCTGTTTTCTCCTTTTCTCCTTCTTCTTTCATGCGCATTCACCTCCGAGTGGCTTTCCTTGCTCTAATTTAGCTCCAAAAGCTGTTCAATGTCCTCATAATCTCCTGCAGAGCACAAACACCTCAATTAAAGCATTTTATTATCATTTAGCACTTTAAACATCAATAAAGTATGATTTACTTCGAGCATAAATAGCATCTACATCACATATATAATCGTTGATAGTGCTTGGGTTGTAGGAACCCCTCCGGAGTCTGTAACACACCCCTAGTGAGCGTAATTGATGATATTGAGGGATGGATCTTCCCTGGACATGGATCTTGTCCGAAGTATTTATACCTAGAGATGGATCTTCTACATAGGGCTGGAATAGCCTTCCTCGGTACTGGATGACTGTAGTCAGTGATATATATAATCCAGGATGAATCTTCCCTGGGCTGGATGGCTATATACAGTATCGGGTGGTTGAGCACTTATGAGTGGAGGTACACGAAACATTGATCATGCTATTTATGAATTGTTATATAGAGATTTTCCTGGGTTTTATACTCCGTACTGTTTAGCATGTATTATTTAATGTTGAGTTTTTACTTGAATTGCAAGCATGTCTACTTTCTGTTCAGTTAATTATATTACCTGTTGAGGTTTGTTTCGTCACTACCTGTCAGTCCATAGTTTGAACTTATTACTTACTGAGTTGGTGTATTCACGTTACCTCCTGCACCTTGTGTGTAGATACAGGTACCTCAGGTCACAGTAGCAGTTGCTGATCATATCAGTTGTGGACTTCCCTTGGAGATTGCGATGTAGCTGCTTGGCGATCGCAGTCCCGCCTTCTCCTTCCTTATTTTCCTATTAATATATTTGTTGGATATTCTCAGTCTATGTTGGTCTTGTTATATTTATAGTATTTTGCTCATGAATTAGTGACACCCGAGATCAGGCTTATATTTTTCCGCTTATTTAACCCAATGTTATCTCTTTATCGGATTTCTGTTGAAAAATAATTTTCTCAAGTGTTAAGTGAAAATGTGGTTATTTTGGAAATAAGTTGGTTGATCTAATCTCACTATAGACGCCATCACGATCAGATTAGTTTTGGGATCGTGACACTAAAACTCTATCATCTAAATGTAATTAACAACTATTTATTTGGTACTTTCATGTTTCTTTGTTCTGTGTTAATATATTATTTGTAGTTGATTTTATGAGCACGATCATACAACATATTTTATCTGAAAGAAAAGTTTTAATATTTTATTTACTATAATGTTGCCAATGTTTCTCCTGCTTTCGGCTAAAACAAAAGGGCTTTAAACTTTAAATAGAAGTTTGACAAATATCATTCATTTTAGCATCAGAATGTTGTCTAACAAACAACTAAGTAAATCATGGCAAAAAGGATTACTGCCACTGCGTCTTGTTTTATAATCCACACTAAAGAAAAGAACCAACATAAAAATTACTTTGAATCAGCTAATTTTACATCAGACCATACATCTTCTAGAAAAAATGCCTAAATTTTGAACTTCTCACAAGACAGAATACCTGGAGTGCAAGTTTAGCGCCGAGCCGAGTGAAGTAGGCAGGGACGTGATGATTGGATTTCAGGTCATCGCCAAGAGGGACAGTGTCCGATATCTTCGGTCTGTGATTCAGGGGGACGGAGAGATTGGCGGGGACATCACTCATCGTATAGGAGCGCGGTGGTCAAAGTGGAGGCTTGCATCAGGAGTCCTGTGTGACAAGAAAGTTCCACATAAACTCAAGGGGAAATTCTATCGAGCTGTGGTTAGACCTGCGATTGTATGGGGTGGAGTGCTGGCCCGTGAAGAACTCTCATGTTCAGAGAATGAAGGTTGTGGAGATGAGGATGCTCAGGTGGATGTGCGGGCACACCAGGTTAGATAAGATTAAGAATGAAGTTATTCGAGAGAAGGTAGGGGTGGCCCCAGTGGATGAGAAGATGCGAGAAGCGAGGCTGAGGTGGTTCGGGCATGTGCGGAGGAGGAATCCCGATGCCCTGGTGAGGAGTTGTGAGCAGCTGGAGATTGTTGGCGGTCGGCGAGGCAGAGGGAGGCCTAAGAAGTATTGACGAGAGGTGATTAGGCATGACATGGCTAGAATCCAGGTTTCCGAGGACATGACCCTTGATAGGACAGTCTGGAGGTCTAGTATCATGGTTGTAGGATAGGGGCTCCTAGAGTTTTTCGTACTCCTCACCTGGGGTTGGGTGAGGGTCGGCAGGGTTATCCATAGATGATTCGTGTTTTAGCTTATGTCTCCCTTATGGCTGTTAGTTATGGTAGTTATTTTATGATATTATTGCATGTTATTTTATTTATGTTTCTTATGTTTCCTATGTTTAGATAATTATTTACGCTATTTCTGCTGGAGTTACTAATGCTCTATTGTTTTTGCTTTTGTTTTTGTTTTGTTTTTGTTTTTGTTTTTATTGTTGTTTTTCCTTTTCTCCACTGAGCCGAGGGTCAATTGGAAACAGCCTCTCTGCCCTTTCGGGTAAGGGTAAGGCTCGTCTACATATTACCCTCCCCAAACTCCACCTGGTGGGACTATACTGGATAGTTGTTGTTGTCGTCACAAGATCTCTTCGATGAACTAATAAATGTAGACTTACAATGTTGTCACAAAGACCTTAAAATGAATACCTTAATCTCATATGTCTCAACATATTTTACAAAATAATAAAAATTGCTAGCTTATTGAGTGTGGGTTTGGGCTCAACACGGGCTATACCCCATAAATACTAGAAATATATTCAATAAATATTATGCCCTCCATGTCCACTTGCATTATTGTTGTGAGTGCATCCAGATGAAATACCATGCTCTAAATCTTTGGCCTTAAAACAAGAACCAAGAAGTAAATCGAGCTTTTTTCGCAACAAAAGAAGATCAATCTTTAACTTTACCAGCAAAATTTATATTTGTTGCTATTGTTTCATACTAGGTCTCTCCCTCTGTTTTTTGTCTTGTTTGATGAACCTCAACTTATGGTCGAGACATTTTTTTTCCATTAATTTTTGTGTATATTTTGCATATAATCAGGGCCTTATCTTTATTATTCTTTTGTTCTTGGTAAATTCCGCAGATGTTTGTGTATCTAAGTTATGTATTTTATCATCTTATTGATGTCTCATATGGTATGTATTAAATTTTTTTGGTTATCTAATATTTGATGTTTACGATATTATGAATATATTTATGCGAGTTATTATGTTTTCTAAGCATGCACAATACAGTTATAATCTCAGGTTAAGTTTTGTTAGCTCGATAATACATTTAAGTTATCGAATGTTGTCTGCTCCTCTAGTATTGGGGCATGACATCATCCTCTTTCTCATTAGTCTTTTTTCGAGTTTCATTACAATAAATCTCTCGAACATCTCATCATCATTTCCTTAATAAGAGTGAATTTTCTTGTTCATCTTTCCCATGCAACGACATTATCTGTTACCTCTTATTCAAGATTCATCATCACATTACTATTTCACAAGTAACTGTTTATTAGGTTTAAAACCTTTGTTGGACTCCTTGCTCTCAAAAAATCTTTCAAAGTTAATTAACTTTTGAAATCTTGGTAGTTCCTCCTAGGGCTGTTTATCGGGCGAATTAGGCGGTTATTTACTTTTAATGATTTGGCTTAACGGTTATCAGCTTTTAAATGTATTAATCCGTTAGCCACCCAATAAGATATCGGGCGGATTGGTAACGATTTAGCTTTTAGGGGGCGGTTATCGGCCTGACATACATATTCACTAAATTGTGTTTTCAACTTGCGTCACATCTTCCATAACTGTTTACAAACAAACCAGGGGCGTAAGCAATTAATGTTAGTCTTAGTCTCTTAAGCACTTCACACGAGACAGAGTACTGAAAGTGGGCCAATTGTATACACGAGCTACATTAGTACTCTTTTTATGTTTTACACATTTTTAGCTTATACAGATTGAGCACAACTTTTTAGGAGATCAAAAGATAACCTTCTTAAGATGAACATAATTGAAGCTTATATCCTAATAATAATCCACAGCGATCTGCTTTCAATCATTAACATGTTCACATGTTAACTGAGTGGTTATAAAATGGAAAGTGAAAACTAAACTCAAGGGTTTATGTCCTTTTTTATATTTAATGCGCGCGCGCACACACACACACACACACACACATATATATATATATATATATCTATATATATATATATATATATATATATATATATATATATATATATATATATATATATATATATATATATATATATATATATATCTATATATATATATATATTCTTAACGGATTAACGGGTTACCCGTTAAGAAAACTAAATAATCCGTCCCAAACCGATAAGCCAGTAACAAAAAAAATTCAATCTGTTCCCCGTTCGTTAAGCCGTTAAGCCGTTACCATTAAGTCATTAAGCTTCGGTTTCAGATCGATTTTCGGTTTCGAATTGGTTTTGAACACCCCTAGTTCCTCCTATCAAATATTTTATCAATCAAGTATTTCTTTAGCCTAGAATTCTCATAGTTATAATAGCTAATTTGGTACACATTCATTTTCTTCGGAAGATTATTCTTTCAAATCTTTAAAAGTTTGAATTCTCCACAAGCGCCTCAGGACCAATTGCTCTGATACCAAATATAAAAATTGAAGGAGGGATACTGTCAATTAATTATTCTTGTGAAGACAAGTGGAAGAAAATATTCTTTTTACTTCATTCAACTTGTTTACACAAAATAATTAAACAATATAGGGGTTTTATAAGTTTTTTCATGATATTACCATGTCTAATATATTTTTATATATATTAATTTAATCCTAAGCCTTTTAATTTTTCCTAATTCATGGATGAAATCATACATGCATCCTCATTAGTTTCCTAGTAAATGACTAATTAAAATATTGTATTTGAGATGAATCTAATTTAGTTCTACAACATGAAGGGTACTGTAATTACTTTTCACATCTTATTTATGGAGTAAATTTCCCAAGAAAATTGCCAAGTTGGAAACCGGTCTAAAATTCCATCTCGATTGGGCCGAGCCTATTAGATGGGCCTATCCTTGGACATGCGCCTCTTAACCATCACGACTAACCCTCCTCACTTCCTTATAGTCGCATTTGAATTTCCAGAGAGAAAGAGAGAGCGCAATGGGAAGTGAAGAGGAGAGTGCAGTGAAGGAGCCATTGGATCTCATAAGGCTCAGTCTTGATGAGAGAATCTACGTTAAACTCCGTTCCGACAGAGAACTCCGCGGCAAACTTCATGTATTTTTAACTGTTTCCTCTCCTCTTTGTTTCCAATTTTTATTGCCCATGTTTCCGCTATCTTTCTTGTTTATAATTTATCTGGGTCAATTGGTATATTGAGCTATATATGTATGCAAGTTGGTGGATTCTTAAGATTTTTCTAGCTAGCCTATGATGTACTTTTAGCCCATTTTCTTCTTATTCTAGGGTTTATGCTGTTTCGTTGTTTTCTACTTTCTTACCTTATGTTCAAGTTCATTTGTTTAACAGATACTTTTTTTTCCGATTAGATGGATAATATTTACATTATTGATGTAGCCGCATCTGGTGCAAATTATTGCGCATTAGCACATACTAATAATTGTATAGAGAGCACAAACATATAAATCGAAGTGTATGCTTATTTTTCCTAAAAACCTACTGAATTTTTACATGTTGTTTATGTAGTCCTAAAGATTATAGTAGCAACAACTACAACTACGCCTCAATCCCAAGCTAGTTGGGGTCGGCTCTTAACGAATATATCGGTGCAAAAATTCTAGATTGATATAGAAGAATATAATAATATGAGCTAACCCATAAAAATAGGAAGCAGGGTGTTTAAAGATACTAATACGCTATCATTATTCAAGCAGATAATACAAACATGGGAAATGGATTGGTATTTTATTTGTCATTATCTCTTGAAAAATAAGATGTCTGAAAAGTAAGAAAAATAGGAAAGCAATAGAGGCAGAAATGAGACGTTATCTGTGAAAGTAAAACTACACCATTATACAAGCAATGTGTAGAGGCATCTTTTCCAAATGTTAGCATTCAAATTTCAAGGTGGGTTAAACGAGGAATTGTTGACGAAGAACCTTGGGAGAGGGAATAAGCGATGATGTGTCTCAATGAAAACTACTTGCAGTTGCAGTACATTAATTTCCTGATTTGCACAAGACATTATATGAAACATTTTATCTGCATGTAAACTGGTGGTTGCTTTTCTTGTTTGCCTATTTCTGCAAATATTTGGTTATGTGGTCACATAGTTTGGATTAGGAAAATAAGACAGTTGTAACATAATTGCATTATTAGTAATGGTGAAGACAATTACATGATGTTGCTGGAAATTACTGGATTATGTTATTTTTTGCGGATCATCTTGTTGTTTATCTGCTTTAATATTTTTACATGTTTTCTTTTCTCTTTTACTTCTTGTTTAATTTCATTGGCATCACACGACTTTTGAGTTTTCCAATTCAGTAAAATCATTAGTGAGAAAAGCTGACGGTGACACTAAGCGCTCATGGGTTTTCCTTTCCAGGCTTATGATCAGCATCTTAATATGATTCTTGGTGATGTTGAAGAAATTGTGACCACAGTCGAGATTGATGATGAAACATATGAAGAGATAGTGCGGGTACGCTTAATATTTCTATATCTACTCTTTAGCTTTTGAACTTGAGATATATCTCTTTCCCCTTTTTCTGGTCATTGCAATACATTGTTCAAGTTAGCAAGACCCTCTGTTGTAAGATGTTTGACAAGTGGATTATATGTACTAGTAACCTAACAACCCCCCACCCCCCCACCCCCCGGGAGTGGGGCTTTGGTCTAGTAGTAAAGTGATATGTTTGGCGACTTCACAAAGCTCTTCATGAAATGAAGCAAGTTCCCAGAGCTACAAAAGACAACAAATTCACTACCTGTTTTACGTCAAGCCATACGTGGAGTAACTCTTGATATAACAGTAAGCCAGACCTTTGCCTTTGGTAGTGCTCCCAAATAATTTATTAGAGCACATGAAACCAAATGAATCAGAGCACATGAAACCATTGATTTAATAGTAAAGTGTAGGTTTGGCGCACATCATGTGTTGTAATTATGCCAAACAACGGCCTGGTTGTTTTTGTTTTTGTTGTTCCTTTCCTTCACTGAGCCGGGGTCGATTGGAAACAGCCTCTCTGCCCTTTCAGGTAGGGGTAAGGCCCGTCTACATATTACCCTCCCCAGACCCCACTTTGTGGGACTATACTGGATAGTTGTTGTTGTTGTAAAGGCCTGGTATTTAAGTTGAGAAGGGTAGATGGATGCACCCATTCTCCACTGAGTTTCGAAACATGCACTAGCGGGTTAAAAAGACTTCTGACATGAAATCCTTTTTGTCTTGAAAGACGTGATAGTATTTCTTTAACTAGGGGTTATCTGTGGGTTCTAATGTTATGATGTAGTTATACTTGAGAAAGAGGAATCTATGAGTGCAATAATTTACTATTTTTTGAGTAGAGATAATATTGTGCAAGTATTGGGTAGCTCTTTAATCGGAAGGTCATGCTAACAATGTTTTTAGGGTCTCAAATGTTGAGGGTACCCATTTTTTGAGCTCAGTTTATATTCTCTGTGTACCTGATGAAGTAGAAACCTAATTTAGTCGTGGCGGAAGCCGATTATCTAAAGTAAAAAAGGACATTTTCACTAAGCATTGCTTTTTGCATGATAAAGGGGACCCTTTGCGTAACTGGTGAAGTTGATGCTATGTGACCAGGAGGTCATGGGTTCGAGCCATGGAAACAACCTCTTGCTGAAATGTAGGGTAAGGTTGCATAAAATAGACCCTTGTAGTTCGGCCCTTCCCCGAACCCTACGTATAGTGGGAGCTTAATACACCGGGCGGCCCTTTATTGCTTTCTGCGTGATGAGTTATAGTTGATGGAAAACTATGTTGCTTTTCCTATGTTATATGAACTCGGGTAAGTAAAGTAAGAATGCATGTTGAGGCACTTGATTGGCCTAGGTCCCTTAATATGGATACAAGGATACGAACTGAGAGTTGGTGTAAGGCTATTGATAACAAGTAAATACAGTTTCCGGTATGCACTAATCTACAAGGCTGATGATTAAATTAGCTTTATTTTGGGAGTTAAAAAGTTTGGAGTAGAATTGTCTCTTTTCGCCTACTTGTTCTAGGTATTTAGGATTAAAACAAGTTTAGTTTAAGTTTTCCTCTTGTGTTCTCTCCATTCTAACCTTTTGGGGGTATAAGCCGATATATTTATGGTAATTGATCATGCCTGAAAAGGCTAGAGAGGCACCTATGTGTGTATTAGCATATCAGGTCATCTTGGACCCCACTCCCCAGGGTGTTCCAGGTGATTTTAAGGGTCTGACTAACGTAGTTCTCAGCCTGATTTAGCTCCTTTCTAATCCTGAAGTTCCAAGAAGCTTTCTACTCTTCCACAAAATACAAATACCTGGAATTATTTAATCTTTCTTCGGAATCAAACAATGCCATGTAGTTACGTTACATGAAAATTGGGTGATGTAGTGATTTCTAATTTGATCTAATTGAAGCGGCAGTAACCTCTTTTTGTCTTAACACAAACTTGATCTTCGTACATGTACATAATTTCCGGTTAAGTGAAAAGTTATGAAATTTGACCCCCCCCCCCCCCCCCCCCCCCCTCCCTCCCCTCACACACACATTACAGACTATTTACAGTTGTAGCGGAATGTGTTTATTTTGGATTGCTTTTTGCAAGAGTTGCTCTTTGTCTCTTAAGGTTAGTTGGAGAGGAATTATTTCCAATCTTTCTGCACACTGCTGATTGCAAAATCAGCTGACCTGGTTCCCTTGATTGTGTTTTAGACGACGAGACGGACAGTCCATTTCCTATTTGTTCGTGGAGATGGTGTAATACTGGTGTCTCCTCCACTGCGGACTGTTTGATCAGGAGAAAAGCTGTGCTGGTCATAAGTGTGTATCCAAATCTGCAATCACGCTATATTTTGTTTAAGGTGCTGCAATTGACTCAATAGACTATTACTGGGGAAAGGTTGGGGAAGGTGGTCTGTGTAACAATCTGGTTTTCGAAGCAAAAGACTACTAATTTTGAAATCCTTGTGATCATTCTAGCATTTGCTATTGTACCCTGAGCTTCATAAGTTTATGTAATTGATTAGGACCTCATGAATCTTGAACTGCCTATTTCTAAGGTGCAGCTGTAAAATGATCTAAGTGACTGTTTATCAAAATAGGGGTCTCAAGGACTGACAACATGCTCTTAACTTGAATCTGCTTTATTTATGTTTTTTGGTAAAGTTAGAGCTGGGCCGGCTTGCATATCGACTATTTCACTGGTCAAGTTGACCTGTTGCTAAGGGACAACTCCTAAATGAGAGAATTGTCTGTTGTATTTTTTCCTTATTTGCTCGTCATTGGCTTTTTAATGATTTCTCTCCCTGGTAGATTCTTGTATGTTGGGCGTATCATTCCTTGTTCCAAGGGAAGGTATCAGTTGCCGTTGGTTGGTTTTGCTAAAAACAAGGAAAATGATATCAGATGACAGGCAGTATTCATTGTGTATTATGAGAATTTTTATAAGTTAATTAATTTACATTGATTTTTCAACTTATGGCAACTGCCATTTTTTATCTGAGTTTGGGACATGCAATGTGAGCAAGTTCACAACGCTAGAGTTGAAAGGCGTTTGTGGGGTATATTTCTATACGAGTGCTCTACCATCTGAAAAATACTTTTCCTTTTCTATTTAAGCGTATGTTAAGTATGACAAGAGCCTTGAAAATGTGGTGGAATTGAGTAGTTCAAAGAAGAAAAAAGCAAAATAAAATACATAAGTTACCACCTCATTTATAGATTAAATTCTTGTTACACGAAAATAACTTTACACACTTTCCCTTTTCAGAGGGTCCTTGATATATACTATTTTTGCTACGTGACAGAAGTGTGTAAAGGTTGAGGGATTTCTGCTGTTTCCGCTCTCCGTTAACTCTTTTTTTTTTTCTTCCCTCTTTTCATTCTGATTCATTTTATTCGAATTAGATTCCAGTTGGGATATATGCGTTATGCCGCGGTCAAAAATTCCCTATATTTTTCGAATAATGGGTAACTTTCCTTGTTCTTCCCCCCATATAGAAGCTATTTTGAAGCCATTTTTCTTCTTTTAGTTTGTCTTGGCAGTTGACACAAGTTTGACTATATGACCTCGTTTGCCCTAAGTTTGGGTTTTCAATTCTTTTGCAAAATTATCCTTTAAAAAAAGGAATTTTTACATTCCTATGCTATATAGGAAATTATATTATCCTCAATGTTTAAAGTTTTATTTAATTACATTTAGTATACTTAATTATTAATTCTATACCATAATGTGTTTTAACGGTACATTAATTGTACCGTTTATCACTCTTTAATTAACACTACTGTATATTCCTCCAAATCCCTCCCCCCTTCCCCCCACGTTTCTCTCTCCCAAACCCACACCATCATCCACGTTTCAAATCCATTATTCCCTCTGCTAAAACCAGAGAAACATATGTAACACCCTTCCATTAACATCCAATTTTAAGCTTTTTCTTCTACAACCAATCAAAGTTGAAGTCAAATCTTCAAAATTCATACACATTTACATTCAGCTTCAAATTTTCTCAATGAAGAAGAACAAACCTTCAAAGCACAATCGTAAAAAAGCTAGAGAAAGCTGATATACCTTCTTTCAATTTGGGTATTTTATAACCACATTCACCCAAAAAGCAAGAAAAATCTGCACGTGCAATTGTAGATATGAAGCATAGTCTTTCTCTGCATCCTGAAGCTAGAACTAAACAAAAATATGATTTCGATGCTGGAGAATCTTTGAGGCCAATCAAACAAGCGGAAAGGAAATGAAAAGAGATAGTGTCCGATGATGATTTTATAGAACATGTGTCTATCATTAAATTTGAAAGAAAGCGAAGGTGTCTCCCACTTCAAAAACTCCCAAAAAGAAGAAAAATTAAAAAAATAAATTAAATTCGCTAGTGTTAAATCTCCTAAAAATGTTCGAAAACAGTCATTGGTGAAGGTAAGAATTTAGTAATTTCTTCACTACTTTTTTTGTTTGTGTTGTTAAAAATCTACATAATCCTTGCTTTATATGCGTGGTAGATTTTTTGTAGAAATTTTGTATATAAATTGCAAACGTCTCTATGTTTTTTAAGCACTGAATTAATTTGAGATTATTTGTCTTCATTTTGAATATTAATTGTAGCTTTAATGATCTGTTTAAAATTGTGGATGTTTTGTATATATTTTGAAGTTATTTTGTAGATACATTGCAAATATATCTATGTTTTTTAAGCACTGTATTAATGTGAGATTATTTATATTTTGTGCATAATGGATATTTTTTTGCATTCCATAATGTTTATTATAGCGTGCTTAGATTCCAGACATCATATGACCCTAGCATTCCTAGCCAAATTAAAGAGCTTTTGTCTCCAAATGGTTTGAAGCTATTCAAGAAAACATGCTTTGGTTATTTTCTGCAATTTCCCAATTTATGCATGCAAAATCAAGTTATTCATCTTCTTATGAAGTATGAATTGAAGTCATTCAATGCTTCCTATTTTTCAGTTGAGTTAAAAGGCGAGAGGTTAAATTTTGAATTGAGAGAGTTTGCATTAATAACTGGTCTTAGATGTCATACCGAGGTGACTGACTTTGGTTACACTCCGAATTATGTCAGTAAGACAATGAGCATTTAATTTCCAAACAAGGAAAAAGTGGAGAAGTCATACTTAAAAGAAGTTGTAACCACCAAAAATTGGTTGTGCAACGAGCATGCAGTAAAGCTATGTATTCTCTATCTCATAGAATTCTTCATTTGTCCTTCAGAGAGAGACCATATTGGGTTGGTAGATCATTTTAGGTTTTATTTGGTGGAATTCGGTCAGTATGAGAAATTTTCATGGGGTATTCAGTCTTACATACAGTTGATTGAATCAGTTTGGCACAAGTTAAATCCTTCGTTCATTCTTATCTCATTTGAGGATTCCCGCTAGCCATGCAAGTATGGTTGTATGAGTGTTGCTCCTCCGTCAACACTGATATAGCTACAAGGATTTCTAATTCAATCCCTCGCATACTTAACTGGTCAGCTAGTAAGGGTCTGATTTGGTTAGCTGCAATTGAAGACAGAAAGATCAAGCCTGAATGGATAAACGTAAATGTTTTTTATTTATGATTATACAATTTACTTATAGAATATCTACATTTTGTATACATATCCTGCCTTAATCAAATTAATTTTTTTCTATCATTCAGTTCACCAACATAAATGAATCACCTGAAGAGCTTTCAGTGATATCTTTGCCTAATAAAGTTGAGTACATAATTGAAGAGGTTGAACATGATCCTGAGGATCCCAAAGTTGATGCTCCTCCATTAGAACCTAAAGAATCAATTGGAAAAGAGGACAATGAGTATGTTCTTCGTAAAATAAGAAAGTTAAAAAGAGGTCTTGAGAAGGTAACATGTATTCCTAAACAACATTGTGATGTATATATAATAGTGCATATGTTCTTTAATATATGTTAAGACATATTCTGAAGTTAACTATGTATCTCGATACAGAAAAATCCAATCTAACTACATTATGATCATAAAAAAGCCTCAATAATTACACATCAAATTCTGTTATCATGAACTCACCAACAATTTTTATGAAATATTCTGTTAACTACATAATTTTTTTTGGGTGCGTTCTTGCAAGATCTTTTGTTATGCCCTTTTCCTCTGCAATTTCCACATGAAACCTTGTACTTCTTTGAATTTATTTCATCATATGATTTGTATCTTTCTTTTTAAGGTCTTCCTGGCTGCCTTTTCCCTCATGTAGATGGATTTACTACTTCTTGTGGCACATTCTATTTGCTTTCATCAGGCATGGGATTTACTGGTATTTCATAAGTACGCAAGAGGTTCTTCCTTGTGTAATAAGGAGAAAAATATTTTTCAAAAGACTCATCCCTGTATCGTAAAGCAGCCAAAACATGTAGACAAGAAAGTTCATCAAGTTGGAATTGCTCACAACTACATCTCTTGTTTTCAAGACAAACACTATAGCGCCTCACACTACCTAATACTGTATGGATATAGTTTGTTTAAGCCATCACCTACAATTACATTACAAACCAAAAAACAATTCATATACGGTTAAAAATAAAAATATCTACAAATTATCTACATTGTCCATTATAAATTAATTTGACGCAATAAATGATCAGATCTTACTCTAAGCGTGTGCGACAATGTTCTGTTGTCATCCAACTCTTTGTTGAATTTAAACCCAAGGTATGTGAATGTACCCTTTGATTTCAATAACTTTTCCTTCGTCCAACGTTCAATAAGAGTCCTCATATACTCTAATAGTTCTATTATCGGCAGCTCTCTTGCATGTTTTGTTACAACATTCAACGACTCTGCAATGTTTGATGTCATAGTCCAAGTTATGTTCACCGTAGCATGTACTCAAGACCATCTATGATAGCCAATATCGTATAAGTATTCTTTAACACGTGGGTCAATCTCTTCAATCTTTGACATTCTTTCATTAAATTCATCAAGGGTGTATGATCGTGCCGTGGTAAAGTACAATTCGCTTAACTTTAGATGTCCCTTCTTGAACTTTGCCCTTATATTTGTCCAAATATGCCACATGCAAGAATAATGTGGAATGTCGGGATAAACAACAGATGTTGCCTTCAAGATACTCTCATTTCGATCAGAAACAACATACATATTTGGTCTTTCACCAAATGCGTGTTTGAATTGCTCAAAAAATTACTTCCATGATGCATCATTTCTGAATCGACAACAGCATATGCCAATGATAATATGGTACCTACATTATCATAAAAAAGCAATTAATTGGCTGCAGAAAAAATGCAGAAGAAGATATATACATACAAACTACAACTTTTCTATAACATATCTACAAATTATCTACAAAAAACAGACAACCTACAATATTTCTACACTAAAACTTCAATACTCGTTGCAACCATTGTACTAGCTGTTAGCATTATTCCCCTGTATGTTGACTTTAAGAAGGTCCCATCAACTACTACAACTGGCCTATAATATTCCCAACCACTGATAGACGTACAAATCGCAATAAATACATACAAGAAGCAATCATCGTCCGTATTCTGCAATTTAACTACAGACCCCGGATAAGTCTTCCCCAGAATATAGAAATAACTAGGCAATTTACTGTAGGAGTTAGCAGGATGACCTCTCAAAAATTGTAAAGTCTTTTCCTTTGCTCTTCAAGCTTGCATGTAGCTTAGATTCACGTCGTTTTCATACAACATGTCAAATTGTATGTCTTTTGGTGTGTAAACTGTCTTAAGATCAGAATATTTTGGAATAACCATGCTACCAACTACCATGGCAGTAGGTTTGCGTTGTACAAATGTATTATCTATTAAAGAGCATGTGTGTTGGCTGTTGAAATTTCTGACCTTGAACATTGCAGAATCATTTATGCTAGTTGCCTTGAAGTGCCAAGTACAGTTTTCACCTACACATATCAGCCAGTGGCTACAAAATAAATACAATTTAAACACTTGTTTAAAATGTAGATTTTTTTTAAAAAAAGGACTGTTTTAGCTTAAAAAACCACACTATACAATTTATATACAACATAAATACAATTCATCTATAATACTGCTAAACATTATCACAAGGAAAAACTGAAGAATTAACAAATTAAAATAAACTACATATTTAAAAAAATAATGATATTTGACCATTCATATGTTTATACCTTCTATGACTAGATCTTTTAACCCTGAATTGGAACTTGTGCTTGACAGAATAGTGCTTCATTGCAGTTGCAATTGTTTGCTTATCTTGGTATACCTGTCCTACTTCAATAAAACTTTTTGTACTATCTGTTATTATTATACTTTCATATTCCTCTATAACGGAAAATATTGGCATATCAAGTAACCTTAGTGTTCCAGAGGAACCTTCATGAAAATAAAGATAAATACTGTTATGAACAATTTGTAGATATTTTGTAGATAATTTATATAAACATTTAAATTCTGTATTTCATATTAATTTTTCAAATGTTATGTAGTTTTATTGTAGAATAAATGTCGAAATTTTGTAGATATTATGAAAATTCATACTAATATATATATATATATATATATATATATATATATATATATATATATATATATATATATATATATATATATATATATATATATATATATATATATATATATATATATATATATATATATATATATATATATATATATATATATATATTTACTCTGACATATAGTTTATTTGTAGAAAAAATATAGATAAATTGCACGACATTGACATACAACCAGAATTTGATAGAAATTGTAGCAGCACAAACCTGCAACTATGTTCTCATTGGTGATACTCAATTCCATATTGAAATCGCGAATATTTATACATAGAGGATATGATCCTAAGTTTTTATTTTTCTTTTTCGCCTCCATGTATACACGAACACCCATATCGTTCCTAATTTTTATTGGATGACAATACTCGTTGACAATGTATTTGATTTCTACAATTTTTTTGGATGTATCGATCATTAATTGCTGTATTGTTGTAGAAATAAACAGACTATAACTAGCAGCATCATCGACTACAATGTCATCGACCTGAAATTCTCTAAATCTCCCATAGCTATCACAATTCCCATTCAACTGTAGCATAGTTGGGAATTTCGACATAATTGCTTTGTTGCAAAACAATTGTAGAAGAATTAGTGGTTTTTGATTTGTGAAATCAGAAAAAAAAGTTGAAACAGAGTGTATCGCAAACAAAGTATGAAAAATTAAAACTAAGCCGACGATAATTATAAATGTGCGTGATCTGCGTTGTGGAAGATCTGGAAGAATATTTAATTCTCCAATTTTATCGCGCCTAAATAAGGAATCTTACAGCTACAATGATTCCTTATTTAATGCATTGTATATATTTTGTAGAAATACTATTAGCATGAAGGGTAATAGGCAAACTATAAACATATTTGATAATATAGTTTTCTATATGGTATATGAACGAAAATTTCCTTAAAAATATAATATAGAAGAAGAAATGGTTATGTTTCTTATTCAACCTTTTTTTTTTCTCTTTCAACATTTTCAGTTCCCTTTTAACAAACTACTCTACTTATTTCATAAATAAAAACATTGGTCTTATTTTGCAGATATCATTACTCTTTAGAAAGTTAATTTTTCTTTTTCTTGAAAAGATAATTTTCTCATACGACATTTAGCTATTTTTTCACTTTTAAAGGATTGTATGTTTTATAGTATATTATTTACCTACTTTTAGAATATGCAGTAATTTTTAGAACTTATAGTAAAAAAAAAAACAATAGAAGTCAGAACATTTGACCTTTCTACTCCAAAGTCCAAACTCTATTATTTACGATCTAGTAATAATATTTCACTTGCCAAAAAGTAGTCATAGACAGCTTAAAAGATAGCTTTTGCAAGTCCCTCTAATAAAAAGAGAAAACCACAAAGGGCAAAAGCAAACCAAAGCGGTGTAAGTTGTAAGTAGTAGAGAGAGGGTTGGATCATGGGAGTGACAAACGCTGATCAGCAGACGCTGATCAGTTGTAAATTGGAGAAGAGGAATTTCACATGGAATAAATAATTTGTACTTTGATCTAGAAAAGCCACAAATGTGTTCCGTCACCACAGTACTTCTTGGGCATGTTATAGTTATTTGTCTATTATCATTCTTTGCGATAGTTGTTCGTTGTTCACTAACTGAATATAGTTGTTTTTCATCATCTGCTTACAGATTGTTATATGCACATTTGGACTAGCATATTGATGCTCTTGCTTGTACTTCCTACTCTAGAGATATATGGATTTCCATGCCTTTTCCTTGCACACTTGATCAGTTAACTCTGCCTTGGTCCAAATTCCATTGTAGTTGTGTCTATACTAATCCGTTGTATCTTTCCCCTATTTTTGAGATTGTTTTTTCGTGTATCCTTCTTTTCCTGTATGCTGCTTGTAGGAATTCTTTAATACCCATGATGTGAATCTTTTCTTTTCCTTCTATATTAGATGATTAATACATATGCTGCTTAACTTGATCTCTTTCCGTTTCTTCCTCTGTCCGGATGGTAGGAACCATAACCATTCTAATTAATTGAATGGGAACTAAATACAGGGGACTAATACAATAGTACAAATTGTGCAAAAGAGGAAAAAAGAAGAGATCTTGTCCATCTGAACCTCCTGCTATATAATCCTAGATAACCAGAAGAATTTTCCTACTCATTGTTCATTGTGGATAACTTAAGATGAGGTAGTTTCTGGGTTTGAATTAGGTGACCGCACACAATTATCTTTTGTAAGGTTAGGTTTAGGTAGATGGAAAGAAATCACCTAGTATTTTTTTTGCCTCCGCTAGGATTTAAACATGAGACCTCATGGTTCTCCTCTCTCCTCACTACCATTACGGCAATTTCTGCTATCAATTCTTCAGATTTCTTGCATTATTGACATTATTTGGATTTGAGAGATGTGAATCCATTGAATCAAATTAGAAATTTTATGGTTAATCATATGTAGATGATCTTAATTTCTCGTAGAACTTTATCAATCAGTAGTGCTTCTAACAGAATTTTGCATTTCAAAGCCATCAGATGAACAAATATTTCACCAGCATTATTACTCTGTTTTAAAGTATTATCTTAAGAATCACTTATACATAATTATTTACTTAATTAATCATAAAAGAGAGGTTATTTCTAATCCACTGACCAGATGTTACCTTCTTATTTTTTTTTTAAGTTGGAGTCCTGAATGGGATGGAGAAGGGGTAGCTTATTAGAATTCCACACATTAAAATGCATGTGGCTATTAGTTCTGTTCTTTGAGCACTTCATGCACCATCTAAGCGAGCATTTGATATTCGAAAGCACTCAGCCATTACTTCTTGTGTTTTAATTTCTCTTTCAAACACCTCAAAAACCTTCATATGATTATTTATTCCATTCTTTTTTGCCCAGTAAAATCACCTAAGCATTGTTTTGTTTCCTTCTTTTTTTTCAGGAAGTGATTGATACATCTGGGGGGTAAGTTCCAATACATGGAGTGCATTCAGAACTACTAAACTGCTTTTAGAGCTCCATTCCATTTTAGTTCTCTTTTCTGACATAGAATTCTTGTTCTCGATTCCAGATGTGGTGCACAATTCTCGATTGTCATTGTGACTGAACAATTTGAAGGCAAAAGATTGCTGGAGAGGCACCGACTGGTTAATGGTGCACTAGCTGAGGAGATGAAGGAAATCCATGCTCTCTCTATTACAAAAGCTGTAACTCCAGAGCAGTGGAAACAACAGCAGGAATCTGAAAAATCTCAAGCAACTGCTTAAAATATGATATCATCTTTGTTGCTTAAAGTTAAATGCTTGATGATTCAGGCATATAAGCATAATACTTTCTTCTCCTTATCTGATGAAGGGGTAACTGCTATAGGAGGTTAAGAAACATAGTCTTATATCATGTGTTAGTCAGACTTTCTTGATTTGAGACCGTGATACTTTAACTATATAATTAATAATGCAGTAGCTTTCGGATTCAATCAATCGTTATTGCTTAATTGACAAGTTATGACATTTTTTTACATATAGAGAAGATGAGTTCAGGTGAAGGCGTGAAGCTGATGAACTTACGTGAGGTAGAAGGTTTTGGGCTCAGATGCTCAGCTGGAAGCTTGATGGTGAAGAGGCACTGAGGGATGAGCTAAAAAGGGAGGTAGAAGGTGGAACCTCCCCGAGTTTTCTTTTGTAGGTGGGGTGGGGTGGGGGTTTAGCTTCGGCTCATAGTTTAACTTGGCAATTTGTGGAGAGACTAGGGAAGAAAGATGGCGAAACTAGCTAGTTAGACGAGGCGCATTGTTGACAGATCAGGAGAGAGATGATGGAAGTGTGAGAGTTGTCTCTCATGCCTTTTCTTTAATTAGAGGTTTGGTTGGTGTTCTTTATATACATGAGAGTGTTGTCTTTGTGTGATCTGGAGCTTTGCATTAGGCTCAGCTCCTACAGGCATGTATAGTGGCCTCCGCTGCTATATCATTATTGTTGCGGATGTTTTGCGCTGTTGCACGAGTCTTATACTCTTGTTGGGAGTTCCACAGCTCGTTTTTAGTCTACAATCTAGGGACTGCTGTTGCTTGAAAGAGCTCATTCACCTTATTATGAGCTGAAAACTTTACTCTTCAAATGTGTATAACAGTAGGTTGTGAGCATTGCCATTTAAGTTCTTGATTGTTTTTGCCTAGAAACCAATACCTTCTGTCTGATCAAGCGGAAGGATGATGTTGCAAAATAGACTTAGTTATGTTTTTTTTTTGTTGGTTTTTTCAACAATGGTGTTCGGGTTAGTTTAGGCTTCCATTAGCAGCTCACCTAGACCTAGGTGGATTGGGCGAAATGACCTAGCATTTTTATTTCTGTTGGAATTAGTTTATTTGTTCCAGTCCTAGGGGTAGACAATCTAAAATTCTAGATGGATATGTCGGAGAGCAAAATCTTGTTTGCGAGTCAAAACTTTTTCTTACCCAAAAATCATGTCATACTTGTTTAGTTTCTCTATAAACTTATATCTTGGTTAACCTGAAACTACAATAAACCAGAGTCATATATTCATTCATAACCTTTTTAGTTTGGCAAACTCATGTCCTCCATCTGTAGCCAATGCGCACCAGTCACGACCAAAGAACAAATCCAACTTTGTTTTTTTCGTGAGATGGATAAGAGAAGGTTAATATGAGGTTGTCAAATATAAATCACTCCTTTTTTTTTTCTTTCAGAAGTACCCTCAGGTATAGGACAATGAGCATAATTATTGGAGAATTATGTATTAAATGAAGAAAATAGTAGATAAGGTTATGCATATACTAAGAATAAGTACTTAGAAGTAAAATTTCTCTAATACAGAAAATAATTAAGAAAGTTACTATAAATATTTGTATCCAGCCAATCGTACAGCTCCAGATAGCCATTTTCTGATGTACAGTACATATTAGAATTTCAAGATCCGTTACGCTTGTTGGGACATAGCTAGAAGGTACGGTTTGGTGAAACTAGTAGCTTTAGTCAAAATTTATATTTGTAAAAAGAAATTTACTAAATATGTAAAACATTAAATTCAGAATCAAGTATTAACACTTAATGTCACTATTTTAACAACTGCAATTCATAAATTTCAAGTTCTAACTCCGCCTCTGATGCTTGCAAGCTGCAATGAGTCATTTTCACATGCTTTTAGCCCACAATTATTTTCAAACTTATTCATGTCTCAGAAAGGAAAAAAAACACAGAAGCTGCAATGAGTCATTTTCACATGCTTTTAGCCCACAATTATTTTCAAAATTATTCATGTTTCAGAAAGGAAAAAAATTACACAGAGGAATCACAACATCGTGAAATCCTGTTCATGTCACCTAAAAGAGTCTAATCACACTATCTTGCTATTCTTTAATTCGCTTAGAAGCAATATAACCGTAGAATAATATTTTAAAGTTGAGACTGAGAGTCCTTAAGAATATTTTTATCAATTAATTGTCAAATCTTTAGGATATGACAATTGACACCATTCAGAATAATAAGCATAAAATACCTACGTTGAAAATAAGATAATATCCATTGGATCTTGGATTAGGCTATTGGAGAGGTAATTGTTACTTTAATTATGTTTTAATAATCATATTATCTCATAATACATTTAATAGCTTAGCCTAGGGTGTAATTTTATATGCCTAATCAAACTACTCGTGCCGCTACGGTCTCCAGTATACCTATGAACAAGTAATTTCCCACAAGTTTTACACTTAGCCTTGTCGTGTTCTCTTACTTGTGTAAAAAAATGCCAAACTAATGATGTTTCTTGACGTTTTGCAGGTTGTCTACTAAAAGTGGGAGTTTGTACAGTTGGGTGTGCCGGTTCATTGCCTAAGTTATGAGCAGGACTAGTAGGTGTATCATCTAAATCTGGTGCTTGGGTTTCATCATCATCATCATCATCCTCATTTTCCTCTAAGGTATGTTCATTAGGATAAAGAGCATTCATAATATCATCATCTAATCTATCACCTACTGCAACATCATGTAGAAATTCACTATCGGTAAATTGAAAACAAGGGTGATCACTATCAAGCATTACAGGAGGCGGATTAGGACGTCTAGGTTGGCTACTACTTTCAACTTGCTTATCTTTTTTAGGTCGGGGAGCCGGGGGAAGGGTAGTATTATGGCCATTACTTTCACCGGTTTTACCTTTTCCTTTACCGAACATTTTTTTCAAAGAAAATGCCATACTAACTAGAATTATGCAAACAAAAAAATATAAAAATATATTATTAGCACGTAAGAGTTGAAACGAGTTTACCGGATTGCAGAACATCTTCTTTAAAATTAAAAATCGTTGAACTTGAACACTTGAAAACTTCAATTCAACAACTTCACAATTTTTCAACAATAAATTAAGCACTTCTACTAGAAAGATTGAAAGAGCGCTTGAGAGAGATTGAGGGATATTGATGAATTGGTGAATAAAAATGAAAGAATGAGGGGGTATTTATAGTTGAGAAATGGAAAAAAGTATAATTATATAAAGTTTGGGGGCCAAATGACTATTTTTCAAAGTTCCAAACGGCTACTTTTTGCAAAGAGCCGTTACTGAATTTTCAAAAATTCTTTTTTTTAAAAAAAATAATAGCCGTTGGGCCCGCCAGAACCGGCCCAGGCCCGCAAGGACTGATCCAGGCCCACCAGCCGGTCCCGGGCCTGGCGGTCCTGGGCCTAATGGTTCAGCGTGTAAGACCGGCCCGTCACGGTCTTTTAGGAACGGTAGGACCGTACCGTCTGGACCGGCCCGGCAGGACCGATAGGCCCGGCAGGACCGCAGTCCCGGGCCTGAACCGGAACAAAATATAGCCTTAGCTTACTACTAGGAAAATCTTAACAATTTTATGAGGTAACTAATATTCTATAACGCAATGACTCTTGTTAATTATCTAAAGTTTCACGTTAACATTATTTTTGGGCTTCATAACAAATACTAACATCTTAAGAAACGATCCTTACAAATTTGAATTATTAGAGAAAAAAAAAGTACTCCTTTTTTGCCAAATTCTTTATGATGAGTAATTGTTAATGACCAAAACATGTATTTAGGGGTTTCTAAGCAAAGAATGGCAGTTGTGAAATTTAAAAGTGACATTAAACTCAAACTTTCATCAATTTGATCCTTGGTTCATCTAATATTGGCACCTTATATAACAAGTCGTGGAAATTATGATGTTGTCAATATTTTGAGTCTTCAGTATTCAATGTATACATAGACAAGACTGCTCATTTTGACTATATATGCACAAGTTATGGTTTGAAGTTCAAATGTGGAATCACAGAATCCCTCCCTCCTTTAATTTACTGTAGCTTAAGCTATTTGTTGGAAGGAGAGGTCCAATACCTGTCGTCATAATAATTCTTCAACCTTTGTAAGTTATGAAAAACTTTTCTCTACTGTTTGGCTGAAAATAATTCAAGAAAATCTCTTTCACCTGTTTTTGAAACAAACGCACCTACACTAGGTTTTTACACTTTAATTCTTTTCGGATTTCCTTTTTGGAGCGAAACTTTTCAAACATTGAACGTTGAAGTGACTCATCTTCATCATGTCACTAACTGGTCGAAGGGTCGCACCAAAATCAATAATTTGGATATTTACCTTTGGAGGCTCTCAAATTAGTGAGATACATCGGGAAATAGCATTAATATCTTCCTTCGTCCTACTTTATACACCATTTGGATTTCAGTGAAACGAGTTTTTCTTTTGCTTACCTTAAAATCGGATAACAATTGAATTTATACACGATTTAAGTATATGTAATATGACTTGATACATATTAAAAAGAATAAATTAATATTGCAATTGACGACAAAAGAATAAATGCAAATCACTCAAATTGAATAGCCTTGGCCCTAGAGTTCAGTCACCCTTGAACCAAAAATGTTTCAACCGACTTATGAACATAATAACAAGTTAACGAAAGCTAGACAACGATAGTATATTGCTTTGTATTGCGTGAATATGATTTGTTTTACAAATAATCAGACACGCTTTATATAGTAGGGGAATCATACTCTTGGGACAATTCTATATGAGATAGGAAATCTCACGATTAGCTAATTAATCAGCCTCTTCTTGATACATGTCGGGATTTCCGCCGTGACCCTCGTCCGATGCAGATATTTTGGCTTTCCGTTATTTGGCTTGGTAGGTTTCCCTCGATCTTGCTCCATCTCTATCTTGCTCGGTCTCGATCTTGGCCGATCTTGATCTTCACCAGTCTCTAGTTCACAAGCTCGACAATCTATCGAGGAGGGCTGATCAAGCTTGCGCGCCGGGCCAGCAAGGCCCCGTTCTCAAGCATAGACGAGGCTCATGATCGAGGTTGGATGGGCCGATTCGTCCGAATAAGGACTTTGGACCTGATCCCTGCCGAAGACATGTCGTTTCCTGAGAAATGGAACACAAAGCGTGAGCAGTACTTCGCCTTGAATGTTTGAATTTTGTTGTTTTACTTCTTATGTTCTTTCCTCATCTATGTTTTTGTCGTTGCAGTTATGGCCCGGGTACCAGAAGTAGTTCTCGAACTGAAGCAATAGGTCAAGATCCTGGTGTCACAGAGATCATACTCCGAGCGTGCTTGGATGGAGTTATTGAAGGGTCGATGGGAGGCCCATAATCGTGGTAGGTTTTCTCCTCTGATTCGATATTGTTTGATTTCCTTTTTGCACCGCAGAATTCTTATTTGCCCTGTTTCCTTTTGTAGGTATCGCTAAATACATGGCTATGCGGCCTCCATCCGGTGATGAGGATGTTCTTCCCAAGTCCCATGCTCCGAAGCACGACGATGATGCAAAGCGAAAAAAGGGTCTCGAGTCCCCTGAACTCAGAAAAGAAGACTGGCGAGGAGGTCTCGCAAGCCCGGGAGGGTTTTGGCGCTCTACCTTTGGACTCAGACCGTCGACTAAGGGATGAGTCCGAAGAAGAAGAATAGGAAGGTCTATGCCGGTGGCCCATGTGCGGGCTGGTGCTTCTATACAAAAGCCCTCCAAACTAGAGGAGGTTGACAAGGGAGATTTGGCCGAAGTTCCAAAACCAGAAGGAGTTGAGGCCACTCCGTCCCAAGCCGAGATGGTCGAGAGAGAGACCGGGATGAGGCTTTTTGAGTAGCGAAAGATATCCCAAGGGACGATGTCAGAGTAATCGATATTTCTGGATCCCGTTAGATTTCGGACGCTATGATCCGCGAGGCCAATATGTTGGAAAGTCGTTCTTACGAGGGGCCTCAGGGGCCGACTGATATCTATAGCTTCTTAGATGGATTTGAGTCTGCTGCCTTGGAGGATGTCATTGGGTTTGGTGACTTGCCGGTGCTAAATAAAGTACCGCCATCGGGTGCTACAGGGTCTTCATCAAGCCCAAAACTGGTGGATCAATTCACGACCCCAAGTGTTAACCCCGACATTAGGCGGTCAATAGCTTTTTCTGTCCTGGAGGATGCCTAGGACTTCTCTACCCCTGTGGGGGTTGCTAGTTAACTTAGATGCTTGGTGACCGAGGAAGATCAAGCCATGATGAATGTGGTGGGAGCTCCTTGCCTGTTTAATGAGGCCCAACATGCTCTGAATTGGGTAACTTCGAGGGCCATTTCATTACTTATTTATTAAACTTGGAGTTGTAAATAATTTTAACATCTTCTTTCTTGCTTGGAGGCTTCGATGTTGCCATACGAGGCTTTCCTCCAAATTCGGGAGGAGCACGAGGCTGAGGTTCGGAAATCACCGAGAAGAGGGATGTTTACAAGCTTCGGCGTGAGAAACTTCAGGCAAAATTAGAAGCGACTGGGGGAAGCATGCCGAGATGGCCGAGCAGGCATTTCGAGTGCTTCACGATAGTGAAGACGAACTGGAGATCAGTACAAATGATCCAATCCTTCAGGTCTATTAGAGGCTTGAATAGACCGGTTAGCTTCAGGAATAAGTAGATACAATACGGGCCAAGGTCGAGGAGTTTAAGAAAAATATGGACTTCTTCGCCTAAAAAAAGGAGGCCGTCCAGGTAGAACTAGAGTCAACTGATCCAAGATCCGGGCTGCAAGAGAGAAAACCTTGGTACGAGGCAAGAAAATTGAAGAGCTTCAATCCCAACTGGACTCGACAATTTCTGATAAGGCAAACTTGCCAATGAACTCGAGGCAGCCAAATTTGAGGTTGCTATGACCAACACTAAAGCCGATGATAAAGTGGCCCAATATAAGGTCGACGTCGAGGCCACCCAGGCGCAGGCCAAAAACATGGTGGATCATGCAAAGTGGCAAGCTAGAAGTGAAGCACTTAAGGAAGTCCATGCTTAAGGCTTTGATATACTGGCTGAACTTGAGAACGCCAAAGCAGAAGAAGCCAGGGCTCTGAAGTTGGCCTTTCTCGAGGAAGACTCAGAGAGTTTAAGTGAATCTAAAGGCGGGGAAGATCCCGATGGCGGAGATTCTCCATCCGATAAAGACCAGGCCATTTAGGCCTTTATATTTTTTGCTTTTTGCATCTTTTGAGGCCGCTTCGACCATTGTAAATTTTTGAATTAAGCCATTTTGGCCTCTGTAAAAGACTATTGGGTAAATATACCGGCTTTATTTTCCATTTGGCTTTCGAATTTTCATTTTCTTTATTATTTTATTCATAAAGGTCAGAATGCCTTAGTATAATATAACTTTGATTGTGTAAGTTCAAACAAACCCTGCTTTTACATTATTCTATTCTGAGGCATTTTGGGTTCGGTGTCACAGGGAACTTTCTCCCAAAGTAAGCAATTCAAAATATAGTTTGCCGAGGGTAGCCATTAGAACCGGTTATGAAAATTTCAAAGGTCTATTTTTTTTGTTATGGTTCTCGGACGTCTCCGAACGTGTTAATATGGCCGTGGAATTTTAATTTCCGGCATAGTCCAGCGGGATTGCTTCCTCGATTTATCCAGGCTTGCCTGAGATAACAGTCCTTAAGTGGGTATGGTCGTGGCCTTTAAAATTCGAGGGTTGCCTAATAGGTCTTGCATCCCTGATTTTTAATAGCTCGATCTGTTCGAGGTTGTTTTCGGACGGCAGTCCCCAAGTGAGGAAGTGATCATCCGAATTTTGGTTATAGTCTCGTTTCTTTGAGGAGGTCGAAAGTACAACAATAACAACCCAGTATAATCCCACAAGTGAGATGTGGGGAGGGTAATATGTACGCAGACCATACCTCTAACCTGGAGGGCAGAGAGGCTGCTTCCAGGAGACCCTCGGCTCAAGAGGAGGTCAAAAGTATGAAATTCTTTAAGGGATGTAAAAAGAAATTTTTAAACATAAGATGAATGTAAGGAAAGTACTTCTCTTTATTCTTGTGCTAAACGGTTATACATCCGTACATGTTTTATGCAAGGGTTCTAGCATTCTCCGTGATCACGGTTCGTTTGACCGTTTGGCCCTTACAACAAATCCTACATATTGATACCCTTTCATTACGAAACAATTTCCTTGCCAAAGTAATTCGATATCCGAGTGTAATGTCCCCCAGTATTCCAAGGTTGATAATAGACAAATCTCGGATACTGTAAATACAATCTTCGACACCTATTCGTGATCGGACTTTGATTCTAAGTTATCACGACTCACTACTGCCTTGTTAAAAACCTTGATGAAAACCCGTTTGGGATAAAATCGATCTAAGGAAAAAAGAGTGAACAACGTACTTTCAGACCTGAAGACTTTGTGCTACTTTGTCGATCATCTGCAAATGTTAGTCAAACAATAAAAGGAAATGAATGGGGTCGTACCTTAGGAGTAATATCATTTTAGGTAAGACACATTCCAATTTCTTGTTAGTTTTTCCCCGTTCATCATCCTGAGTTTATAGGATCCTTTCCTGGTGACCTCGAGAATCTGGTACAGTCTTTCCTAATTCGGCCCCAATTTCCCATCGTTCGAATTTCGGGTGCTCAGCATGACTTTCCTTAGTACTAAGTCCTCAACATTAATGTATCAAAGGTTTTCCATCCATTATAATACCATTGGATCTGCTACTTTTGGGCGGCCAATCGGACAAGGTTGGTTTCACGCCTCTCATCTAATAGTTCCAAGCTAGTATTCATAGCCTCTTCGTTGGATTGCTTTGTAGAATATCTGAACCTAGCACTTGGCTGCTTGACTTCAATTGGCATTAGATCTTAAACGCCATAAACGAATGAGAACAGGGTAGCCCTAGTAATAGATTTCGAGGTTGTGCGGTATGCCCAAAGAACTTTGGGAAGAATTTTCTTCCATTTTCCTTTGGCGTCGGTCAACTTCTCCTTCAGATATTGGATTATGGTTTTGTTAGTCGATTCATCCTATCCATTCCCACTGGAGTGATAAGGTGTGGACAAAATCCTTTTGTCATGAAACGGATTTCCCACCCTCGGGAGTCGTGATGGCGCCTACTCGTAGAAGCTAGGCATTGCATAAAGTTTAGAAATCTTTAACTCTTTTATCTTATTTCTTTTAACAACTTGCATTAACACGTGATAAATATTTAAATAATAGCGGAAGATGAATTAAGAGGAAGACTTAGACAAATATAATACCAAAATCGATACGAAAAAGGTAACATATGTCTCTATCTAGAATCCGATGTCACAAAATTCACGGACTGTCTATGATTACTACATATGTATGAATGAAAGGAAAATAGTCTATCTCGGATACAAGTGATAACAAAGCATTATAATAGATAATAGAGACGTCGGGCTTACGGACGCCTGCAGTACTACCTCGGAATCTCTGTGGACTGAAGGCTGGCTTCCAAGCCACTGTCCCAATGCTGCTCTGGTATATGCAATGAGTGCAGAATGTAGCATCAGCACAATCGACCCCATGTGCTGGTAAGTGTCTGTGTTTTGGAAAGTATTACCATGTTTTGAGCTGAATGTCATATTTCAGACTCGTGCCAACTATTTTGGACCCTTATGGGCTTTTTACTACTATTCCTTATCGTTTTGACTTCATATTTGTACTAAGTCATGTTGTATTTTACTATTTTTTTAACTCAGTCGTGTTTACTCCGGTTTTGATATTTAAATGGTATTTTGGGCCGAGCATCATGTTCTACTATTGACCGAGGGGCTTGAGACATTTCTGACTTAGTAAGGTCGAGGGTCTGTGTTGTGAGGATTATAATGGGATCGGACTGCGCACCACAGCAGGTGCACTGATTGTGATATATGAGAGGTCGAGGGCGTGATTTGTTATGCTACGAGGTGGTTTGTGATAGCACTTGGGCGGTTGTGGTACTTGTTTTGCCCGAGGGGTTGTTTTACATTTCGACCCTTTTACTTACTGCTTTTTATCACTTGTTTGAACTAATGGCAAAAAATTTAAAAGGTTTTACTGAACTAAAATATTTTTACGAGTTTTACTACTTTACTGCATTGTTCTGGACTTATACTATTTTGCTGTAGCGTTATGCTATGGTTTACGTATTTTCTTACTGCTCAGCTGCTTTTACTTTTATTACTTACTGAGTTGGCATACTCACATTACTCCCTGCACCTTGTGTGCAGATCCAGGAGTCTTGGGTTGCGATATCGAGTGTTGATAAGCTTTTCTAGTAGGTCTCCGGAGTTGACTAGGTAGCTGTTTGGCGTTCGCAACCCAGTGCTTCTCCTCCCTATATTATTCAACTTTGTATTAGTATTAGTTTTCGAATTATGTTGTCTTTTTATATTCCTTGACGAGTTGTAGTCTCTCATGACTGGTGACACCCCGATGTCGGGCTCTGTTATGTATCTATACTGTCTATTCATGAATTTTTGTTGTGCGAATTTTCGGATCCTAGTACTAAACTTTTGTTATTATATTCCGTCGAAGATGATGAGGACACGTGCTACCGGTCAGGATGGACGACTACCAGGACCACCAGCGGGGCCATCAGAGGCCGATGACATGGTCGAGACCGTGGTAAGGGCAGGGGTGTAGCCCGCACAGTAGCTAGGGCAGCACATGCAGATCTGCCAGCCACCCCAGTTCATGATCAGGTCCCAGTTGTGGACGTTCCAGCACCACCGACTTAGGCACCAACTGTGCTTATTGTGATTCCAGGCCTTTAGGAGGCCCTGGCCTAGATTCTATCAGTGTGCACTGGCCTAACTCCAGCGATATCCGTTACTACAACCGCAACTATTTCTCAGGTCGGGAGAGTGATTACTAGATATTTTGACGTATTTCATGCCCCTTCTTGCTTGCGCTTTGATTATATATTCATACAAAGTCCCAAAAGGCTCATAGGTTATGCTTGATTGCATGTTTTATCAACAAAGTGACATGATGTCAAAGATAAGCTGAAAAGGAGTGAAACCATGCACAAGTAGCAAAAGACAAGACAAATTCAGGAATAACAAGCCTAGAACGGTCACACTACACTTTGTGCGATCTGCACTAGAGAGGTTTAGAGACTCAGTATTTCAAGCTTCAAAGCAATGCGGCTTCCCTAGACTTTGTACGATCAGCGGGACCTCTGCGGCTGCACTACCATTTTGTGCGATCCGCAGAGGCAATGTTCTGAGAGATGCCAAGTTCATAAATTCAAGCTTGTGGAGTCCGTTGTCAAGTTTGTGTGGACTACACTAGAAGCCTCCATGGTCGTAGTCCATTTTGTGCGGTCTACGGAGTCTAGGTTCAGAGAGTCAAGTTTTCAAGTTCAAGAGACCATTTGGTGCAGTCCGCACTAACCCCGTAGGGGCAATTTTGTCCAGTTTTCTAGCTTAGTATAAATAGAACCTTTTTCATTTTTAGGGGACCAGACATTATCAGACGTTAGTTGCGCTCGTGAGAAGAATTTTTTTAGCCATTTTGGTTACTTTTACATAGTTTTAATCATTGAATCTTTGTATTTACTTCGGTAAGTAATTATTATGTCTTTCTCTTCATCTATTTCTCTTGTTTTCTCTTCAAACATGAGTAGCTAAGCCCATTATCTAGGGTTGTGACTCAACCCTAGTATGGGTAATTGATGGGTTTTGTGATTTATGGCTGGATTGACTATGTGTGTTGGTTATTTGGCTTAATTTTATGGTTAAATTTATGAACTAGTGGTTGCAAACACTGGTTTGTGCTAAGTTGACTTGGGCTCTTCTTAAGAAAGATAGCCTAAGTCTCCAAAATCGACCCAATAAGGAATTAGGATGGACTCAAGAGATTGATAGTCCTAAGTAAAGGGTTAAACCTCGAGAGAGTAATTACCCGACTTGAACCCTAGTTGCTTGGGCAAATATGCACACCTAATTGATCTTGAGAAAGTCAATTGGGCAAAATCACTCTTTCTACCGAGAGGTGTAGAGTAGGTAGTATCGAGCAACATTTATAACATATTCCCCAATTATTCCAATCGTGCCTTAGATGCAATTACCTGTCAATTAGCCACCTAGGTGAAAGTCACTACCCTATGACTTTTAAACCATTTGATACATCTTGTAGCAATTTACTCTTAGTTTAGTATAATTGCAATTATATTTTGTAGTTTGATAATAGTAGAATATAAAGAAAACCAAAAAATAAATAGAAGTGATATTTGGAACAAATACGCAATTCCAACCTAAATACATACTCGAATCCATTCCTAGCTCTCTATGGAAATCGATCCCGACCTACGAATCGGGTAAAAGCTATTACGACCCTCTCTTCCTACTTTTTAATAGTGTAGAGTAGGCAACAATCACTTTTTAGTGCCGTTGCTGGGGAGCTAACAGTTTTGGCTATCTATTTAGTTAGTTTTGTGTATTGCTCTTCTTTCCTTATTTGTTACTTGTTTGTGTCATTACTCAGGTACCAACATGGATTTAAACAACGCTAATGAACCTCTTGGAAATGTGGTAGCGGGGGAGGAGGTAGAACATATTGAACAAGATGAGGTGCTTCTTGCACCTCAAGGACAACGAAGAGGCCGGAATGCCAATGCTAGTCCAAATGATAAAATACCAGACCCTCCTCCACCACCTCCAAGAGGGCTCCCAGAGTATTACAAAACCAGGACTACACAAGTGCTATTGTCCCACCCAATATTCTGGCGGGAAAGTTCCAGATAACCAATGTGATGTTGACCTTACTTGAGCAGCGTGGGTGCTTCACGAGTGCTGCGGATCAAAATGCTTACAAAAATCTCAAGGGGATACATGCTGGGTGAGCAAGCAGACAAACGTGTCCGAGGATGCGCTGAGATTGAGACTTTTTTCGTTCTCACTTCGGGGAAGGCATTATATTGACTCTAGAGACTCCCCAACCATTCTATCACAACTTGGGATGAGTTGGCGGATAAGTTTATTGCCAAATTCTTCTCACCGAGTCATATGGCGGCACTTCGGGATAAAATATTAGCCTACAAGTAGGAGCCAATGAAACCTTTGCATGAAATTTGGGAGACGATGGTGAAGGAATGCCCAAATACTGATATGACCGAAGCCATGATCCAGCAGACCTCTTAAAGGGGCATAAATACTACAAATCAATGCATTATGAACCAACTGGCTGGGGGCAATTTTATGAAACTTTTTTATGACGAGGCATGTGATGTACTTGATAAGATGGCCGACACTTCTTTAGTAAGGCAGAGTAGAGCAAATGTGCCTTAGGGTGACCTACGGTTATCCATTTGCACAAGGAATTACATGGCCATGTGCAAGCGATAGCTAAGCTTACTACTACTATGAACCAATTTGCTAAGGCGCAGTTGCAACAAGTTTATAATCCTCGCCAAGTGAATGCCATGGAGGGTGTTAGTTTTCTTGTCAACAAGAGAAGGCAAAGGAGGCATCAAAATCAAGAAAATTCTGAGCAATTTGTTGATGAATATGATGGTTGTCAAAATGATGGTTATGATAATCAAAGTGAAGAGGTACAATATGTCAACAACTATAAAGGCAATAGGCAACTCTTCAAACCAACAATGGAGACCCCAAGGAAACTGGGGCAATCAACAACAAGGTGGTAGTAATTGGAACAACAAAAACAAAACAAAAATTGGGGTAATCAAAGCAATAACCAAGGTAATTGGAATGGAATTAACAATAATTGGGGTAACAATAACAATCAAGGTGGGTGGAACAACAATGGAAACCAAGGAAACCGGGGGCAAGGCTTTCAAAGTTCCCCAATGTACCAAAAACTGAACAATCCACCCCCTTTCCCTTCTCAATGTCCTAGTTCTTATGGAAGTGATTTGGGTAGAATTGAGAAGATGTTTGAGCACATGATTAAGAAGAACCAAGATTCCGATGCTCAGTTGGCTTCTCACAATACCTATATCCGGAACTTGGAAGTGCAATAGGTCAAATCTCTCAATCTTTGAATGCTCTACCAAGTGATACGGTAGTGAACTCGAAGGGTAGTGTTAATACCCCAATATTTTAAGTGAGAACATATTGGACATTTAGAAAATAATTTAAATCCAAAAAAGGGGAACTAGCAAATAAAACAAAACAAAAAAGGGGAAAAAGGGATGCAAGAACAAAAAGGGCCGAAGTCCATTATCAACTAAAAGGAAAAAAAGGAATAAAACAAGGGTTAGAGAAGGGGAAGAATCAAAGACTTAAGCAAAAATGAAAAAAAAGAAACGAGCAGAGAAGAAAGAAAGAGAAGAGAAAAGAAGGAGGAAGAAGTGGGTGCAGTGCGTTTGAGCCATAGCTATAACTATTGAGGAATCTTAAGAACTAATTGTCTCTTACAAGTATTACTTGAACTTCTTCCTCTGGTAGATTTTAATTTCGATTCGCTTGATTGGAAGGTTCTACAAAGTAATAGAAATTACAGTAGTTCATTCACACAATTGAGAATTTTCTTCCTAAAGAATCAATAGAACTTTATGAAATTTGGAGTTATAAATTATATGAATAGGTTGGAGGTTATAAATTAGTAATTATCATATGTGGGTACTATAAATTCACAAATTAGGTTCCCAAACATGAACCCCGAAGATTGAGTATTCTAAACTAATGATGGATTTATCATAAATGATGCAATTAATATAAGATCGATGTTATGTAATTATAGATTGATTGGAGGAATTTATACGAGTTGCTTGAGGTGAAGCAATTGGTACTTTGGCACGAGTACTGTGAGTAGAAATCTTACTGCAATTTGTATTTTCATAACTTGCATGATTTACACATGATTTTTTAGTTGCACATGGGACAAGTCTTTTACTCGATATGATACCGAACTAGTTATTTGAGATGAATATTGTGGTTTTAAATATTTTTATTGTCACTAGACCTGTTTTACCGTTACTTGAATTTACTGTTATCGAAAGGAAATTATATGATTTGATAAGAATCGAAATGCCATATATCTTTTAAAATAGTTTCTACGAGTATATACGGATTAGAAAGACAAGTAAAAATGTGAGTAGACATTGAAGGATCCTGTAGCTAACGACGGGTTCGTTAGACCTGATGCACCTTGTAATTACCGATTACCGTTATAGCCCTTGCTAGTGGGAAGGTATAACCATAATACCATTACCAATTTCCCTCGAGTAAGGACTAACGTTATATATGATTACTTACAAAGAAGTCCACAGTTATAATGATTACATGATCCGTTCATTGAAACCTCCCAAAAATGTGAATACTGATATTATACAGTGATTACCGAGCTTATTACTGAATTGTTATTTATATTTTACTACAAGAAAAGCGTGATAACACTGCTTTTTTTATTGTTTCTGAAAGAGCATTTTTATGTTATTTTCTCTTTGAGATAGTAACATGTTTCTGAGTTATCCCCAAATAAAAATGGTTGTGGTTATGTATTATTACTCACTGAGCTGGCGACTTATTCCCCGCTAATCTTTTTTACAGAGACATCAGTTGACACAAGTGAGGATTTCATTAATTAGAGAGCACATGTTGAGAATTCTTGTGAGCCTCGCACTTGTTAGCGTGGGCAGAGATTTTTATCAATTGTGATGGTCTTTTCTTTGAATATTTAGAGTCGCTCCATTGTCATTCTCTTTGTGTCATGACTATTATTTTTCTATTAGTATTATGTCAACTATCGTTCTTTATTATCAAAGTTGGAGATAAATTAGTATTTCTAGTGTTTAGTGGGTTGATTAGTAATGGTGAAGACTATCTTGGTTAATTAATACGTTGTTGTTTGTTTGAATTGCTATTAGGGTGTTTGGTTGCTGATTTGAGACATGAAATGTTTTTGGGATGGTCCAAAAATAGGGTAAACTCTGTACGATTTTCTGTAAAATTACCGATGAGGCTTACTTAGAAGCACTTGCTCCTAAGCGCCGGTGACAATCATAAATTGGGTCGTGACAAAGTTGGTATCAAAGCTTAGGCTTTAAGTCCCGAGTCATGGAGCAATTTTTATTAGAGTGTTGTTCATGGGTATATAGGTGACTTATGATCTCGAGGCTACTGAACATTTAGGAATGTTTTCCCTTCTTTCATTCTTTGAACGTGCATTGAGATAACTTGAGATTGACTTTGGAATATTTCTTTCGCAGATGGCTAGGACAACCACGCCTCATCAGCTGGACGTGGTGCTACCGGGAGTGGTGGTTAAGTTGGGATTCATCAAACTAGAAGACATAATGCTCCTCAACCTAAAGTTGGGAACACGGGTCAAACCCAAGCTGTTATGCCAGATCAAGTGCAAGAGCAGGGAGTTCAGAATGCTCCACTACCAATACCAACTGTTGTACCTACTGTTGCTTTACCTGCAGATGCAATGGCAAAGTTATTGGATGTGTTAGAGGCATTGGTGCCTACTCTGCGCAGAAGTTCATCTCCTTAGGCTACTTTACAGACACAAGCACCAACATAGACTCAGCTTTTCGGGAATAAGGAAGTATCCCTAGACGAGTTCCTGAAATTGAAATCACCAAAATTCATAGGTTCCGATGATTCAACAGATCCTCAAAGTTTCTTGGATGGGACACTTAAGGCATTACATGCTCTTAGATGTTCTAGTGAGAGAGCCGTGCTGCTCGCATCATACAAACTAGAAGATATGACCAACACATGGTATGAAACGGTATTGCTAGGAAGGCCAGCAGGAGCACCACCACTGACATGGGATGAGTTCACTAAGCTGTTCAAGAATCATTTTCTTCCAGACAGTCTAATGCAACAATATGCTATAGACTTTGAGAGATTGGTTCATACTCCAGATATGAATGTGTCAAGATATAACACTAAGTTCTGTAAGCTGGCTATATATTCTCCTCACTTAGTGCCTACCGAAGAAGCTTGAGTTCAGTGGTTTGTTGATGGATTGGTTGGTCGTCTATACACTGCAGTAGCCCCACAGATGCAGACTTTATCCTAGTCTGATGTAGTCGACCTTGCTAGACAGATTGAAAACAAGGTATGTGAGGAGTGTGCAGCTAGCGATTTGTGTAAGAAGGCCAAGTCATGAGGGCTCTCAGTGGTGGTTTTAGTGAAAATAGAAGAGCGGAAAATCAGGGACAACAAAAACAATAGGGTTATCAGATAGGGACACACACATCTTCACAGTCCACAGACAGACCACCTTAAAAATAGGGTAATAAGGGACCATCATCTTCTGGACATCGTAATTCTGGGCAGATATATGCCACTACTCCAGTTTTCCAGACTTGTGGTAGATCACATTTGGGCCAATGTCGTGTTCTAACTGGAGAGTGATTTCGGTGTAGCTAGTTAGGACATCACTTGAGGGATTGCCCTCAGCCTCCGAGAAATTTTAATCAGGCTTCTATTCAGTCAGCTACACTGACTCAATCTACTCATAATACTTCAGGTGCTACAAGTATAGTAAATAGAGGTTGAGGTGCTGGTAGAGGTCAGGTGAGAGTTTTTGCATTTACTAGACAGGATGCTCATGCCTCGAATGCTGTGGTTATAGGTATTCTTTCTGTTTGTTCATTTGATGCACTTATGTTGATTGACCTGGGATCTACTCACTCATATGTGTCCTTGTTCCTTTGAGATTTAGTAGACAGCCCGATCTATTGAATGATCCTTTTCTAGTGTCTACTCCTGTGTAGAGATGCTCTATATGAACTTATTGTACTTGAAATGATTGACTTTCACATGCTAATGGGAATGGATTGATTATATTCTTGCTATGCTATAGTCGATTGTCATGCAAAGATAGTTACGTTTGAGATACCAAATGAACCCAATTTTATTCTAAGAGGGAGTCAGGTTTCAGAGACTTACAAAATTGTATATTTTATGAAGGATCAATGACTTCTGAAGAAAGGTTGCTTGGGTATTTTAGCTATTGTAAATGACACAAGAGAGGAAATAGTTAGTATTGAAAATGGACCCGTAGTGAGAGAGTTTTCTGATGTATTTCCTGAGGATTTACCAGGATTGACTCTAGTATGAGAAATAGACTTTGGTATTGATTTGCTACCTGACACAACCCATATCGATACCCCCACATCGAATGGCACCAGCAGAGTTGAGGGAGCTAAAGCAACAATTACGATTTGTTAGATAAGGGTTTTATTAGACCTAGTGTATCACCATGGGGTGCACCAGTACTGTTCGTAAAGTAGAAAGATGGATCCATTAGAATGTGCATTGACTACAGACAGCTGAACATGATAACAATACGCAATAAATATACTTTGCCTCATATAGATGACATGTTTGATCAGTTACAAGTAGCTTCCCACTTTTCAAAGATTGACCTCCGTTCTTGTTATCATCAACTTAGAATCAAAGATGAAGATATTTCTAAGACTGCTTTCAGGATTCAATACGGGCACTATGAGTTTCTTGTGATGCCTTTCGGACTGACAAATGCTCCAGTTGCATTTATGGATTTAATGAATAGGGTGTTCAAGACGTTTCTGGATAGATTTGTAATAGTATTTATTGATGATATCCAGATATATTCTCATAGCCAAGGAGAACACGAGAATTATCTCAGGACTGTGTTGTAGACATTGCGAGAACATCGGCTTTATGCTAAGTTCTTTGAATTGTGAATTCTGGCTAGACTAGGTAGCATTTTTGGGGCATGTTGTATCTAAAGATGGAGTTATGGTAGATCCTAAGAAGACTGAAGCTGTGCAGAAATGGCCCAGACCTACTTCTCCTATAGAGATTCGCAGCGTTTTAGGCTTAGTAGGCTATTACCGCATTTTATGCAGGATTTCTCCAGAATAGTAGTGCCGATGACCAAGCTAACACAAAAAAATTCAAAGTCTCTGCGGACGGAGGAATGTGAGGATAACTTTCAAAAGCTTAAAATGTGTGTGACAACTGCAGCAATATTAGTTTTACCATCAGGTTCTGGAGGATTTTTAGTATTCTGTGATGCCTTGATGGTGGGATTAAGATGTATTGTCATGAAAAATAATCGTGTTAATTCTTATGCTTCGAGACAATTGAAAAGGCACAAGCAAAACTATCCTACACATGATTTGGAGATGGCTGCAGTGGTATTTGCTCTAAAAATTTAGAGACATTATCTATACGACGAAACTTGTGAGATTTATACTAACCATAAAAGTTTGAAGTATATCTTTCAGCATATATATCTAAATCTTTGGCAGCGTCGTAGGATGGAATTACTCAAAGATTATGATTGTTCTATTTTGTATCATCCTGGAAAAGCCAATATGGTGGCTGATGCATTGAATAAAAAATATATGGGGAGTTTGACACATATAGACCTTGCAAAGAGACTATTGGCCAGAGATATCCAGAGACTAGAAGATACAAGTATCATATTTAGTGTCAAAAATTGAGAGGTATTGTTGGCTTGTGCTCAGGCTAAGTCTTCATTTGTTGAGCGCATTAAGGCCACCCAATATAAGGATGAACAATTTTTCAAATATAGAGATGAGGCCTTAGCTGGTAAAAGCAAGGATATGATTGTTGAATGTGATGGTGTTCTTTGAATGGGTGACATGCTATGTGTAGGAAACGTAGATGGGTTGAGACATGCTATTCTTAAAGAATCTCACAACACTAAATACACTATACATTCTGGATCCACAAAAATATACCATGAACTGAAGCAATTTTATTGGTGGGATGGTTTGAAGAAAAACGTTGCTAACTTTGTTTCTAGTTGTTTAACTTGTCAGTAGGTCAAGGCTGAGCATCAGCGACCCATAGGACTACTACGACAAGTTGAGATTCCGGAGTGGAAATGGGAAAGAATGAATATGTATTTTGTCACCGGGCTACCATGAACCCGTAGAGTTCATGACTCGGTATGGGTGATTGTAGATCGACTGACAAAATCAACACAATTTTTGCTGGTAAAGACTACTTATGGTGGAGTCAGGTGTGCACATATATTTATGAATGAAATTGTTCGACTTCACGGAGTTCCTGTATCTAGCATCTTCTATAGAGGATCACAGTTGGCTTCACGCTTTTGGAAATATTTTCAAGAAGCATTGGGTACACGAGTAGATCTTAGTACTGCATTTCATCTACAAACAGACATGTAGTCTGATTGTATTATTCAGATCTTGGAGGATATGTTGAGAGCTTGTATTCTTGAGTCTAGAGGTAGTTGGGACACTTATCTACCGTTAGCTGAATTTGCTTACAACAATGGCTTCCAGTCCATTATTCAAATGGTACCGTACGAAGCATTGTATAGTAGAAGATGTCGTTATCCTATCGGATGGTTTGAAGTTGGTGAGACTAATTTATTGGGACCCCACCTAGTACAAGAAGCTATGGACAGGGTCCAGTTGATTAGAAAGAGATTGCTTGCAACTCAAAGCATACAAAAGTCGTATGTTGATAAGAGAAGAAGAGATTTAGTATTCACAATTGGAGACAAAGTGTTCCTATGAGTCTCCCCTATGAAAGGTGTAATGCGGTTTGGGAAAAGAGGCAAGTTGAGCCCCAGGTTAATAGGACCGTATGAGATACTAGACCGAGTGGGAGCGATGACTTATCGTTTGGCACTTCATCCTGAGTTGTCCTTTATTCATCCAATGTTTCACATCTCAACGCTAAGAAAATATATATCAAACTCATCTCAGGTTATTGAAGCACCGAATATACCACTCGATGAGAAGTTGTCTTACAAGGATGAGGCACTGGAAATTTTTGATAGACATGTAAGAAAGCTACAGTCAAAAGAAATTGTGCTTGTTAAAGTTATATGGGAAAATCATACCGTTAAAGAAGCTACTTGGAAAGAAGAAAAAGATATGCAAGCGAAGTTTTCCCATCTATTTCAGTCTACAGGTATGTACTTAAGTTAAATTCGGGGACCGAATTTCATAAGGTGGGAAGGATATAGTACCCTAATATTTTAAGTGAGGACATACTGGACATTTAGAAAATAATTTAAATACAAACAAAGGGAACTAACAAATAAAACCAAAAAAAGGAAAAAAGGGATGCAAGCACAAAAAGGGGCGAAACCCATTATCTAAACTAAAAGAAAAAAAAGGAATAAAACAAAGGTTAGAGAAGGGGAAGCAAAGGATTCAGTAGAAACGAAAAACAAATAAAAAGAAACGAGTAGAGAAGAAAGAAGGAGAAGAGAAAAGAAGGAGGAAGAAATGGGTGCAGTGCGTTGGAACCATAACTATAACTATTGAGAAATCTTAAGCACTAATTGTCTATTACGGGTATTACTTGAACTTCGTTTTCTGGTAAATTTTAATTTTTATTCTCTTGATTGGAAGATTCTACAGAGTAATAAAAATTACACTAGTTCATTTACACAATTGAGAATTTTCTTCCTAAAGAATTAATAGAACTTTATGAAATTTGGAATAATAAATTATATGAATAGGTCGGAGTTGATAAATTAGTAATTATCATATGTGGATAATATAAATTCACAAATTAAGACCCCAAACATGAACCCCAATGATTAGGTATTCTAAATTAATGATGGATTTAGCATAAATGATGCAATTAATATGAGATCGATATTATGTAATTATGGATTGATTGGAGGAATTTATATGAGTTGCTTGAGGTGAAGCAGTTGGTATTTTGACTCAGGTACTGTGAGTAGTAATCTTACCGCAATTTGTGTTTTCATAACTTGCATGATTTACACATAATTTTTTAGTTGCATGTGGGACAAGTCTTTTACTCGATATGATACCAAAATAGTTATTTGAGATGAATACTGTGGTTTTAAATATTTTTGCTGTCACTAGATTTATTTTACTGTTACTTGAATTTACTGTTATCGAAAGGAAATTATATGATCTGATAAGAATCAAAATGCCCTATATTGTTTTAAAATAGTTTCTACGAGTATATAGACAAGTATAAACGGGAGTAGACATTAAACTATTTCGTAGCTAACGGAGGGGGTTCGTTAGACCTGGTGCACCTTCTAATTACTGATTATCGTTATAGTCCTTGCTAGTGGAAAGGTAGAACTAGTAAACTGTTACCAATTTCCCTCGAGTAGGGACTACCATTATATATGATTTCGTGCAAAGAAGTCCACAACTATGTCGATTACATGATTCATTCATTGAAACCTCCCAAAAATGTGAATACTGATGTTATACAGTGGTTACCGAGCTTATTACTAAATTGTTAACTATATTTTAATACAAGAAAAGCGTGATAAGACTGAAATTTTTTATTATTGTTTCTGAAAGGGCATTTTTATGTTATTTTCTCTTTGAGATACTAGCATGTTTCTGACTGTAAGACCCCATGAAAATTTGTGCTCAAATCTTAGTAGCTCGTAGTGTCAAGTCCCAAATATGTGTTGGGAATGTGTAAAGTGGATCAAACCCTTTGTACTAATTTTGCATTTAAAAATCAAGAGCCAAAGTCTTTCAGAAAAGTGCTATTGTGCGGTCCAGAATGCGGTCGTAAATCAAGTATGCGGACGATATTTCTGCCACAGAGTGAGTTATAAGGTTAGTTAATTTAGGTTAAAGATGCGGTCCATTATGCGATCACATAACCAATATGCGGGTTGCATAGTTGTCACACAATTTCTTTGAGGATTTTGTGAAAGTCAGTTCTGTGGTCACATAACGGGTATGCGGACCGCATTTCCGTCGCATACCCAAACAAAGATGTTCAGAGTTTTGTAGCACTTTTGCGGTCCATTTTGCGGACCATATTTCCACTCTGCGATCGAAAAGTTCGACCGCAAATCTGACTCGGGATGCTATTTTTCTAAATTTTAAACCCGAACCCATTTTTATTAAAACACCCCAATCCCTCATTTTAACATACTTTCTGAACAAAATTAGAGATAGGGAAGAGAGGGTTCTTGAGAGTGAAAGTTCATCATCACAAATTTGATTTTCAAAGTCACCCAGACCCGGGAAATTTTAAGTAATTGTCTTCACTTCCGTTCTTGCAGGTAAAATCCCCAACCCTTTTTTATTGGTTTTAATATTTAAGCAAAAAAGGGGATTCTCATGCATTGATTCTTAAAAATAAAAGTGGAAATGCACATATATGTCTTTTAAAACCTAATATCTAGTAAGAGGAACTGGGTAGGAGTAAAGAATTGTACAAAGAGGGGTTGCTAACCTAAATAAGTTCGGGTAGTAATTGTAAACTTCAATTCTAAGATATATGTGTTAACTTGTGAACTAGCTTGACATTGCTAGACTGTTTGGTAAATTGAAAGTAGAAGTTAAAAAGGGGAAATTTGACTCCAGGTATGTATGGCTAACTTTAACCTTTGTAAAGTCACCTTGTTGGTGTATGAATAATTGGTATGTGCTACTTATGTGGACTATTTGTGAATTTCTTGTGATTGATGTGCCTTGAACGTTATTGGTTAGATTTTCTGGTATAGTGGTGTGAGTAACATAGCAATAACTCAAGTATGTGTGGGTATGAAAGTATTATGTGGTAAGAGTTGTGAAACAAACGACGGAAAAAAATCGAAATTGATGCAACTAAAACAACTGTGGTAATATCATATGTGACTTGTTGTGGGCAATTATCGTTGTGACTTAAATTGTATATTGGCTGTTGTATATGATGGAATTGGTATTGATATTTATGAAAACTCTTTATAAATTGTTGTTGTTGTGTGAAGTGTGTTTGTTTGGTGGATTGTTTGCACGCCGCAACACGAAGTAATAAGGTGTGGGTTGTGGTGATTAGGGTGGCCGAGGTAATAGCGGTGGTCGAGGTAATAAGGGTGGAAAAGTGATCAAAATCACTATTGAAATATATATATATTTGAAAGTTGTGAAATCATTGATGTGTTGAAATGGGGAAAAGGAGGGATTGAGAAACTTTTTTGGCTTTGCTTGTTCATTTCACGTGCATTTGAGTTGTTGATTCTGCTACTGTTTGTTGTCTGTGTATTTGTTGATTTTAATTTGGGTAAAGTTTATTCATACATACCAGTACAATTCAAGTGTGCTGACGTCCCTTTTGTCGGGGACGCTACATTCGTTTTATGCCTGTAGCTGGTTCTATAGCAGGTACTTCAGTCTATCGATAGTTCACTCCTTCATTTTCCATCACCTGTATTGGTGAGTCCCTTTCTTCTCGGGGCTCTGCGTGGCTCATGCCACTTTCCTTCCCGGAATCTTATTTTGGTATTTATGTAAGGTATATCTGGAGCCTTGTTATCGGAAAGTATTATAACAATCTTCTGTATCCTTAGAGGCTCCGTAGATAGGAAAGGTAGGTTATGTACTTATGTATTTTGTAAATGGGCAGTGTAACTTGTAAGACACGCTAAGGAACTATGTATGTTATGTAAATTTTGTAAGAATGTGTTTACGATTATATATGGCTATTTCACTTGGTTAATGAGTAATGAAAATGCGCGGTAACATGTGGGATAGGAAAGGCACCCAGGTCCGCTTGACTGGGGCTACCCGGTCGAGCGTCGGTCATGTCCCTCGATTTTGGGGCATTACACTGACTTGCCCCAAATAAAAATGGTTATTACTCACTGAGCTAGTGACTCATTCCCCGCTATTTTTTTTACAGAGACAACAATTGACGCATGTGGGATTTCGTTAATTAGAGCGCACTAGTTGAGAATTCTTTGCGAGCCTCGTACTTGTTTGCGTGGGCGGAGACTTTTATCAATTGTTATGGTATTTTCTTTGAATTCATAGAGTCTCTTCATAGTCATTCTTTTAGTGTCATGAGTATTATTTTGCTATTAGTCTTATTTCGAGTATCGTCCTTTATTTCAAAGTCGGAGATAAATTAGTATTTCTGGTTGTTAGTGGGTTGATTAGTAGTGGTGAAGACTATTTTGGTTATTTAATAAGTCGTTGATTGTTTGATTTTCTATTAGGGTGTTTGGTTGCTGATTTGAGGTAGGAAAAATTTTGGGATGGTCCAAAAATAGGGGAAACTCTGTCTAATTTTTTGTAAAATTACCTATGAGACTTACTTATGAGCACTTGCTCCTAAGCGCCGATCACAATCCTAAATTGGGTCGTGGTAGGTGGGAACAACAATCATGTGATGTCGGTCACAACAAGAAATGGGAGAGGCGGTGATGTGAATGCCTCGAAACAAAAGCAAGTTGTGGAAGATGATGTTGAGTTGCGAGATGATGACATACCATTGGTAGTTGAAGATATGGTTGAAGAGAATGTGAACAATGATGTGAGGATTGATATTAATGAGGCAGAGTTGGAAGACATGCAATTATTGCCTTATATTCGGCCTGGTTATTAGTCATTTTACAGTTCAAATGGACTACCTGACTATATTCTCTTGGGTAGATTCAGTACCTGCCAAGTGCGAACCTCTTTACGTTTGACGCACCATTCGTAAAGAGGATCCAGATTCCCGAAGAGGTCCCCGAGTTTATCAATAACTCTTTTTTGACCTCAGGTATCAGGGCCGGTGTGAAGTCAGCCACAAAATTTGTAAAAATTTTAGATTTAATGGTTGTTCGGGGCCGATACTCAATATCGTACCCTTTGGTTTCTACGGCCCATTTGGCCAACCGCCCCAAGATTTTGGGCTTATGCATTATATTTCACAATGGGTAAGTTATCACAACACAAATAGGGTGGCACTGAAATAACGGTTTTAGTTTCCTAGAGGCGCTCAACAAAGTGAGCACCAGTCTTTCTAAGTGATGATATCTAGTTTCGGCCTTATCTATGGTCCGGCTAACATAATAAATCAGAAATTACATACCATGCTCTTCTCAAACTAGGACTCCACTTACCGCTATCTCCAATACTTCCAAATATAGGTATAGTTGTTCATCCACCTTAGGTATATGAAGCAAATGTGGGCTCGATAGGTATAGTTTGAGTTCTTCCAAGTCTTGTTGGCATTCTAGAGTCCAGGTGAAGTTGTTTTAATTCTTCAGCAATGAGAAAAATCGACGACTCTTTTCGGAAGACCTCGAGATGAACCTCCCTATAGTAGTTATGCGCCTGGTTAGCCTTTGTACATTCTTCATGTTGTCCACTAACATGATATCCTCGATGGCTTTGATCTTGTAGGGGTTGATCTAAATTCCCCGGTAAGTTACCATGGACCCAAGAAATTAACCCGATCCGTCTCCGAACGTGCATTTTTGGATTTATTTTCATGTTGTACTTCTTCAATATACTGAAGTTTTTCTGCAAATGCTTTAAATGGTCCTCTGCTCGCAGGGACTTAACTAGTATATCATCAATATAAACTTCCATAAATTTACATACTTATTCTTCGAACATTCAATTTACTAGGCATTGGTAAGTAGCATCAACTTTTTTTAACCCAAATGGCATTACATTATAATAGTATGTGCTGTACTTCGTGATGAAAAAGGTCTTTTCTTGATCCTCCAAGCTCATTCGTATTTGGTTGTATCGGGAATAGGCATCGAGAAAACTAAGGATCTCGTGGCCGGTTGTGACATCGATCATGCGATCGATGTTAGGCAAGGGAAAGAGTCTTTAGGGCATGCTTTATTTAAATCCTTTTAATCCACACACATTCTTAGTTTGTTCCCTTTTTTAGGTACTACTACTACGTTTGCTTGTCATTCTGGGTATTTGATTTCCCATACGAACCCTATTTTAAGGAGCTTAGTTACCTCTTACTTGATGAAAACATGTTTGATCTCGGACTTTGCTCTCCTCTTCTGCTTCACCGGATGGAATTTCAGGTCCAGGCTCAATTTATGAGTGGTGATCTCTAGTGGGATCCCTGTCATATCGAACAGGGACAGGGAAAGATAATCCATGTTAGTTATAAGAAATTGAATAAGTTTTTTCCTAAGCTTGGGGGTTAACCCTATGCCCCGATATACCTTTTTATCGAGCTGATGCTCTATCAGCGTGACTTGCTCTAGCTCTTTGAATGTCGATTTGGTAGCGTTGGAATCATCAAGGATTATGAAGGACCGAGGAACCCCATAATCCTCATCTTCGTCAGTCCCATGTTTGTCCTGTTGGGTCAAGGATGACATTGGTGATTGCTATTTGGCTTCCTCTTTTGTTTGCGAATCCGGATCCTTTGTTGATGAGAGTGTCACTACAGGAATCACTTCATCGATGGAAAACATTTCCTTTGCAGTGGGAGTTCCCCCTAGTGTCGTGAATTTCAACACCTGGTAAAGGGTCAAAGGTACAACTCTCATGTTGTGGATCCACAGTCTCCCAAACAAAGCGTGATACCTCATGTCCCCCCGATCACATAAAATTTAGTCTCTTGGATAGTTCTAGCCGCGTTTACCAGCAATGTTATTTCTCCCTTAGTGGTTTCACAAGCCATGTTAAACCCATTTAGCCATCGGGCTACATGTATGATTCAGTCTTGTAGGCCGAGTTGTTTTACGATCCTCAATCGAATGATGTTAGACGAGCTTCCTTGATTAATTAACACATGTTTAACTCGAGTTTTATCATGAGTACATATATTACTAGTGCTTAATTATGGGGCTGTGTGATTCCTTATACATTCTTGTCATTGAAAAATAAAGTTCCTTATGGCATGTAATGTCGCGTCCGTTTTTCCCTTGTGATTGATACTTTGGTGCGCTTAAACATTGGACTTTGAGGAACATGGACCCCTCCAATGATCATATGAATAATGTGTTGAGGCTCTTCTTGCTCATTTTTTTATTGGAATCCATGCTTCTTAAATGATTCTTGGCTCGGTCGCTCAGAAACTCCCGAAGATGCTGTTGTTGAATAACCGGTCTAATTCTTCTCTTAATTACCGACAATCTTCCGTTCTGTGGACATGGGTTCCATGATATTCGCATAGTTTATTGGGATCTCTTCTGGATGGATTGGTTTGTAGAAGTCGAGGCCATCCAGTATCTTTGATGCATCCAATAGCTGATACACGTGGCTACATCAACACTAAAGTTGTATTCTGATAACCGTGGTGCTTCTGGGTCCGATAATCTTGTCGAAGCCGTTCTTGCTCATCATCCCTCGAGAGCCCTGGCCTCAATCACTTTTCCTTTCATTTTGTGCAGGATTCCACCCAGGCCCGACGATCCTACGAACTACAATATATGGCTGGTTTCGATCTCTGTTCGACCTTGGTTCTCGGTCGACATCCCTCTTAATTCTGCCGATGGGTCTGATAGGATAAATGGACCCCGAAGGAGCCCCGAGTTGGTCATCTTCAACCCTGATCTTCGATTGATACCGATTATTCACATCGGCCCAAGTGACAGCCATATATTCTATCAAAGTTCTGTTTCAACTCCATCGAGATTCGAACATTGAGTCCTTGGGTGAAATCTTGAACTGCCCAATCATCGGCGACTGGTTGCAGGTCAATTCACTCCGTTTGAAATTGAGGCACGAATTCTCCGATCATTTTGCTGTCCTTCTGCCTTACCTTGAAAAGGTCTGATTTCCTGGTTTCAACCTTGATGGCTCTGGCGTGTGCCTTTATGTAAGAATCTGCAAGCATATCAAATGAGTCAATAGAATTAGGCGATAAATTTTGGTACCATATCATAGCCTCTTCGACAGGTTCTCTCTGAATTTCTCTAGCAGAACAGATTCAATTTTCTAATCCTCTATGTCGTTCCTTTTGATACACATGTGTAAGAGGGGATATGCTCGCTGGGATCGATTTTCCGTTATATTTAGGAACCTTTGGCATTTGGAATTTCTTGGGGATCGGCTTGGGAGCCATGCTCGGGGGGAAAGACTTCTGCATGAACTTCTTGGAATCCAGACCCTTCAATATCGGTGGTGCCCCTAGGATTTGATCAACCTGGGAGTTGCAAGTTTCCACCTTCTTATCGTTTGCCTCGATCTCTTTTCCCCCGACTCAATTCATTTTGTCAGTTCTTTGAATATCGTCATGATAGCAGGATCGGTCCATGATTTTTTATCGTTCGATTTCTTTGAAACCGATTCAATCCTGTGAACAACTTCCTGTGACGGTTCGAGCTTGATCCTGCTTGATGGGTTATTCTGATTCTAGATCTGGGCTATCGCTACCTGCTCGGCCTGCAATATTTTGAAGATCACCCGCAGGTTGATCCCGACGTCTTCGCCACCATGTGCATTTTGAGTGGCTGATCAAACTCCCCCGCGGACACTGCCCTCAGGATTGATTGCCAAATTGGTATTGAAGGCTACATGTGAGCTGACATCGATTGGGCCTACAACTGGAACTCTATTGAGGTAAATCGGGGGTACGTCGTTTCCTGTTGCTATATTATCATTCTCATTGTGGTGGTTGGAATCGTTGTCGACGTGAAGGGGTGCTGACTGAGAGTTCGACATTCTAGTCATAGAATCAAAGATACTCCAAAGAACAAGTGAAAAATAATGTGCGATATGAAAGTTTGCACCGAGTAAGCACTATTATCCATAGCCCCACAGTGGACGCCAAACTATTTACCCTAAATTCAGATAACAATTGAATTTACACGCGGTTTTAAGGATACGTTATATAACTTGGTAGAGATTAAGAAGAATAAGTTAATTTAAAATTGACGACAAAAGAATAAATGCAAACCACACAAATTGAATAGCCTTGGCCCTCGAGTTCAGTCACCTTTGAACCAAAAGATGTTTCAACCGACTTATAAACAGAATAACAAGATAATGAAAGCTAGAAAATAATAATATATTATTTTGTATTACGTGAATATAATGTGTTTTACAAATAATCAGACCCCATTTATATAGTAGGGGAATCCTACTCTTGGTACAGTTCTATATGAGATAGGAAATCTCATGAGTAGTTAATTAATCGACCTCTTCTTGATATGTGCCGGGATTTCCGCCGTGATCCTCACTGGATTGCGGATATTTCGCCTTTGCATTATTTGTTCCGGTAGGTTTCTATCGATCTTGCTCCATCTCTATCTTGCTCGGTCTCGACCTTCATCGGTCTCTGGGTCACAAGCTCGACGATCTATCTTTGCACTATGGTTCGATATAACACGAATTTGAACCCTGTACCTATCGTATTTCGATCTCGATTAATCATCCAAAGGGCAAGCCCGGTTTTGACCGTATACATCTTTGGCCACAAATTTTTATGTGCTTTTAAAATATTTTGAATTATTAATTTATTGTGACTTATAGTACTTTTATGTAATTTTTAAATATTTTAATTTTCTTTAAGAAAACAAGTTAAAGATTTTATATCCGAATTAAGAAGTTTCATTCTCAAAATCTGAACGGTACTACTTAGTTAGGACGGCTGGAGTATCTAGGAACCAGAGTATGTTCAGTCAACAAAGAGGGCATAATTAATCATTCATGGGTACTGCTACTGTAATTAGGAACCAGATTATGACTATGTTAAGTTAACAATGAAGGGGAAGTATTGTGTAGTTAGTGCTACAATTTAGTCATATAATAATTTTAGTTATTAAAAGTTGGCACTGCTGTAATTAAAAGTTGGCACTGGATTAAATGTAAAATACATAATCAAAAAACGGAGCGAAGAATGGCTCTCGGCGCACGTTAGCAGCCAATAGAACAGTGCTAAATTCCGGCGCACAATAGCAAGGCGAAATTGTCGCCGGAAATTACCAGAAAGAGACGGAATGGTGCTCCGACGACTGCTGCTGTTCCTCCCAAGCTTGTTACACCTGCGCATGGAGTTACTACATCACTTGAACCATTGACATTCAGAAATTTCCTTCCTCAAAAGTATCAATCGAAGGAAAATTTGCATGCAGATGAAGAGAAGGCTAGATCGAAGGGTAATGAAGTGGCGATTGAAGCAACTGCAAGGAGATTACAATTTTCAGCAGTATTGGATCCACCAGTACCAGTACCTGTTGAAGTAATTGAACCAGTAAAACCAAAACCAACTATTGTAGAGGTAGTCAAAGGCAATAGTGACATGCAGAAGGGTAAGACTCTCTCCTTTGTTCCTCCTACTTTGCGCGATGGGAAAAAAGTTGTGAAGATATGTGAAGAAGATTTGGAATTGCAATTAGAGTATTGGCAAAATGCTTTGATTGGATTTATAATTGGAGATCGACCTAATGAACAAAACATGGAGAATTTTGTCATGCATGTTTGGAATTTTGTTTCCAAACCAGAAATTCTTGTTCATTCTGAAGGATATTGTATATTCAGATTCAATAGTATTGAAGATAGAGATGCAGTCATGCAATATGGTCCCTACGCATTTAGAGGCAGGCCTATGGTGTTAAGACCATGGGAGGCGGATTTCAGTTTTCAGGCAAGCATTCTAAGCACAGTTCCTATATGGATCCGATTCCCAGGATTACCTGTGGGATATTGGTCTGTAGAAGTATTAAGTAAGCTGGCAAGTGCGATTGGGAAACCATTGTATACTGACAAGTATACTGCTTACTATGATAAAATCTCCATTGCTAGAGTACTTGTTGAAGTTGATGCTGCTTATGATCTTCCAGATGAATTGGAACTTGAAACTCCTTATGGCCCTAAAATTCAAACTGTGGAGTATGATTGGAAACCTACTTTTTGTAATCATTGTCTTAAGTTTGGTCATAAGGAAATTGAGTGTTGGTACTCTTCTGATAACTCAACAAAACACAAGGAGGAACCTGAGAACACCAGAAAAGTAAATGATGGAGATGAGAAGCAAGGAAAACAGAAAAAGAAGGAATGGATTGTTAAGAAGCATGTGCCAACTGAAGCAGTTCAAAAGTCAGCAGATCAGGAGATTGAACAGGAGGCAAGTGTGCCAATTGAAGTACAAAATGCTATGCAAAAGGAGCAAGGAAGTATGTTGCAGGGGATAGAAAGTATGCAGCAGCATGAACAACAGACAAATGGAAAGCAATTGACAGATATCACTACTAAAAGTGGTGAGCAGGTGGATGTTGCAGGGGATAGAGGCAAGGCAACTATGGAAGTAAAGAATGGAGGGCAACAATTTGATCCAGGACCCTCTTACATTCTAGCTGATGATAATCCATGATAGTGGTTACTTGGAATATTAGGGGACTTAATCAGTCTCCTAAACAGAAGGAATTGAAGCAATTCCTTACTGATAATAAAGTATATGTAATTGGTATACTTGAAACTAGAGTTAAGGAGCATAAATCTAAAAAGATCTTTGATAGAATTGCAAAAGATTGGAAATGGCAATGCAATTATGCTATGGCTATCAATGGAAGAATATGGCTATTATGGAGGGCTCACATACAGATTCACATAACAACAATATCAGACCAATTTATTCACTGTCTTATTGAGGATACAAGGAGTGTAATCAAAATTCAGTTTACTGTTGTCTATGCATTTAATACTGCAGTCCTTAGGGAACAATTGTGGAGAGACCTGAGAACAATTCCTATAAATCAGCAAGATGCATGGCTTATTAGTGGAGATTTCAACTGTATTCTAAGCTCTGAAGATAGGCTTGGATCTCCAGTTACTGAAGCTGAAATAAGAGATTTTAAAGGCATGGTTGATGACTTGCAATTGACTGCTGTAAGAGCAACAGGGTGGCATTATACTTGGACTAACAAACAAGACTCTGATTCAAGAGTTTATAGCAAAATAGACTGGGCTTTTGGTAACTATCAATGGTTACAGCAGTTTGGGCATTTGGAAGCAGATTATATGAATCCTCTAATATCAGATCATTCTCCTATTTTGATCAAGTTTGGTGTGTATAAGCCATTACACCCCAAACCTTTCAGGCTTTACAGCAATGTTATGGAGCATGAGCAGTTTCAAGATATTGTTGAGAAAGTGTGGAACAAGGAGTATCAGGGTTCACATATGCAGCAAATCTGGAGTAAGTTGAAGGCACTAAAGCAGAATCTAAAAGGGTTAAATGAATACTTAGCCAAATACAAGCAGCAGATTACTATGACAAGGGAGAGACTTGACATTCTTCAAATGCAAATGAAGAATAATTGTCTTTCACAGGAGCTGATTGATGAAGAAAGATGTTTACTTGAAGAGCTTGAAAAGTGGAATACTGTGGAGGAGCAAGTAATGAGGCAGAAGTCTAAAGCTACATGGATTGATTGTGGAGATGCAAACATCAGATATTTTCATGCACAATGGAGGATAAGAACAGGTCAGAATAATATTACATCCATCTATACAGACACAGGTATCAAGTTAGCTGAGCCTATTGCAGTGGAGCAGGAATTTTTAAAGGTATTCCAATCATTAATGGGAGAATATACTACTGAGATTTCTTGTGTGGATACTAACATAATGAAAGGAGGAAGATGTCTCACAATTGACCAACAACATGAGCTTATCAAACCAGTTACTTTGGAGGAAATTACTGCAGCTGTTGCAGAGATGCCTAGGGATAAGGCACCTGGAGTTGATGGATTTCCTATTGAATTCTTTACTAAGAGCTGGAGTATAGTAAAGCATGATGTGTTTGCTGCTACTAAGGAGTTCTTTGAGACAAGCAAGATGCCAGACATGATTAATACTACTGCAATAGCATTGGTGCCTAAGGTTAAAACTCCTATCACTGTAAAGGATTATAGGCCAATTGCTTGTTGTACTACAATGTATAATATCATTTCCAAAGTTATTACAAGAAGGATGAAGGGAATTATTGGAGAATTGATTGGTCCTGCCCAATCTGCTTTCATTGAGGGAAGAAGCATTATGGATAATATCTTGCTGAGTCATGAAATATTCAAAGGATACACTAGGAAAGGGGTTTCACCTAGATGTGTTCTTAAAGTGGATCTAAGGAAGACATATGATACTTTAGAATGGAGGTTCTTGAAGCAAATTCTTATTACATTGGGCTTTCCTGCCAAGTTCACTGGATGGATAATGGCTTGTGTATCTTCTGTTTCTTATTCTCTAGTAATGAATGGTGGCCTTACTAAGCCATTCAATGCTAAGAGAGGTATAAGGCAAGGGGATCCTATGTCTCCTTATCTGTTTGTCTTGGCCATGGAGTATTTAAACAGATTGCTTCAGCAACTTCACAAGGATGGAAACTTTAACTTCCATCCTAGATGCAGGAAACTTAATATTTCACATGTATGCTTTGCTGATGATCTCTTAATGTTCTGTAGGGCTGACATGGTATCTATTCAGATTCTACACAACACTTCCTTATATTTTCAACAGCTTCTGGTCTGCAGGCAAATGTGAGCAAGAGTGCTATCTATCTTGCTGGTGTTACAAAGGAAAATAGGGAGGAAATTATTCAGGCTTTAGGCTTTATTGAAGGGCAGCTTCCATTCAAATATCTTGGAGTTCCTCTGGACTCTAAGAAATTAGCTATTCATCATTACTTGCCACTCATTGAAAAGATTACAGCTAGAATTACTTGTTGGTCAGCAAAGTTACTTTCCTATGCTGGAAGAGTTCAACTGATCAAGGCAGTGGTATTTGGAATGCAAACTTATTGGGCACAGGTGTTTATCATTCCTAAGAAGGTTTAAAAAGCTATAGAGGCTGTGTGTAGATCATACTTATGGACAGGGAAAGCAACAGTTTCAAGAAGGGCTCTTGTGGCTTGGGAAAAGGTTTGTCAACCTATCTCAGCTGGTGGCTTAAATATAATGAGACTGGATATATGGAATAAAGCTGCTGTAGTAAAACTACTTTGGGATTTGGCTAGAAAAAAAGATTGTCTATGGGTTAGGTGGGTACATGCTTACTATATCAAGAATAGAACACTTGAAGCAGTTACTGTTCCATCCAATTCCTCTTGGGTGGTGAAGAAGATACTGAGTTGTAGCTTAATAGTGATGGGGACTGCTCAACTTCAAGGCAATCTGATGATCAGACTGCAAAGTGTATGTAAGCTTGGGAAGTTTCATATTCATAAAATGTACATTGCACTATTGCCTCAGCTCCCTAAGGTAACATGGAAGAATATAATGCTTGTCCCTACTGCTCTTCCTAAACATAAATTCATAACTTGGTTGGCAGCTCATCAGAAGCTTCCCACTATAGAGAGGCTTCAGTATATGGGAATTCAAGTTCCAACTGCCTGTGTATTCTGCCAATACTTTGCTGAAGATTTCAGTCATCTATACTTTGAATGTGCCATTACTAGTAGAGTATGGAGAAGAATTTGTATATGGTTGGGCCATACTAGAAACATTGGATGCTGGGAGGATGAATTGAAGTGGATTTGTAGCAAAGTCAAAAGCAAAAATTGGAAACAAGCCATTACTGCCACATCATTTGTAACCACTGTTGCATTGCTGTGGAGAAGTCGAAATTTAAGCAGATTTGAAGACAAGAGATTTGATGAAGATCAGTGTTGTAAGGAGATAGCAATCTTAATACATGCAAAGAATAGGAAATGTAAGAGGTGGAAGGATGAGTTACAAATGCTCAATTTTTATCCTTAGATTTGGTTGTGAAGATGAACTACTTAGCATTGTTAATTGAATAGGAATAGTTAGAGTTGAGAAAGTAGAAATTGTATATAAATGAGTAGTAGGAGTCCATACTACTACCATAGGATTACATTGTATACTTTTCGAATATCAATATAAGTTGACAGTTAAGTTTAAAAAAAAAAAAAAAAAGTTGGCACTGCTGTATTTCTAGAAAAAGAAAATGTGTACAGTAAAGACATAAGTAATTACCTAGTAGTAATTAAAGGTACACTTTTTCTATAGCTTTAAGTTTTTAAAGGAGATAAGTTGACAATCTAACATGGTATAACGGGTCCCCAATTCAAATCTGACTGCCTTCCAAAATAGCAAAAGAAAAGACCTCAACAATGGTACGACCATCACATTATTCAGTTGGATATTTAGTATTACAGTTAAAAGACGCGTGACATCAAATTAACATGGGTATATATTCTTCATATGGTATGATTTTTTCAAAAGGTTTCACATCATGAAAAGTATTCAATTTTTTATAAGTAGCTTTTTTTCTTTTCTACTTTTCATGTGAAACTTTGTTCATGTACAAAATTTTGGGTCTAATTTATAAGGGGTGCTTTAAGACCCAATAAGATTATTAGTTAACCCTAATATTCCCTATATGAGTATACATACAGTGTACAACTAAAAACACCGAATACCCAGTATTTTTCTATGCTTAGTCTTCTCCTAAAGTTAGACCAAAGTTGAGATTGTGGAATAGGAGGTTCCTCCAGCACACTGTGACAATCACCATCGACCAACATCGTTTTCAAAGGCGAAAAGCGTAAAAAAGTTCTAAGGCTCGTTGGGTCTTTGAGCGCAAAGCGCAAATAAAGCGTGAGCTTTAATGAAAAAAGCGCAACTAGAGAAAAAGCAAAAATATATATATGTAGTCTAAGATTAATAATTATAAACATGAATAACAAATATATGACTAAAAAATTGAAAAATATTTGTGATAAAGTGAAATATCGATTGTTTAATATTGCCTTTCCAGGTTACACTTACTGGCAAGTAAAAGTATGACTAAGAGCCTTGATGCGATACTAAAGCACCCACTAAGCCAGGCGAAGTGAACATGTTTTGAGCCTCGCTTTAGGACTTGTATGATAACACTGCCGACTAGTGATTTCAAACACGATTTATTTCAAATTTTTGCTTTTACTTCCCAAAGAATAAGTAAATTCCCGTTTTGCGATTTACACAGTATCTGATGTGCATAAATAATTGCTATCCTTCAGTTCACATACATCCAATAGTAAGAATGCTAAAGCGAATAAGTGACCACGTGTCTTCTTCATCTAAAGGTTGAACAAGTCCCAGTTTATGTTGGAATTAGCTGATCACCAAAGTGCTGTCCAACATATATTAGGTGTGTCCCATCTTCTCTTTTGCAACTTGATCACTTAACTAATAGATAGAAATGTCACTTGAAGCGGAAAGCATAGAGACATTTGCCTTCTTGGAGAGTCTGCTTGACTTGATAGTATAAAAGCAACGCGAGTCTCATTACATCCAAGTTCTATGAACTTATAATATTTTCTCCTTGAAAAAGACTATATATTATGTAGAGAAAAAGAAAGTAGAATTATTTTTACGCTGGACAACTCAACCTGACCTTTTGGAAGATGTATAGGAAGGAGAAACAACTAGTGCATTATATGGATATTTGGCAAAGTGCTACATTTTATTGATCCTGTCATATTGCTTCCACAGACCAAAAGGAAAAAGGGATAAGGGTGAACTTTTCATTTCCAGAGAGGTTTTCTCCGACCAAAAGGATAAAACTTATAAAGTTCTCAAAGTACTATAATAATCAATATAGATGGCCGTGGCTTGTAACTCCAAGTTTGGGGGACTGGCGGTTGTATATGAGATAAAGAGTTGAATTCAATAACGTAAAAAAGTATGTTGGGTGTGTTGACTGGGTCGCGAAGGTTGTTAAAGAGATTATCATTTCTGATTTTCCAAATATACTAGAGGTGCGTGAGTGTTTCAGGTATGTGGTGGCAATAGTGGCAGTTTGGGGTGGTAAGCATATTGATGGATGCGAGGAAGGAGGCTGTTGGGAGACATTGTAATAGAAGAATCCAGAGAAATATTTTGAGCTTCGGTGGAATGTGAAGTTTCCAGAGCCATGATGGGTCGGGGATGGATTGTTGTTGGGGGAATGAGATGCGTAGATAAAGCTGATATCCGGATGTAGTGGAGAATCCATGTTGCGAAAACCCCCAGGAGAGTGTATCAAGCCGGTTAAGAGATGGCTGGAAATATGTATTCTGTATTAATTGCAGGATTTGGGTGGGCAACTGGAATGAGAGTGGAAAGGTAATCCATTGGCGTTGTTGAATGAGTGAGTTAACAGTGAGAGTTAATTCTGAGGAAGTGAGGGGGCCTTGGATAAGGGTTCGAAGGGGCAATTGTTAGTTAGCCAAGTATCAGTCAATATATTGATGAGCGATCCGTTTTCGATTTGCCATTTAATGGCTCGTGTTGAAATAGTATATCTTTTTACTAAGGACTTCCAGATGAATGACGCATGGTTTTTGGTTGTAAGAGTGGTGGGGTGGTAGTTTTAGAGGTTATATTTGGCGTTAAGGACTTGTACCCAACATGTATTGTGCTGGGTTCGAAAACGCCATGCTAGGCTGATAAGAAGTGCCACATTTTTACCTTTAGTTTTTTGAATACCCAATCCACTCTGTCTTTTTGGGAGGGTAACCTGGTGCCAGTTGACCAGGTGTAAGCCTTTCTTTTCCACAGTAGTGCCCCATAAGAAGTTTCGTTGAATTTGGTCAATGGCGAATAATCTTCAGAGAGAGAAGATTATTTTGCATAGCGTAAGTGGGAGTGGAGGCCAGGACAGATTGGATAAGGGTAGTACGTCCCCCCATGTTGAGAACTTTTATTTTCAAGCCTTGTAATCGATTGCGCATGAGATCAAAAAGATATTGGTAGTCAGTACTCTTGGGTTGAAGGTTGGTGATGGGTAGTCCAAGATATTAACCAATAGAGGAGTATGTACGCATGCCAAGAATAGTAGATATGCATTGGCGAGTATTTTGTGGTGTATTGGGGAAAAAAATAATTTTTAATTTAGCGTAGTTGATTTTTTGGCCAGCGAGAATGCCAAAGCGGTTGATGATGGAGTGAATGTTAGATGCATTTTAATGTCTGCTTTGGCAAAAAGAATTAGGTCATCCGCAAACATTAGATGAGAGATAGGGGGCCCATTGCGGGTAAGTCAAATATGATCCCATTCGTGAGCTTTTGTGGCATGTAGAATAAGACGAGTAAGTGTTTCCATGCAAATAATGAATAGATAAGGGGAAAGTGGGTCGCCCTGACAGATACCACTAGAGGGTGAGAAGAAAGGTGTGGGTTTGTCGTTTACCATAATGGAGATGAAGGATATGGATATGCAGTGCATAATGAGTGTGATTAAGGATGGTGAGAGGTTAAGGCTAGCGAGGGAGTATTAGATTAAGAACCATTCAAGGCGTTCAAAAGCTTTTTCTAGGTCAAGTTTGATCAGCATATGGCCTACAACTCCTTTGCGTTTGTTGAAAGAGTGGACTGCTTCTTGGACAATAATTGCATTGTTAATGGCTCGACTTCCTGGAACGAAGCTACTCTAGTAAGGGATGATTAAGGAGAATAGGTAGGGTCGAATGCGATTGACAATAACTTTCGGAATGGTTTTATAAATGGTGTTGCAGAGGCTGATTGAGACGGTATTGAGTGATGCGTTCCGAATTTTTTACCTTAGGAATGAAGGAAATTTAAGTTTGATTACTTTTTGGCGGAAGAAGAGAGTTGGAGAAAATGTCTTTACAAAAGCAAGTAATAGCTCCTTTGGTTTGAGGCCAGTGTTTTCGAAAAAAAAAAATAGGATGGAATCCATCAGGACAGGGTGCTTTAAGTGGCTTAAAAGAGCGTATGACGCTGAATATTTCTTCATCAGTTAGCGGGCGACTAAGATGTAGAGAAATTTGTGGGGTAAGTGCTTGAGGTGCATGTATCGCTGTTTGTTTTAAGGTGAGGAGAAGTTCTGTGGTGTAGGTTCGTTCAAAATGATTTGTGATAATGTTATTTATAAGGGTAGGGTCCAAGATCCAGTTACCTACATTGTCATGGAGTCCCAGAATGCGGTTTTTCCGATGACGGTGGACAGTACTAAGAGGAAAAAACTTGGTGTTGGTGTCACCATCATGAAGTTTTGGATACATGATTTAAGTTTCCAAAAATCTTCTTCGTTTTGTAGTAGCATATTAAAGTGTTGAATAAGTGTGTGTTAGAGGTGTAAATGGATTTTAGTTTTAAGGTGTGGGTTCATTTTTTGGAGTCTGTCAATTCTAGCTTGAATAATGTTCATTTGATAAAAAATATTCCCAAAGCAGGAATGATTCCAACTTTTAAGAACTTCAGTAAATTGTTGGATGGTGGGGAGGTAATCATTTATTGTAGACCAAATAGGTTGTACGATTCGAGTGAAGTCAGGATGGGTAAGCCACATGGTTTCAAATTTAAATCCCGTGGTGGTACGAGATGTTGCATGTGCAATAATTAATAGAAGAGGACAATGGACAGAGTGCGTGCAGGGGAGGTTTAAGACAGAAGAATCTTGAAAGAGGCCTAACCAATCAGAGTTAGCCAAAAATCTGTCAAGTCGTTCTAATATAAGTGTTCGCATTAACTTTCTTTTATTAGTCCAGATGAAGCGTGGTCCAGTGAAAGAAAGATCATGCATACCTATGTGATGTAAGCATTCAAGAAAGGCATTTATTCTTGTATTATTTACTGGATTAACTCCAAATTTTTCGGAGCCGTTGGTTACTTCATTAAAGTCAATGCAAATATGCCAAGGGCCAATAACAGTGTTGTGAAAGTTTTTGAGATTTTTCCATAGTCGAAGTCTGTTGGATAAGGAAGTACTGCATATATAAGAGAAAAAATCCAAATAGGAGAAGAGGACTAACCTTGATGGTTGCATGTATTTCTTGATCAGTGACAATGAGTGGGTCAACGTCGACCTCATCTCCTTTCCATATAAGTACCATTCCACCGGAAAAACCTTGTGCCCTTACCTGGAGCAGGCGTGTGAAGCCGAGTTTGTCCATGAGAGATTCATGTTCATGTAGACGTGTTTCAGTGAGTGTGAGAATAGTAGGGTTGCTCCATTGTAAGATTTATTTGAGATTGTGCTTGAAAGCTGGATTTTCGGCGCCCCTGCAATTCCATAAGAGAAACTTAATTTTATTATTAGTATGGATGGTGGAGCTCCCTCCCGGAGCAAGAGAAACGGTGAGATGTGAGGTAATTGGCGGAAGCATCTCCTCCTCGTTGGCCATTGTTGTTTGAGCGGTTGGTTGGAGCAGTATATGTTCCTCCTACCTTAGTGGTAGGGTCTGAATATTGGTCAGGAAACTTACTACATATTGTTCTGGTGTTTGCAGCGGCCGAGCTCTGATGTTCAGTGATACCTCGTGTACTTGATGATTGCCTTCCACAAAGATCTTTTTTTCTTGATTTTCTGATAGAGTAAGTGTCAGGGAGGTCCTCAGGTGGTAAGATTCCATGATTGTTTCGTGGGTTTTTAGTGGCGGGTTTTCTGAGTGAGGAGTTTGTTGATGGGTCATAGGGGACAATGGCCATGGTTGGATCATGGGGTCGTCTATGTTTCCGGGCAGTAAGGTGTCTTTGTATGGTGGTGGAGTTTGAATTGATAAGTTCAAGGAGTTGGATAGTTGGTGTGAGAGTGTTTGTGGGAAAGTGTGGACAAGTGCTAGGTCGTGTTGTTGGTTGGCCATTTGGTTGGATAGCTGGATTGCGGAAATCTCCTGAAGTTTGAGCAGTTTCATAATGTTGGAGTGGACATTGAGACTGTTCGTTTCCTCTAGGAGTTGAGTCAGGGGATCCTCTTCCTATTGCGGATGCATGGTTGGTGTCTGTTGTAGGGGAAGAGGAAGAACTATTGTAGGGGCTTGTTCCATCATGTGAGGATGGACATATGTGTAGATGTTCTAAGGAATTTGGGCATTGGGTAGTAAGAATGGGTGTAGAGTGGGTACTAATTGATGTTGTAGTGTATGGTCGGAGGGTTGAATTGTTCCTGTTGGTGATTTTCGTGCGTGGGGTAGTGGTGATGATGATGGAGGTGGTGGTGTTGCGGTGACGGTTACGAGGGAGCCTGTCGTTGTAGTATTGGGGGAACCTCAGCATGTTGGAGTGTTTGTGTGAACACAATACTGAATTTCTCTTGTGAGGAAGAATTTTGGTATTGGGAAGTATTTATAATTTGTGTAGTAGTTGAAGGAGTAGTTTGTTTAATTTTTTTTTTGATTTGATGGATCTTGGAAATAGTAGTATGAATTTCAGCTATCATAGATCCTGTAAAGGTTGTTGGGGGTGCATGATTTCAGAATTTTTAGGAGGAGGTTCAGTGGTAGAGCTAACAGATGGCTTTCCGGAAATTTGTGGTACTTGAGATGTTGCATCGTGTTGAGAGATGGCATAAGGATTTGCAGAGGAAGTTATGGTGTTCGTTTTTTGAAAAATTTCCGAGTAAAGATGTTCGTAGGGGTGATGATTGCTGTTGTTCCGGGGATGGAGTCTTTTCATGAACAATAGGTTTTGGTGTATAATTTTGTAGAATGTTTTCTGCATTAGAAGTTTGATTTGCTTTGAAAATAGTTTTTCTTTTTTATCAATTTTTGGAGTGGGGTTGTCGATTGTGGGGCCTTGTAGGGTGTGCTGGGCATTGAAGATGATTGGTTGAGTAAGAGGTATGGGTGGCTGTAAGTTGGTATTTGGGTTATCTGGGCAGAGAATGTCAAATGGATTATGTAGTTGAATATTATTGGTTGTAGGGGTGGTGGAGATTGGCTCAGTGACTGGACGAGACAAGGGTGAGGAATATTTTGGAATTGAAATATTAAGGGAGATGTCATATGGGTTATCTAGCAATGCTTTTATGTTGTTTTGTTTTGGTGGTTGAGAATTGGCAAGGCTTTGAGAAAATATTTGTGTTAAGGATGAAAGCTGTAGGTATGGGGGTGGTGTTTAGTTCCATAATTTTAGCAGAGGGAGTAGGGTGATTAGTTGGAGGTGGAGTTGTAGCAGAAGAGTAAGTTGAGGAAGAGGATTGTATGCGTTGTGAGGTTACTGTTTGCCATGGAGACTGAACTGGTTGTGGGTTAGGATGCTGTTAAGGTTTGGTGGGTGAAGGAATGGTGGTTTGAGTGGCGAGAGGAGTGGTAGGAGTTGCTGGATTTTGAACAGTGCAAGTAGGAGATAAATTTCCAATACAACCACAGGTTGAACACAATGGGGTAGATGACTCGTAAGTGATTTTTTGTAGATGTGTACCGATAAGAATTTCTTCAGGGAGTGGTTTTCCGATTGTTGCAAGGAGACATAAGAGAGCATAGCGACCTCGAGTAGTGATGGCTGTACAGTTATCGATTTTTAGCAGCGTGCCAATTTTTCGGAGAATATCAAGGTCGTAGTATTCTGTAGGTAGTTCTAAATGTCACGCCCAGATAGCAGATATTGTGTTCGAGTCATCGTTTGCTGAGAATTTGGGTTCCCAATTTCGTAGCGTAATATATTGCGATCCAATAAACCAATGGCCGTTGTGTAGAATTTTGTGATAATTTATAAGGTGGATAAATCAGATAAGGAAGTAGTCATTACTAAGGCAATGAGGGTGAGAGGTTCAATGGGCTGTCAAATGGTTTGTATCTTGTTTTTGAGGAAGTGGTATCCTAATTTCTGACCTAGTGGTTTGACGATTATTAATTGTGTCCAGTTGTGGTAGAGTCGATTTTTATCAGCTGCAGAAATGGGGATGAAGTGAGGATGGTTGGAAGGGTTGTCATATTAGTCGGAGAGGTCTAGCTGGTGGAGGGTTTGATTGATGAATTGAAAGGTGGTATCAATGGTAGGAAGGGATGGGACTGTTAATTTGTCAAGGTAGGTGGCTGCAGTTGGTGATGCCTGAAATGAAGATTGATTTGTGGATTGGCAGTGTGGTTGAATACAGTTTCTGGTACTTTTGATTCCGAGGTTGAAGGGGTATTGAAGGTGGTAGCTGATAGAGGTGGAAAGAGTGACTGAGGTTGCATTGTTGGTGTGGATTGGGAGGTCAGTAGGTCGGGGTTATTGGTACTGCGAGCGAGTAAATTTTCTTCCTGATCGTTCATTTCCCTGTCAGTGGTGTTGGACATCTTGAGTTAAGGTGTTGCTGTTGGTGTGGGTGAGTTTCAGATGGTGTGGAAAAACGAAGTGTGAATGGAGTATGAGCAGTGGAGTGTATTGTGTTGGTGAGGAGATGTTGGTTTCAGATGAAGGTGTGATGAACTTAGCAAGAGAAATCTGTGATCGATGGGGAAGAACAAATGAAGGTGTAATGAATTTAGGAAGAGCAATCTAGCAGTAACTGCTAGCCTTCAAGTTTTCAAACAGAGGGATTTCAACCCAAAAAACTTTCTCAATAATTCTTGTTTGAAGCTTCTAATTAATTTAGATTTACCCAAAAAGACATAAATTTCTCCTTATTGAAAGGTTATGGATTTCCAAAGTTCGAACGCAACTCTTACTAGGAATCCCAACCAACTAATACAGTCTCTCTACACCCTTGATGGTACCGTATAACTCATGAAATTTAGCTAGAGTTTGATCATATATTCCTAATTTTATTTTAAAAAATCTGATTTGGTGATGTTTGGTTTGAAGATGAAAATTCGTTTGGACATAATTTTTCAAAACATACTTCACTTTTTTTTGTTGAAAAAACATAAAATGTGATATATATCCATAAAGTTTAACAACTATCAAAAATACATAACAAATCTCAAGAAAATTCATGCAAAACAAGCGAAACAAATCTACAGAAAATTATCAGAGGTTGGCTACTAAAATATTTCAAGAATATTTAGGAAAAACCATGGAGGTGTATATAGATAATATGCTTGTTAAAACTCAGTATGAAAAATATCACATATCAAACTTATCTGACACATTTCAAATTCTGCGCAAATTTAATATGAAGTTAAATCTCGAGAAATGTGCATTTAGTGTTGCATCAGGCATGTTTTAGATTTTCTTATTTCTAACCGTGGTATTAAAGTGAATCCTGCATAGATTAAGGCCATTGAAGAAATCCCTTATATACTTTCAAACAAAAAAGAAGTTCAGAGATTAACAGGAAGAATTGCAGCCTTGGGAGGATTCATTTCCAAATCATCGAGAAGTGCTTTAAATTCTTCTCCGCTCTTAGAAAATAGGATCATTTTGAATGGAATGAGGAATGTCAACAAGCTCTCAGGAACAAAAAAATATTTTATCAAATCCACCATTGCTAGCAAAACCAAATGCTGGGGAGAGACTACTCAATTACCTTGCTGTTTCGGAAGTAGCGGTAAGTGCCGTTTTGGTCCGAGAAGAACAAGGTAAACAATCTCCCATATATTATGTTAAAAAATCTTTGTTAGATGCGAAGACACGGTATCCTCAATTAGAAAAGCTTGCACTTGCATTAATCATGACATCTAGGAAATTAAGACCTTACTTTCAGTGTCATCATATTGTTGTAGTAACTGCCCACCCCTTACGTAATATACTACATACGCATGAGTTATCAAGTAGGTTGGCTAAGTGGGCTATAGAATTAAGTGAGTACGAAATTACATACCAACCTAGAACTGCTATAAAATCACAAGTGTTAGCCGATTTCGTGGCTGATTTTAGCCAGGAGATGCAATTAGAAGCAGAAAACGAATTATAGGTGTTCAATTGAGCTAACCCAGGAACTTGGACTTTATTCTCTGATGGTTCATCTTACATAAATGGTGCAGGTTTAGGGATTGTTTTGATAGAACCTACAGGTAAAACCATTCGACAAGCTATCATATGTCATTCTATAACTAACAATGAGGCAGAGTATGAGGTTGTGATTGCAGGTTTAGAACTGACATTAAAACTTGGCATAAATCATATTATAATCAAAAGAGATTCACAACTCGTGGTGAATCAAATTTTTGAGACTTATACAGCTAGGGAAGCAAGGATGCAACAACATTTAGAAAAGTACGGGAATTGATAAAGCAATTTCAAGCCTGGAAAGTTATAAAAATACCAATGGATGAAAATGTTGAAGCGGATGGCCTAGCTAATCTCGCATATGCGGCTGACGTGGCAAGTGATGCAAACACCTCAGTTATACATTTAATTCATTAAGTTCTCGACCATGATAAGAATGAGGTAAATTTTAATAATTTAACTTGGTATTGGAGGAACGAGATTGTTGCTTTTTGGCAGTATGGTACCGTCCCTGATGATAAGAAAAAATCTCATGTGCTTTGAAAAAAAGGCTGCTCGGTACTGCTTATAGCAAGGAAATCTATATCGTAAAATATTTGGTGGTCCCTTAGCAAGATGCCTTGGGCCTTCTCAAACGGAGTACGTGGCGAGAGAAATACACGAGGGGCATTGTGGGAATCACGCTGGAGGAAGATCGTTGGTGAGAACCCTAATTAGGGAAGTTATTATTGGCCTAAAATGGAAGATGAAACAGAAATCTTCGTGGCTAAATGTAATAAATGTCAAATGTACGGTAACAATACGCATAAACTTATGGAATTAGTACATCCAGTCATCGCAGCATGGCCATTTATAAAATAGGGAATGGATATTGTGGGTCCATTACCGCAAGCAAAAGGATATGTAAAGTTTTTGCTTGCACTCACAGATAATTTGACTAAATTGGTAGAGGTAGGAGTATTCAAACAGGTGCGAGAAAGGAAGTGAAAGAGTTTATTTGGCGGAACATCATATGCCAATTCGGCGTTCCTAAGGAAATCATGTGTGATAATGACCCTCAGTTTATAGGAGCTCAAATTACGGAATTCTTTCAAAGTTGGCAGATTAAGAGGATTACGTCTACACCTTATCATCCAGTGGCTAATGGACAAACAAATTCAACGAATAAAGTCACTATCAACAATGTAATGAAGCGTTTGGAAGGGTCAAAAGGGAATTGGCCAGAAGTATTACATGGTCTTTTATGGGCATATCGTACAATGGCAAAAACAAGTATGGGAGAAACACTGTTTTCGTTGGTTAATGGAGTAGAAGCTTTAATTCACGTCTAAATAGGAGAGCCGAGTACAAGGTTCACATAGGCAACAGAAGAGTCCAATGACGAGGAGATGCGTGTAAATCTTGATTTACTCGAAGGACGGAGAGAAGCTACACTAATAAGAAGGAAAACACAGAAGCAGGTCATATAACGACACTACAATAGGAAAGCAAGCCTCAGGTTCTTCAAAATTGGGGGCTTCGTGTTTAAAAAGGTTTTTCTATCTACGAAGGCAGCTAACGCATGTAAATTAAGTCCAACATGGGACGGACCCTATAGAATTCATGATATTACAGGAAAAGGAGCATATGAACTAGAAACAATGGATGACAAAATACTACCTTCACATTGGAATGCTGTTCATTTGAAGAGATACTACTTCTATGGAATACCCACAGTCAGGTATATGTGTTTGAAAATTCTATTTTTGAATTGTTAAAATTTTTCTAACGATTTTAGATGATACTCAAAAAGCTAACCCATATTAAATGATGAGTCATGACCTGCAAGGCACGTGGAATACAATAAACTTTCTGGCCTAGGGTTACAAATATTCTGATAGAAATTTAAATGGGTTAAGTAGTCTTCATCTATAATTGCACCTCCGAGTCACATATGTTTTTCCTTTTTTAGGAAAGGACCAAATAAGAGGAATAATCAAGTGCTCGAGATTTTATGCTTCAACACTCAAACACTTGGGGGAAAACATAATATACATAGGCATGTGTATAAAGAAGGCAAAGAATATTGAGGAAAAAAACAAGCCTGAAAAAGTCAAGTGCAGAGTAAAAGTCACGAATTCACGATCTAAGGCCAAAGAATACCTTACTATAGTTAGGGTAAAGGCTATGTACCAAAACGGGTTAGAAATAAAAACCTCGTGTTTTTTATTTTTTCTTTTAAATCTGTTCCAAAAAAATAGTTACGAGAAAGTTATAGATGTAATTTAAATACATGTAATGTGATTATGCAAAACTAGACAAGGTTAAGATAAAAACTTGTCAAAGTTATTTTAAAGAAACATGTGTGTTCCTATTTCTTTTATGGTATGTTAAACACCGTTATGAAGTTGAGACGTCATCTTCATTAAGTGTCAAATATAAAAGGTCCCTCTTTTATAAAACTCGTGTTTAAATTAATTAGTCATGAGGTTACAGAAGCATTTTCGAAGAATAAAAATACAAATTATTCTGTCAGTCCTTATGAATAAAGGCAAGAATAAAGTAAACACAAGTTCAAGATAATAACAAGTAAACTTCTTAATATTTAAAAAACTTAAGGCTAGGTATGAACTTAGTCGAAAAACCACAAATTATTTGTATAGATTGCCCCATGAAAAGACTTGGGGACTTGCATTTTCAAAATCAACCCTCAAATGAAGGCAAGGCGATGGTTACAATTTTCCGAATAAAAAAAAGATAAAGTCATTCAAATAACTAAGGCTGGTCACTGAGAACTTGGAGGAACTGAAGCAGGAGCGTCAATAGCAACGTGTTTGATTTGGGTAGGTACATCAGCAGTTACGGGCTCAACTTGACTTGTAGCAACAAGCTCGACTGGGCTTGAAAGAGTTGGGATACCGAAATCGACTTCAACGTTCACAGAAGTTCAGCCATGGGAGAAGGAAAATTTTGAGTTTGCTGAGCTCTCTCCATAGTTTCATTGACTTTAGCCAACTCAGATTCCAAATTGAAATTTTCTTGCCAGCTTTGATTAGAGTATCACGGCATGAATTCAAAAATTCCAAACTCAACTTAATAACAAACTTATATTCAAGGGTTTCATAATATCTTTCTCAATCAACAATCTCATTATTTAACCTCCCATTTTCAGCCAAGGCAGAGGTGTGTGGAGTTTGAAGTGAGGCATGAGAGCTTTCTAAAGCACGCAGCTTATCAGAAGAAACTCAAAGGTCTTCTTATGCTTGAGATAAATATTGTACGAGCTCCCTAGCATAAGTTTCTTTCTTACTCAATAGAGCCTTCAACTTTTTTATCTCTTCACTGGTCTTGGATAGTTGTTCTGAGAAGGAAAATTCGAGACGTTCTTTTTTTTTCTGCTTAGCTTGAGGAAGCCTTTTCAACTGCTAACTCTGAGGTTAAAGCTCGTACCCGCTGCTCCAAGGAACTCTTGATCTCTTCTAAGAACTTCACATCAATTTGTAAAATCTCAAATTGTTCCTTCCAATTGCACGCCTCACTGAGAATCAAGTGCCAACTAATCCAAGAGGGTAACTCTATTCATTATTTTTGTGCCGATAATATTGGCCTAAAAAAAGGAAGGGAAATAAGAATCCTAAAGATCGGAACATTACAAAGTAAAGGGAAAAAGAGAAGAGGAATACCTTCAAAGAAACGTGCACAATATCATCCATCAAAGTCAAGGAACTATGGCTCTGAAGCTTATCTTTTTCAATTAGGCCAACCAAAGGTTCTAGCCATATATCCGTTTGACCTGATTTTCTTAGAACACTGCTCTCAGCAGGAACTTCTATAACTACCCTCCTCATAGCAACACTTCTACTTGAAGAGCCCACTTCAGCATGATAAATGATTGGAGGAGGAATTGTTTAAGGAGGAGTAGTGGAAGAGGTAAAGAAAGTTGAGGAAGGAACTGAAACAACTGGGGTTGGCAAGATGTTGATAACCAATTTTTTTACTATGTATTTTTATACTCAAATAATTTTGAATAACATGGGTATGCATATATAAGCATTCCCAAGAGTTTTGGTTTTTTATCCTAATTTTTAAGATTTTTAAAATTAATTTGTTGTCTATTTCTAGTAGTACAAAATCCAACAATTGTTCCCAAACTTATCATTTTGGTGAATAATTTATTTTTACTCTCAAATTTATACCAAAATATAATTAAGATGATTTTTGTACAGTTTTATAAATTTATTTGGTATTTTTAAAAACTAAATTGCATACAATTATAATTATAGCCTATTTTACGATTGACAATATTTTAATATTATAAAATTATTTCAAATATTTTTGGATTAATATTTATATATTATGAATTAGTTTAGTATTTTAAATTTATTTTTAAAATCATTTTTACTATTTTTGTGAAATAAAAAAGGAAAAAATTGGTTATTTAACACATAGCCCATTTTTATTTCAATTTTAACCCCACCCCTGACCCAATTTTAAAACCCACCAGGATTCCCCTTAATTCCATGCCGTTGATCATTTTGATCAAAGGCCAATATTCTTTCTTTCCTTTTTTAATTCCCTAACCCACCTAACCCTAATCCATTTTATCAGATATGCGACCTTTGAACTTTTCATCTATCAGACTCTCTCTAGCCCACTCTGAAACCCTAATCATCTCCCACATGTTTCTACCATGTTTCCACCAGAATATATGCTACTCCAAGACATGGATGACATGTGCTCACTCTCTCTCACCATTAAACCTATGCTACTCGAAGTTTGGAGGCCCGACTTCAATGGATCTCTTTAGATCTGTAGATCTATGGCCTCTCCGGCCATTATTCCAGCGTGTTCGATCATTATGAGTCTCTTCGACTCAGGATCCAACTATGATCAAGACCTTTCTCATTCTAGGGTTTTCTCTGCTTTTAAGCCGTCTGAGGTTCTGTACTTGCTATTTCTTTTAGATTTGTGACATGTATGGTATTTGCTTGACTTATTAAAGGTTTTCCCCAAATTTCCTTTTCAAAATCGCTCAAATTCGATTTTAGGGTTTCTGAAAAAAGATTTCTTCAAATACCTTTCTAAATCTTCTATTCTTTCTTTATATGTGCCTTGTGCTCGATTATTTTCTTTTACCATGCATGAGTTTTCTCTCTTGCCTCTTCTCTATTATTCAGGACTTTTCTATTTTGCTCGCATGATTAATTCGTGTTGTTAATCCTCATGCTTTGCTGTATGTGTTTATGTTTGAGCTCTTTGATTTTGTTCACCTTACTGAGTTCTGTTTTTTTTCATGCTAAACATGTTTTACCTACTTTGTTTAAAGGTCGTAATATCTCTTTCTTCTGAAACTTGTTTAAATTCCAAGTTCTATCAAGCATGACTTTGAGTCAGTGTTCTTGCTATCGTGTGGGTTTGTCTCTCATAAGTCTTTGAAAGAGACTTCTGAGCTTCTTTCAATGACCAGTTTCTCAGCTCTTTGTCTGACTCTATTCGAAACCCTAGGTTTTGGGTGGTATCTTTGGCGAAATGTTATTGTGGAACCCTAGGCTTTCAGACTCATTAAGAGCCTGTAATTGAACTTGAATCTCCTTCGCTTGTTACTTTGAGACTTTCAGTGTTAAACTATTTTTCTATAGTAAATGAATCTTCTTTTTGATATGTGTGCTTTACATATGAGAAAATTCTTCTTTCAACAGGGTTTCACCAACCAAATGATTGATTCTGAAATCCGTTTAATAAGGCTAAGTATTTGTCACTGATTTTTCGATTAAAACTCCTTTACCCTATTGGCTGTTTACTTGGTATTTTTGTGTAAAAATCTCTGGTTTGTGATGCTTTCATTAAATACATGATCTTGTGTATTCCTTCTATAATTATGTACCAAATTTTAAATTATTTTTATATTTATGTGACTCTTTCCTTAATTACTTTAGATTCCCTGTGATTACAATTGGTTTCGGGATCCTCTTGGTTGATTTTCGAACTGATGCCCTATTTTTTTACTTTATTAATACATTGTTATTCCAACTTTCCTTAATTGCCCACTATGTATTTGGCCTTGTTTATGCATTATTGGTTTATTTTCCCTAATCAACCTTACAAACTGATTTCTTTTCCTTATTCTACCTTGACCAATTGTTTGAACTAGACTCCTTAATTAAAGGAGTCCAATTGTCTTAATTGACACTAATTGATTGCTATTTCCATGTTTGTGTACTCTTTTCTATGTACTACTTTTTTTCAAAACTATATAAAGACATTTCGTCCCTCTTTAAAAACACACGGAGATTCACACGAACAAAACACCTCCAATCGTATACTTTCTGGAAATATGTTTTAAATCAACACTCTGCTTTGCTTGAGATCTTTTGGAGTTACTTTGTTTGCAAATTGGATTTCTCTCAAGACTACTATTTTTTTACTTGTTTTCCTTTGAAACTGTTATGTTTTTCATTTAGTTTCTGCCTCATCCCTATGTGTTTACCTTACAGTTCCAACATTTTCATTTACTTTACTGATCATGTTCAGTGATTTGTGTTAATTATTTTCCTTTCTTGCTTTTGTTTCTATTATGAATCCCTTCCTATATTCCCTTCAATGTGTTTGAGTTAAGGTTCTTGGACTTGCAGTATCTTAATTACTGCCCAAGCTATAACCTGATCCACAATGGATCCTAACTCCTCAGTTTGGCTAACAGGCTGGTCAGGGGTGTGCAGCATTCCCAATTGCTGGGCATGACCACCAAACTTCCATGGCTCTCCCTCATTCCCATCCCCCTATGCACTTAAACTTATTCTTAGACTATTAAGTTCTGCACCTCTTTTATGAGAATTGCTTTGGGACCGTGAGTTCCCTCTGAACTTGGACATCTGAGGGCTGACATTTCCACACTGCACTATGTTCTTAATTATGCAATGTTTTGGGGTGTAAGCACTGCCGGAGTCCTTTAAGACTCTTGGGAACTTTGTCACATCCCAAATATGAGAAAGGCTTTTGAAAATCTGATCCTAGAAGTTGGTTTATATCATATTGTTGGACTTTGAGTCTGAATTAGGCTGTATGGATGTAGTTGGAGCTTTCTGATGTAATTTTATTTTTCTTTTCTGGTTCATTCGGGTCTGTAATAGTATGTAATAACTATTGGGGATGGTTAGTGGAAAGGTATGGGAATGAATGCATGCAAAGGGTAGAAAATTTTCCAATTGGTTATTTATAATTTCTGCATTCTGCATTTTTAGTACTCATGCCTATAAGTTCTTTCTGCATTCTTGCATTTCTGCATCTTAGAAAACATGCTTGTATGTTCTTTCTGCACTCATGCATTTTTGCATTTTATAAAACAAGATTATAAGTTCTTCATATCTACATCTTAGAAATTATGCGTATAAGTTTTTCTGTACTTCTACATCTATACGTTTTAGAAATTATGCCTATAAGTTCTGCAGTCATAAATAATGATCTTAGGTTTTTCTGCACTTCTGTATATACATACCATTAGGCAAACAATATTAGGCTTAATAAAATCAACGCCATTCTAGATACCATGCCTATAGGACTCTTGTATTTATGTAACCGTTTAAAAGCAATGATGCTTAGAGGTTATGTATAAGAGAATATCAACTGAATCAGCTTCGTCTAATTCTAAAATGAGTCATAAATCTGCAGATCTTTGTTTATTAAACTAGCACCCTTTTCTTAAAATCATTATACTCTGTTAGATAGCATGCCTATAAGTCTTATTCAGGCGAACTATTAGGTAATTAACTGCGTCAATTTTTGATAAACTACATCCAGACAAGGCTAATTCGAACTCCTCATCTGAGAAATATGCGATGAATTAGCCCATCTTATGCTTTATTTAATTTAGACCTAACCAGTATTTGAAGTCATGCTATATTTGCTCTTTTACGTGAGGAGGCTTCTTTGAGCCTATATTGCTATTTGTTTTTCCCCTAACTGTTTATGTGTTCTTGCATGTTGCCTAGACTTTTATCCCTTTTAAACTCTAAAAGGCCCCAATTCCACCCCCTTTAGGATTAGTAGTCTCAATGCCTCCGAGATTGGTAGGATTGGGATGGGTAATAGCATGCAATAAATAACGATACTATTCCACGCTTTAATAGCTTAACGGGGTGGGAAGGGTAGATATGGATATGATGACCGACGCACTAGTATCTCATGTAGCCCCTCTTCTGAGGAATGATTACTGTCATTGCATTGACGTGATCCATATTACTCATAAACCTAGTACGCCCTCCCTTTTGCTTATATTTCTTTTAGAATTATTTAAATCCTTTGTAAACTTTCTGCCCTCTTTACCTTTCCTCAAAGTTTCAACTTATTTGCATTATTGTATGCAAACCACTTATATTTGAGCCCTTAATTGCTTATTTGATTATGTGAAGTCACAATTATAACATGTCCGGGAACCACACTAGTGGATCTTGAGGGGTGCCTAACACCTTCCCCCCCCCCCCCCCCCCCGAGATAATTTCTAGCCCTTATCCAAACTCCAGTTCTTCAAACTCAAACCCTTTTAGTGTCCTAATGAACTTAATCATTGGGTGACGAATCTTCAAAATCCCAAAACCCAATTCCCAAAAGGTAAAGAGTTGTCCTCCCAAATTCTATAAACCCGATTTTGCCTTTTAAAAAATGGGGGTATCGACAACATGGCGACTCTGATGGGGATTTCTTTAGGCTTTTACCATTTCATGTTAATTGTGACTTTATTATTTTTTATTGCCTTTATTTAATGTCTTTACCTCTTTTCTGCTACGAAACTGACTTGGCTCTTTGTTTCTTTTCTTTAATGCTTTCTATCACCTCTTTCCTTCTGTAAGGTCCCGAAAAAAAAATTCGCTTAGTAACCTAGGATTTCGTGGTACCACATAGGCATATTATAATATTTTATGTACTATTAATATAGTGTACATCAATTTTATTTTGGAAATATGTGTATAAGTCTTACGGTAAGTAATTTAGGGTCCAAGGAAAGGCCTATGTCTAAGAAATATTGGAAAAGTTCATAATATGCTAGAATTCCCAATGAGATTGCACTAGTCCATACTTTGAATGAGAATATCTAAATATCTATATTGCTTTATGTTATGTATAACCTATCAAATTAAAGGTCTTCGAGTCTAGTTTTCAACTCTTCAAACTATTCGTCATTTGGACATTCCTCAACAAAGTTATGATCAAATTATCAAAGGCTGGAAAATGTAATCATGTGTCAAATCTGCGACCGCAAATCCTGTCGCATTTCTGACTTTGCGATCGCATTTTTGTCGCAGACAGTTTTGGGCACCGATTTTGCGGTGCATTATGCAGTCAATATTCTCATTTTGTGGTCCGTTATGCTATAGCAGACCCGACGTCATAGGGTTAATTTTCTAATTTTAATAATCTGACCCCATTTCAATATATAGGCTTTGTGGTTCATTTTAGGGTCATTTCTTACTGATTTTAGAGAGATATGAGAGCATATAGAGAGAGAAAGGAGAGGTCTAGCTTCACTATCATCTAAACCTTGCATCAACCTTCAAGAATCAAAAAGCCCAATCATAAGCTCTTCATCCAAGAGGTAAGATTCTATACATTAGGCTTTAATTTCGAGTTTGGGGTATGAGATGGGGTATGATGCTTAACTAGTATTTGATAAAATGCTCAAATGAGTTGAAACGATGAATACCTTTCTAATTTGTGTTCAATTTTAATATGTATCATAGTAGATTGGAATTTCTAGAATTTTCAGAAAGTTGTAGTAACTTAAGGAAAGACTAATCGAGGTATGTATGGATAACTTTGACCTTTGTAAAATTACCTTGTTTGGTGTACGGATATTTGATATGTGATATCTACATGGATATTTTGTGAAATTCTTGTGACTGATTTGATTTAACTAAATGCGTGATTGTGAAAGTATTATGTCGTAAGAGCTGAGAAACAAATGATGGAAGGAAATCGTAAATGATGCAATCGGAACAACTGTGGTAATGATATATTTGGCTTGTTGTGCGTAATTATTGTGGTGACTTAAAGTGCATATGAATTGTTGAAAATGATGGAAAATGGTATTGAGGGCTACAGAAAATTCTTGTGAATTGTTGTGGTTGTTGTTTGAAAATGGTTAATGTTGTTCTTTGTGAATTGTTGTGTTGTTTGTGATAAGGTGTGGCTTATGGTGATAAGGGTGGCCGAGGTAATAAGGGTCAAAAGTGATCGAAATCACCGTTGAAATGAAAATATGAGAAAAATTGTGAAATCATTGATGTGGAAATGTGGAAAGGGAAAACCGCTGAGATTGTAAATTTTTTTGGCTTGATTGTTCCTTTCATGTGTATTTGATTGTTGATTCTATTACTGCTTCCTACTTGTATATGGTTTGAATTTACTTAGGAAAAAGTTTGTTCATACATACCAGTACAATTAAAATATACTGACATCCCTTTTGCTGCGGCCGCTACATTTGTATTATAATTGTAGGTGGATCCATAGCAGGTACTCCATTCCACCGACCGTAGCTCCCCTTCACTTTCTGTCAGATGTATTGGTAAGACCCTTTCCTCTCGAACTACTTTTATTTTAGAATCTTGTTTTGATTTTTGGTGTAAGATATAGCCGTAGCCTTGTTACCAGCAAGTATTGTATCATCCTTCTGTATCCTTAGAGGCTCTGTAGATGGTCAATGTCGGTTGCGAACTTATGTAAATATGTATTTTGTATATTAGGTAATGTAAGTTGTAAACCTCATTAAGTGACTTTGTATGTTTTGTAAAAAGGGCATTTTAATTATAAATGACTATTTCCTTTGATTAATAGACAATGAAATTACGGTGTACGCATGGGATAGAAAAGGCACCCAAGTCCGCTTGACTGGGGCTACCCGGTTGGGCCCCGGTCATGTCCCTCGGTTTGGGGCGTGACAAACTTGGTATAAGAGCCTAAGGTTTTAATGTGTCCTAGAATGTCTCAGAGCCGTGTCTAGTAGATTTATTCTTATCGCTGTGTTGTCGACCACATCTATAAGTTGGAGGCTATTCAGACATTTAGGAATTTCACCCTTCTTCGATTTTCCAATCGTGCGACAGAGCTCAAGGTAGGGGGCTGATTTCCTCTCTATGTCTTATCCTCAAGATTAGTAACCTTGAGACCATAATCCGCGAATTTGAAGCATGTAATGAGGGATTGATTCCACCATTGAGTCCGAGACGATTGCATAAGGACTTGTTAGGAGAATATATTAAGCTGTGGAGGGATTGGTAGAACATATCGCTAAGAGAGGAGTGCCCTTGTCCCTACTGATGTCTCTGCACCATCAGATCATATAGTATATCAGCATGTTACCTATATACGTTAGGGATGTGGAGTCGAGGGGTATCGATTAAGCTATTGCCCTATCAACTTAACGTCATTAAGGGAGTCAAATGAAAATTTCTACTCATTGTATATGTACGTCCATATTGAAGAGTTCTTTGTGGATATGATATTAACAAGGTGTTGAATAACAAACATTGCGTGTATCGACTCTTTGAATGAAACGCACTATTCGTGAATCCACTCTATTATGAATTCTCTTATTTACATTCTTGTGAAATTAAGTTCTATAATTATGCCCTTGAATTTCTCTAGGATTGATATTTTCCACTTGCTTTTCCTGAAATTATCACCAAGAGATTATATCCGATGAATTTCTTACAGAATCTTTTTATTTAAATGGACAAAATCTACTCGCTTGTTCCTATACATGCACCATCATAAAGTTTACCTATGTGGTGTCAAGTTCTATGCAAAGCATCCCAGCGTTGCGATCCTTCTCGAGTCACTCATTTACTCAGTTGTGTATATGGATTAAATGGTTTGAACAGTCAATCTACTCTCTTGCAAACATCATCATAAAATCTTCTCACTGCCTAGTAACATAAGAGCGTACCTTAACACCTTACATGAGTACATGTCAATCGAAATGGTCACCATGTGCATAAAGTCTCTCTGAAAATTGAGATCCTCAAATCGACGTCATAGGAAGATCATGTGTCGCCCTAACTTTCATGTCCACTTGGGACATCCCACAGTAACTAGCTCACCTTGTCCTAGTATTGTGGTTGCTTGTGTCATGGTTGTATATTGCAGTTGAGAGCTAATATAGCAGAAGCGTGTCCAACTTATAACAAATGTTTATCTCCTTTTTACACCTCCATAACATGTGTTAATTGTGTTCTTTAGTTAGTGAATTCATTGTGCTAGTTTCCCAAAACTTGTTCGATAACCATGAGGGAAAATATCCTTCTATGTGTCATTGTAACACTTTATGTCTCGTAAGGACCCTTACTAGGCGCTCTGTCAAGGCCAAGCACACCTTTGGTAAATCTTATAGAACACAACGTCTGTTTCTCATGTTCTTCTGTGTTTCATTATCATATGGGTATTTCTCAAGTCAAAATCCATGAAGAACTCATTATGAATATCTGTAAACCCTCCATGATTATTCTATACTATCTGATTGGGTTCTCATATCACTTCAAGTTCATCAAGGGTTGATAGCATGCCGCAACTACTGAAATTGAATGATCTATTTCTGATAATGGATTATCTACACTTGTACTAGTCCAATGATATGCTTATCAGTCTAACTCTCACCTTTAGGTTTTGGGTTGACAAAGGAGAAACACACCTAGTAACACATTCGTATGTCGAATCCTTTCTCTCCGTCAAGTCTCAAAGCATATGCCAATATGGTTTGTAATAGTTGGTTGTATAGAAGTGTGTTGTAATGAATCATTATGAAGTTGATTTGCTAAATACAATTGGATTTTTGAACTCTAGAGCTATACATCAGGTGACTTCATACAGAGATCTTCTTTAAAAAAAGGGTAGCTTCTCGTAATAGCTTTGTATTACCATCATTCCTAGTGCTTACAATGTAGAGGTTACTTCCATTAGGCTCTCTCACTTTCTTTACCTTATCTTGCATCGTGTGTTGATTACCCGTAACCTTCAATGCGATATCATCTCAATGTCTCGACTAGTTATCCAACTATATGATCTGATTTAGTTAACCTCAGTTTTATGTACTCTACAAGCACCCCGAGAGGGGGCAAATTTCTCCTTTCCTACAGACTTCTAATGTCTTCATCTAAGTTTAAGCTTGTTGGTTCCCAATGGTGCTCATTAGTTTTTCTACACTACTATCTATTTCATCTGATAACTCTCATTGTAAAATTCGTTTACGTTTCATGACATCAAAGAGGAAGTCTTGTAGCATTAAGGAAGGGGACATATTCCTTTAGTTGGAATAAATAAATATTGCTAGCATTCTTTGTAGATGTTCTTCTAGCAATCATTTACCTGCTCTGCTTATCCATGTGACTAGATAACCCAGGTTATTTCTCCTCGATAAATGCATTAAGACATCTTATTCATTCGAACTTATCCATGTGTGAACTTTGAGGCCTTGTTTCATAGCAAGTCATGATGATTTTAAGTACTTTCTTGCCATTGTTGATGATTTCTAGGACTAAAAGGTCTTGTCTCATGGGTTTTAAAAGTAATGATTTTCCTTTAAGCTCAGACTGAAATTTCCTTGATTTCAAACCAAAGTGCGTAAAATGGGTCGGATTGGGTGGCTTATGTGGCCTTCTTCTCACTCGACTTCTAGAATAATTGACTATATCATTTTCATGTGAGGGGTGTTTTTCAACCCTTGATATTACACCTCCTTGGGTGGGTACGAGTGTCATTTGTCTTTCTCCCCGGAGCATTATCTTAACCATTGGAACTCCTCTAACCAATACATGATTTCACCCCTATGGTAGGATGTCCTAGCTATGTGGTTTCAGTCGTAAAAGGTTGAGATTAGATGCCTTTAGATTTTTGCACAAATCATGAGCATATTGATTTGGAAGACAAGTTGTCATACCTTTAGTTCTCTCATATAGGGTCAATTGTCAGGGAGGGTTAAGCTGTTTGAGTTATTATAATCTCATAAGTGTTTTAACTTCATTTTCATCCTCATGTGCTTACGACATAGACTCCTTGTGTCAGCTAACGTCAGGAGTGTAACTCTACTTCATGTATTTGAATCGCATTTTGCATTCAAGGTATCACACCATGGATTGATTTTCCCTTTACCCTAGGAAATGACTTGGTCATGTATTTGAATATTCCTCCTTAGTGATTCCTATGGCCATTGTACTACTTACCCCTATGCCTTATTTGTGTAATAATTGACATCGTCACAGTGATTAACCATGTCAGTGTTGTTGGTTGTAACTTTCGTGTCCCTTAGCATATAACCTCAGAAAGTGCTCTACTCAGTGCATTAATGGATTCCTAAATAACTCCATCTTGATCTTTAACTTTGTTGTTCCTCATTGTATTAGATCCATTGAGTATTGTAAGTTCAGACGAGTCATAGATGAAGCTTCACAGTGTGATCACATATATATTTGATAGGTAGTTTTATGGTCAGCTTATGAAAGCACATCTTAGAGTAATTGTTGAAGGTCATCAAGGGTTTAGAGTGAGTGTTCGCCTAGAGATTTAGAGTTTGGAGGGTGAGCAGGATATTCTCAATATTTTCCCTTGAAGATGTTATGTGAGTGATAATAAAGGTTGCATAAGTGTATTACACATTAGGCCACACTACGAGTATAAACTGTCCCCATAGTTGTTCACCATATATTTTGTGGATTCACATGTCTATGTCCAAGAAAGTAGGTGGAGCTCAATTGTGTATCATTCCAGTGGAAATTATTGAAGGTGAAGTTAGTGAATAGTTAGCTTATGTGAGGTATCTACTTGTTATCCTTGTTAAGTAAGTTTAGGGATCTAAACTGCTCCCATGAATGTGTTCCGGCGAAGTCTATAGATATAAGAGGCCATTGAAGGGCGAGAGTGTTGTGGAAATAAAATATTTTCTCTTGATTGCATAGCGGTTGGTTTTGATTTGAAAGTTACTTTCTGGGTGTTATGATTTAAAAATGTGCGGTCCATCCCTATGTTTCATCGTGATAAAGTAGTGTTTGTAATGCTGAGGTTCTTGTCATTGATATATAAATATTGTGGTGCTTTATCGAGTTGAGGAAGCCACATGGGAAGCGTAAGATGAAATGAAAGAAAAATATCCCCATCTGTTTGAACAAGTCTAGTAGTGATCGTGCGAACTTTTATCTCTAAGCAAGCTGATGTTGTGTTCCATTTGGTGCAAAGACACCCCATATCTTCCCTAAATGCTTTACTATTGTAACTCTTCAAGTTGTGCAAAAATTGTATGTGAAGTAATTATTTGAGTCATGTGCAAACCTTTTTTGATAAATGAATGTTTTATAAGAACTCCGGTGAAAGTGAGTGATTAATGGTAGTATAGATTGGTAATGATTAATTGAAATGTATATAGTGTATTGGTTGAACTGTATGGGACTTATCAAAGTGATGTGTAAGAATATGTCTAGTGAATGAATATGTGCAAGTGTTGAGGAAATAAATTGTATACCAGTTGTAGGGATGATAGGAATTTTGTAATGGTTCTTGGGAATATGTTTTGGGGGCTCTCTGACAGGTAGATATGTCCAAATTACAAAGGAAATTCTGGCAAAATTTTCAAAACTAGGGGAGTTAGTGAAAGATTTGAGAGCTTGCATATCATGTTTTTGTTTTTTTTTTCAAAACCTACTGATTTTCAAAATCCTCATTCGATGACGAATAATCCTGGGGGGGGGGGGGGAGAATGTAAGGCCTCAGAAAAAAATTCATTAAGTAACCTAGGATTTCGTGGTGCCACGTAGGCTTATTATATTATTATATGTGCTATTAACATGGTGTACATCAATTTTATTTTTTAAATATGTTTATAAGTCTTATCGTAAGTAATTTGGGGTCTAAGGAAATGCCTAAATCTAAGAAATATTGGAAAAGTTCATAATAGGCTAGAATTCTCAATGAGATTGCACTAGTCCGTACTTCAAACGATCATATCTAAGTATATATAAGGTTTTATATTAACATATCACATTAAAGGTCTTCGAGTCTAGTTTCCATCATTTCAAACCGTTCTTCATTTGGACATTCCTACACAAAGTTATGATCAAATTACCAAATGCTGGAAAATATGATCCAGTGTCAAATCTGCGACCGCAAATCCTGTCGCATTTCTGACTTTGCGGTCGCATTTCTGTCGCAAACTGGGCCAGTGTAGCCCAATTTTGGGCGCCGATTCTGCGGTGCATTATGCGGCCAACATTCTTATTTTGCAATCCGTTCTGCTATGGCAGACCCGACGTCGGAGGGTTAATTTTCTAATTTTTATGACCCGACCCCATTTTAATATATAGGCTTTGGGGTTCATTTTGTGGTCATTTCTTACTGATATTAGAGAGAGATGAGAGAATATAGAGAGAGAAAGGAGAGGTCTAGCTTCATTATCATATAAACCTTGCATCAACCTTTAAGAATCAAATAGCCCAATAATAAGTTCTTCATCCAAGAGGTAAGACTCTATACATTAGGCTTTAATTTGGAGTTTGGGGTATTAGAGGCGTATGGAGGTATGATTCTTAGGTGTAATACTATTATGTATACAGGAATGTACAAATTAGGTTTTTGGAAAGATTGTTTAACTTAAATAAGTAAAGATTTGTTTGGGGAATTGAAGGAAAACTTTAAAAAGGAGATTTGAAATTAAGATGCTCAACTAGTATTTGATAAAATACTCAAATAAGCTAAAACGATGAATACCTTTCTAATTTCTGTTCAATTTGGTTATGTCTCATAGTAGAATGGAATTTTTATAATTTTCAAAATGTTGTAGTAACTTATGGAAAGCCTAATTAAGGTATGTATGGATAACTTTGACCATTGTGAAATTACCTTGTTTGGTGTACGAATATTTGGTATGTGATATCTACGTGGATCGTTTGTGAAATTCTTGTGATTAGTTTGATTTGAGTGTTTGTGGTTACGTCTCCCAATATAATGGTTGAAGTAATTGGCAAAAAACTAAATGTGTGATTGTGAAAGTATTATATCGTATGAGCTACGAAACAAATGATGAAAGGAAATCGTAAATGATGCAATTGGAATAACTGTGGTAATAACATATTTGGCTTGTTGTGGGTCATTATTGTGGTGACTTAAAGTGCATAAGAATTGTTGAAAATGATGGAAAAGGGGATTGAGGGCTACAGAAAATTCTTGTGAATTATTGTGATTGTTCATTAAGACTTGTTGTTGTTGTTCTTTGTGAATTGTTGTTGTTGTTGTGTTGTTTGTGAATTGTGATTGTTAGCTGAGATCGGGTTGCGCGCCATAACACGAAGTAATAAGTTGTGAGTTGTGGTGATAAGGGTGGCCGAAGTAATAAGGGTGGCCAAGGTAATAAGGGTAGAAAGTGACCGAAATCACCATTGAAATGAAAATATGAGAAAATTTGTGAAATCATTGATGTGGAAATGTGGAAGGGGAAAACAGGAGAAATTGTGAAATTGTTTGGCTTAATTGTTCCTTTCATGTGTATTTGATTATTGATTCTATTACTGCTTCCTACTTGTGTATGATTTGAGTTTACTTGGGTCAAAGTTTGTTCATTTATACCGGTACAATTCAAATGTACTGGCGTACCTTTTGTCGGGGGCGCTACATTCGTATTATGATTGTAGGTGGATCCATAACAGGTACTCCAGTCCACCGAGCGTAGCTCCCCTTCACTTTCCTTCAGTTGTATTGGTGAGCCCATTTCCTCTCGGGGCCTTGCGTGGCTCATGCTTCTTTCATTTCAGAGTCTTGTTTTTGTTTTTTGGTGTAAGATATAGCCTGAGCCTTTTACCGGCAAGTATTGTATCATCCTTCTGTATCCTTAGAGGCTCCGTAGACAGTAAATGTGGGTTACGAACTTATGTAAATATGTATTTTGTATATTGGGTGATGTAAGTTGTTAACCTCATTAAGTGACTATGTATGTTTTATAAAAAAAGGTGTTTTAAGTATAAGTGACTATTTCCTTTAATTAATGGACAATGAAAATCGGTATACGCGTGGGATAGGAAGGACACCCTGGTTCGCTTGACTGGGGCTACCCAGTTGGGAACTAGTCATGTCCCTCAGTTTGGGGCGTGACACCTTCAATGCTGTTGTAATTATGAGCAGTTATTATAATCATCACTTTTTGAAAGTGCAAATACATGACAACTTGTTTCATTCTTGTAATTGCATCTTCTACATCATATTTGACTCGTGCCAAACAAAATAACATAGCAACACTTATAATGAGTAGTTGCACCCTTCCAATATTATCACCATCTAAATTTGGCAAAGGCGTATTTATGGTAAAACCATTCGATCAGTGGTGCAGTCGACAGTTTCATGCCTTTCCCTCTTGTGTTTTCAGCTCAAGGACACCAGTCTAATACCCTATAGAAACCTTATTCTGTTCAAGTGTGCATGCATTACTGTCAAACCTAGCCGATTCAGTAATGTTGTACACATAATGACTCTTTAAGATAGCCTTGTCCAAAGTCCACTGGGTTTCCTTGGAACCCAATAAGACACTACCACATCTGTGCATTTATTTGGAGAACTAAATGCTGCTTATGCTAATTATTGACTTAAATAGTTGAGTCCGGAGGGGTAAGGGTATAACGATTTGTTTTGTAGAAAATGAGGTACGAAGTCCCCAGATTCGGCATGGTAACCAACATTCATCCAAGGTTGCTAAGTTGGTGGGAAGACTTCACTCCAGTGATCAGACACTCGTTCTAAAATATTTGGTAAATTTTCCTTCTCTTTTGGAAATCCAACCCGAAAATAAAATCATTGAGGCTGCAACGCTATTCTAGGATGGAGATAGATTGATATTCTGCTTCGGGGACCTCGAAATGACACATCTGCTCGAGGAAATAGGAGGATTGCTGGTATTCCATGGGAGACTCCGGGTTTACTTGTGCCGAAAAATCGCAAGGGTAGGGTCTTTCTTAAAATTATGGGACTAAAGAAGAACACCGACTTGACCTGCTTGAAGGATTCCAACATTCCTTTAGACTATCTATACATGAGGTACAACCATAGTAAGTCCTACCGCACTTACCCAGATGAATTCTCCCTCACCTCACTGGGGCATATCCACAGAAGAGTATTTGTCTTTATGTTATGCTTTTTGGGGATGATAGTATTTCCCATGAAGAAGGGTTGGATCCATACCAGACTGGCCATGGTCACCAAGATTTTGATAGAAGGAATTGGCGGGCAGCCTTTTGACATAGTACCTATGATCGTTGTGAGATATACCAAGCCATGGAAAACTGTCAACGAGAGGACAAACACTTTGAAGGTTGTAACTTATTGCTCCAACTATAGCTCTCCAGATGATCATATCGCCTTCCATCAGCAAAGGCGAATGAATTATATGCCTAACATATTTGCTCAACCAGAAGATGATAAGGGGTGGGTAGAGTTGTTTGAAAATCGGAAAAAGTACCCAGTGCAGTGGATGTTTGAATGGTTCCGTACGGAAGAGTTCATTGTCCGATCTCGAGATGCACTGTTTCTTGTACTCATCGGCCTAAGAGGAACTTATCCTTATGTCCCACTCCGAGTCATGAGTTAGGCAGGAATAAAGCAGGTTATACCAATGGTCGAAAAAATGAGCCACTTTAGGGTTGACTTTCAAGAAGACGATAGTCCATACAAGTGTCAAGCTCATAACATGTGACATTGCAAAATCATCCCGGGAAAGGATTCCATAGAACTAGACAGGTACCATGCTGGTTATACCCCATATTATCCAAGTTGGTTGGAAGACGATCATAATGGTTTTGGACAACCCGGGCTTGTTCGAAGTCACAAAATCATCGACGAAAAAGTTGAAGTATAGGTTAAGTACAACCAATTGTGCAAGAGGATCCGGGAACGCGAAACTGAGCATCGGGCAATTCAAGAAGCCCATCAAAAGATGATTGAAGAATAGAAGGATATGGATGTCAACACCAACAAGTGACTATGGTATTTTGAGCGGGGTTTAGTAGAGGTTGAAAGGAAGTTCATCCAGAGGATTGAAAACTACCAAAACGTTGAGGGAAACGAAGGAGGACACCTGGCTAGATCCTACTTGTTGTTAGAGCTGCGTGAGCTGGTAAAGTTGTTCGATGGAGCTAAAGATGCCAAATCTGGGGAAGGTCCTTCTGGGACTAAGTAGTTAGGGTCGTTTCTTTTTTCCTTATATGTAATAAGGCCAATGGCCATTAGTGAAATATTTATTTTCTGCAATTTTAGTGTCGTTTTGGGATTCATCTTATTTTTATCAATAAAATGAGGCATTTAGCATTATATGCTCTCCAAATCAACTTGTCGCTAGGCCTACCTCGGGCATAACGAGGCTCCCAAAATTAGGACGCGATTTACATTGTCACACTATGTGTTTAAATATTCCAATGTTTTTCTCCTCATTATCAGCAATTTGCTGCCTTTTTGTTTTTACTTTTTGTTTTATTCCCCTCCCCAAAGGTTAGTTCGTGCACTCCATCATCGTCATCTTACTCCACAAGATCTAAGAGCCCTCCACCTCCTCCTCCCCCGAGTCCTATCAGAAACAAAAACAAAGGAAAAATTGAAGATTTCAGCTTTATGAGAAAGGAGAACTCAGTTGAAAGGGTAGAGGTTCCTTAGGGTATTCAGGTTTCCAAGGAAAGTGCCTCCCAGCTTGAACAGAAGTTATTGAAGTTTCAGGAAGAACTGGACCAAGTTCGAAACTTGGCGAACTTCTCATTTTTCCTCATTACCCCAGATGTCAACTTTCCCAACTCTCAAAATCCCATACCTCAACAAAACATCCCGAAACCATTGAAACAACCCAATTTCCTTCAACACTGCAACACATGTCGCACTTCAAACAACGCCCCACTGCTCATCCCTCAACCACTAAACTCCACAAATGATCATCTCCACAATGCCCCCATCTATGTGGAAACCACACCACACTTTACTCAACCTATTTCAAGCACACTTGAGTTTCATGACAAAGACTCTTATCAGGAATCTGGCCAGCGGAACTCAAGAAGCTGACTAGCCGAGTTTAGGGTATTGAAGGAAGCAAGGGGATTGAAGGACTGAATTATGAGGACCTTTGTATTCAGCCAGATGTCAAACTACCCGAGGGGTACAAACCTCCCAAGTTTGAGATGTTCGATGGAACAGGGGATCCCAGATTCCATATGAGGACATACTGCGACAAGCTGGTTAGAGTAGCAAGGAATGAAAAGATTCGCATGAAACTCTTTATGAGAACTCTGAAAGGGGATGCTCTATCTTGGTACATTATCCAGGACCCCAGGAAGTGGACAAATTGGGTAGGTATGTCGTCTGGTTTCATGGCAGATTCAGATTTAACATGGAGAATGCACAAGATGTATTCTATATCCTGAACTTAAAAAGAAACCTACAGAGACATTCTGCGAGTATGCTACTCGCTGGAGATCATATGATGCTAAGGTCAGACCGGCTTTGGAAGAAGAACAAATGAATAGGTTTTTCGTCCAAGCTCAAGACCCGCAATATTATGAGAGGCTGATGCTGATTGCATGTCAAAAATTCTCCGACATCATCAAGCTAGAGGAGAGGATCGAGGAAGGTATTAAAACTGGTATGAACACTAACTTTGAAGCATTATAGGCCACCAACAAGGCTCTACAGTCTGGTGGCACGTCCAAGAAAAGGGATGTATTTGTCGTGATGGTTGCACAGAGAACAAATCCCCAATTAAGTACAAAACCTACTTGCCTACCCCAAACTACTAAGGACCTTTACCTTCTTACCAAGCTCCACCACCTACTTACCAATCACCTCCACCATCTACATATCAGCCTACTACACCAAGATACTCCTAACCCGCACACGTCTACCAAGGCTACAATGCCCAACAAGCCCACTATCAATCGCCTCCCCATCACTAGAACTTTCCTAGACCTCAACAAAATTTTGACTGCAGACCTCCCAAATAATATACCGCCATTGTCGAACCTATAGATCAGCTGTATGAAGGGCTCAAAGCTACAGGTTATGTCACCCCTATCCCTGCCATAACTCTAGAAAATCTTTCCCATTTGGTCAACCCAAACAAAACCTGTGCATACCATTCCGGCATGAAGGGGCATATTATTGATGAGTGTCGCTCTCTGAATGATAAGATCCAAGATTTAATTGACAACAAGATCATCGTGGAAAAAGTGCCTGCTCCTAATGTTTGCAACAACCCTCTGTCTGACCACAAAGGTGGACGCGTCCACATGATTGAGATAGAATACGATTGGGCCAAAGGATCGATCAGATTGATCGCTGATGGTGAGGAGCCAACAAAGCCAACAGTCACACTTAATCCAATTATTGTTCAGATCCAGCCTTGTGAAGACGCTGAAGTGAACATGTACATACCACTTGAGTTTGATGCACTTTTCTCTGCAAAGGCGCTAGGACCAATTGAGGTCGAGTTTGGGTCCCCAAAGGCACCTCCACCATTTGAAGTTATTATGTTACCATCCAAGGTAAAGGTGACCATTTCAGTGGCTATGTCAGCCATAGCACTATCCCATACGAAGGCCATCTCTTGGGATTACACAGTCGAGGCAAGGAGAAAAGGGAAATCCAAATACGGAAAAGCAATTACAGCACAGGGTATGACAAGAACCGGCAGGTTTTATAATCCGGAGCATTTAGCTGAGTCAAGTAAGCAAGCCTCTGGACGACCAAGCATCACTGAAATTGGGCCAGATGACCTCTGGAGGAAGATACAAGCCAAAGAGTATTCAGTCATTGATCAAATGAACAAAACGCCAGCCCACATCTCCATCTTAGATCTGCTACAAAGCTCTGACGCACAAAAGAATGCCTTACTGAAGGTGCTAAGAGAGGAATATGTGCCCAGAAACATAATTGGAGAAGAAATCGAAAACATGGTAGGGAAAGTATTAGAGAGTCATAAAATTACTTTCCACGAGGATGAGCTACCGCCGGAAGGGCTAAGCCACAATAAAGCATTGCACATCACTGTACAGTGCGAGGATTATTTCATCACTAGGATTCTGATTGACGGAGGGTCCAGCCTCAATATTTGCCCATTAGTAACTCTCAGAACATTCGGAAAGATCCTGCATGAGATCAAGGATGGAGCCAACAATGTCAAAGCTTTCGATGGATTCCAAAGGTCCACTAGTGGGGAAATCAGTTTGTGTCTACAAATGGGACCGACTTGGTTTGACGTTGATTTTCAAGTGATAGACATCCCAGCATCCTACAACTTTTTATTAGGACGGCCCTGAATACATGCCACTGGAGCTGTAGCATCAACTTTACACCAGGTAGTGAAGTTTGAGTGGAATCTCCAAGATGTGATTACTCACGGCGACGGTAGCAATCCCATATACAGTCGTCAAACCATCCCAACAATTTGAGGAAGAAGAAAAATAGGCGGAGAAACCTACTATCACATTGAGCGAGTCAACGTTGTTGATAAGAACTGATGGTAGGATAACAAAATCGAAAGCATCTTGAACTAGTGCGGATACGAGCCTGGCAAGAGACTCGGCAATAATTCTCAAGGGATTGCTAAGACCATCAATCTGAAGAAACATGGTACCACTTTTGATTTGGGATATGAATACACCTAGAAAGAGTTCAATGAATGATCGCCACCATGGAGTTATCCCTACTACCCATTAGAGCATCCGATACCTTGCCTTGAGCAGACTTTCCAGCTAGCCGATGTCATATATGGGTCGGAAGAAGAGAAAGCCATGGCGGTAATGAGGAACTTGTTTTTTGAAAATGATAACATGGACTGTTGTGTCATTCTTGAAGAGGAAGGGGAGGAAGGCCCTTCTATACAAGTCGTGAGTCTAGGAGCATGCCTCAACAATTGGTCCATCAGAACCAACAGGGCCCGAAAAGCTTCGGGGTATCAAGGCTTCACAAAGCGCCATGCATTATCTTTACTTTTCACTAGTTGACTTTCTTCCCGCATTTTTAATCTCAAAATAAGAGCTCTGATGTTCAAAACAATTATGAAATTTATCAAACCATTTCCGTTTCTTATACATCTTGCTGTTATTACTTTTTATTATTTACTTTATTTTACACAGCATTACTATTACTTATCTTGATGAACAGATGATTGTAACTTGTAACGATTTTCAACGCAACAAATAGATATAGACTCAGAAGAAAATGATATACTAGAAGAGGTTATTAAAGAGGTTGAGGATTTTAAGATAAACCTAAGTATAACTTGGACGAGAATGAGGTCGTTAACCTGGGAGATGTAGAAAACCTCAAAGAAATGCGTATCAGTGTTTACCGGTCACCATCAGAAAAGGAAGAGTACACAAAATTTCTAAGGGAATATGATGACGTATTTACCTGGTTGTATGACGACATGACTAGTTTGAGTACATCTATTGTAGTTCACAAATGGCCGACCGATCCAACATGTCCACCGGTAAAACAGAAGCTCAGAAAATTCAAACTTGACATGAGTTTGAAAATCAAGGAAGAAGAAATCAAGCAATTCAAAGCCAAGGTTCTCAGGGTAGTAGAGTATCCAACATGGTTAGCCAATATTGTGCCAATGCCAAATAAATATGGGAAGTTTAGAGTCTGTGTCAACTACCGGGATCTCAACCGAGCCAGTCCGAAAGACGACTTCCCCCTGCCAAACATACACATTCTAATTGACAATTGCGCCAAGCATGAACTGCAGTCATTCGTCGATCGTTTTTTTTTTGGTTTCATCAGATATGGATGGATGAGGAAGACGCAGAGAAAATTGCTTTCATTACGTTGTGGGGGATGTATTGTTAGAAGATGATGTCGTTTGGGTAAAAGAATGCTGGGGCCACCTACATGAGGGCCATGACTACTATTTTCCATGACATGATACACAGAGAAATCGAGGTGTATGTAGACGACGTTTTCATCAAATCCAAGAGATCTGTTGACCATATGGAAGATCTGAGAAAATTCTTTAACAGACTGAGAAGGTACAATCTGAAGCTAAATCCCACCAAGTGTGCATTCAAGGTTCCTGCTGGAAAGCTACTTGGGTTCATTGTGAGTCATCGAGGAATAGAATTGGTTCCATCAAAGGTTAAGGCCATTCAAGAATTTCCATCGCCAAAGAACAAGAAAGAGGTTATGAGTTCCCTGGGGAGACTCATCTACGTCAGCCAGTTCATAGCTCAGTCCACTGTCATTTGTGAACCGATCTTTAAGATATTGAAGAAGGATACCGCTACCAAATGGACTGATGATTGTCAGAAAGCCTCCGAAAGAATCAAGGAATACATGTCAATGCCACCCATATTTGTTCCGCCCGAACCAGGTAGACCCCTATTGCTCTACCTTGCGGTATTGGATGGAGCGTTCGGTTGGTTTCTGGGGCAACATGACGAAACGGGGAGAAAGGAGCAGGCCATCTTCTATCTCAGCAAGAAGTTCAACCTGTACGAGGCCCGGTATTCCTTATTGGAATGCACCTGTTGTGCTCTAACTTGGGTAGCTCAGAAGTAGAGGCATTATTTCTATGCCTATATTACATATCTCATATCATGAATAGATCCGCTGAAGTACATCTTTCAGAAGCCCATGCCCACTAGCAAGCTGGCCAAGTGGCAGATCCTGCTAAGTGAATTTGACATTATTACGTGACTCAGAAGGCAATCAAAGATCATGCTTTGGCAGATCATCTTGCTGAGAATCTCGTAGACAGAGAATACGAACCCCTCAAGACGTATTTTCTTTACAAAGAGGTATCACTCATAGGAGAAGATATTACAGAATCCTATGATGGCTGGAGAATGTTTTTCGATGGAGCGGAAAATTTCAAAGGAGTTGGCATAGGAGCAGTCCTGGTTTTAGAAACCGGCCAACATTATTCAGTGTCTGTGAAACTCAGATTCCCATGCACCAACCGTATAGCCGAATACGAAGCCTGCATCTTAGGGCTTAAGCTGGCCATTGACATAAACATTCAGGTGTTGCTAGTTATTGGAGATTTGGACCTGCTCATACATCAAGTCCGAGAAGAATGGGCAACCAAGAATTCCAAGATACTCCCTTATCTGCATCATGTACATGAGTTGAGGAAGAGGTTAACAAAGACAGAGTTTCAGCATGTCCCCAGAGTTCAAAGTGAGTTTGCCGATGCATTGGCTACACTATCATCTACGATCCAACATCCAAATAAGAATTTCAGTGATCACATCCTGATAAGGATTTATGATCAGCCATCTTATTAGGCTTATGTCGAGGAAGAAGCGGACGGAAAGCCTTGGTTCCATGATATCAAGGAATAACTGATAAAGGGAGAATACCTAGAACTTGCAAATCCTACTCAGAAGCACACACTTCGAAGATTATCTAATAATTTCTTTCATAGGGGAGGGATCCTCTATAGGAGGACTCCTGATTAGGGATAACTAAGGTTTCTCAAATAAAAGGAAAAATCCAGGTTATTAGAAGAGATTCATGCAGGGACATGCGGTCCACATATGAATGGCTTTGTTTTATCCAAAACAATACTCCGAGCTGGTTATTTTTGGATAACAATGGAAACGGACTGCATCCGATATGTCCGAAAGCGCTATCGCTGTCAGATACATGCTGATATGATAAGGGTGCCTCCAAAAGAGCTTACTGCAACTAGCTCGTCGTGGCCGTTCACCGCATGGGAAATGGATGTAATCGGACGTATAGAGCCTGCCACATCAAATAGGCACATGTTCATTCTAGTGGAAATTAATTATTTCACCAAATGGATTGAAGCAGCATCATATAGGGCATTGACTAAGAAAGTCGTGGCAGACTTTGTCCGCGACCGTATCGTTTGTCGGTTTGGCATCCCAGCGTCAATCATTACGTATAATAGTTCCAATCTCAACAGTGACCTGATGAAAGCGATGTGTGAAACATTTGATATCAAATACAAGAATTCTACAGCCTATAGACCTCAGATGAATGGAGCTGTAGAAGAGGCCAACGAGAATATCAAGAAGATACGAAGGAAAATGATAGAAAAGCATAAACAGTGGCATGAGAAGTTATCATTTGTTTTATGGGGATTCCACACCACAATTCACACATCAACTGAGGCAACTGCCTATATGTTGGTTTATGGTACAGAGGCAGTCATTCCCGTCGAGGTGGAAATTCCCTCCTTGAGGATTGTACAGGAAGCGAAACTCGACGATGCAGAATGGGTTAAAAGTCATTGTGAGTAGCTCGCTCTTATAGATGGGAAGAGAATGAATGCAGCTTGCCATGGTCAAATTTATCATAATAGAATGTCCAGAGCCTATAACAAAAAATTTAGGCCGAGACAGTTTACACCGGGGCAGCTGGTGTTGAAAAAAATATTCCCACATCAAGATGAAGCCAAGGGAAAATTCTCTCCCAATTGCCAATGTCCGTACATGGTTCATCGGGTTCTAACTGGAGGAGCCCTCATACTTACAAAAATGGACGGAGAAGTCTGGCCAAAGCCTATCAATTCAGATGTAGTGGAGCGATACTCTGTGTAGCCATTTATGATTTCTTTATGATGTAATTTGAACTACGCCTGACCTGATTCCCGTTTAAGTGGGGATACGTAGGTAGCCCTATAGGTTCAGCTACAATTCATTAAAATTTTCATTTCCCCGCTATTGAAAACTGGCACAGAATTTTAAGGAGGACCCTGAAAATTCTGAAGATGATTTTTTTCCATTCATCCGCATGCAGCCGTCAGAAGCACCAGCCCAGTAAACTGGGGCAGAATTTTGGGAAGGACTCTCAAAATTCCAGAGTGAAAGAGGTTGCAATGTCTTGAACTGCGTCGCAGTCATCGATTAATCTAAAATAAAACTATTTCAATTATATATTTACGTTACACTTTTTACTAAATCATGCATGACTACTATCAAAATTACTTTGTTTAGTGATGCTACCCCGATGAAAATAAGAGTCGAGAGGGACAAGCAAAGTCCACGGGTAGACGAACTAACCTTCACCCTTTTACAAAACTCAAGATTTTTCTTTGGATGCAGGCATCCAAGACATAAAATCATCGGATATGATTAAACACTCATATTTTTTCAGGAATACAACTCTCACAATCATCACCTATTTACTATTGCTATCCATACGCGACATCCTCAACAACCACAATATATCAATCAGCTATCATCTATCAGCAAAGAGATTTCATTACTATTGTCCTTCATTTCTCTGCATTGTATAAGGCTACCTTTCTGCCTTCCGAGACTAAGCATTGTCTCCATCTACATTTTCCTGCATTGCATAAGGCTACGTTTCTACCTTCCGAGACTAAGCATTGTCTCCATCTGAATTTTCTTGCATTGCCTAAGGCTACCTTTCGGCCTTCTAAGACTAAGCATTATCTCCATACGCATTTCTCTGCATTGCATAAGGCTATCTTTCTGCCTTACAAGACTAAGAGTTGTCTCCATCTGCATTTCCTACATTTGCATAAGGCTACCTTTCTGCCTTCCGAGGTTAAGCTCTACCTTCATCTGCATTTTCCCGCATTGCATAAGGCTACCTTTCTGCCTTCCGAGGTTAAGCTCTACCTTCATCCACATTTCTCTGCATTGCATAAGGCTACCTTTTTGACTTTCGAGGTTAAGCTCTAACCCCATCTGCATTTCTCTGCCTTGCATAAGGCTATCGTTCGGCCTTCTGAGACTAAGCTCTATCTCTATCCTGCATGGCTGAAATATCGCCACTTTATTTTTCTTGCATGGCTGAAAGATCGCCACCTTATTCTTCCTTGCATGGATAAAATACCGCCACCTTTTATTTACGTCTTGCATCGGCTGAAAGATAGCCACCTTTTGCATTTCATGAGCTGAAAGATCACTAAATTGTCCAAAGGCGTCATTGTTCGGAGGCACCATTTTCTTATCCCGAGAACGCCATTCCATGGCCCGAGGACCTCATTTTATCTTTTGCATATCATTATTCAAAGGCATCATAGTTCAGAGGCATCATTATCATAGCGCGAGAACATCATTTCATAGCCTGCGAATCCTTTATCATATGCTTCATGGACCAGGACGTCATGGTCTGAGGACGTCATCCTTACCGGCCAAAGACAACATTCATGGTCCAATGGGAACTTGTATCACGTTTAAATTTATGTAATATATATGTTCGTATTGCTCATTTGCAGGTAAAACGGCTATCAACGATCATCTCAACATGAGAAATTCCGCTCCAGTTCCCGTAGCCTACTAGAGTTCAACCATCTTTCTCAACCTGAATATCGCGTCCATTTTTCAAAAATATCCATCGATATATTTCGCCGATGGATCCTGAACTACATATGGACTGATTCCTGTAAGACCAGGGATATGTAGGCAGCTCAAGAACCAGAGCTCCGTCCAAATTCTTCAAATTGTTTCATTCGGTCAGAATTGGCTATCATATTTTTATCCGACAACTCTTTCATCCCTCCCGGGTAAAGAGGGGCAGCTGTTGATACCCAATTTTTCCCTGTATAATTTTTATACTCAAACTAATTTCAAAATAGCATGGGTATGCATGTCCAAGAGTTTTGGTATTTTTTCCTAATTTTTAAGATTTTTAAAATTAATTTATTGTCTATTTCTAGCATTACAAAATCCAACAATTGTTCTCAAAATTATCATTTTGTTAAATAATTTATTTCTATTCTCATATTTACACCAAAATATAATTAACGTGATTTTTTTACATTTTTATAAATTTATTTGGTATTTTTAAAAACTAAATTTTTATATAATTGTAATTATAGCCTAGTTACGATTGAAAGTATTTTACAATTAGAAAAATATTTCCAGTATGAATTAATATTTATATATTATTAATTAGTTAAATACTTTTAATTTATTTTTAAAATCATTATTACTATTTGTAAAATAAAAAGGAAAAAATTGGCTATTTAATACATAGCTTCTATTTCAATTTTACCCGCAATTATGCCCAAATAAAAAATAACTCAAATCCAATTTTAACCCTACCCCTGACCGGATTTTAAAACCCACTCGGCTTCCCTTTAAATCCAGGTCGTTGATTATTTTGATCAACGACCGATATTCTTTCTTTCCCTTTTTAATTCCCTAATCCATCTAACCCTATGCATTCTATCAAATACTCTGCCTTAGAACTCTTCATCTCTCAAACTCTCTCTAGCCCACTCTAAAACCCTAATCATCCCCCACTTGATTCTACCATTTTCCACCGGAATCCATAGTATTTAAAGTCATGGGTGGCGTCTGCTCACTCTCTCTCACCGTTAAACCTAAGCCACTCAAAGTTTGGAGGCCCGACTTCAATGGCTCTCTTTGGATCTGTTTTAGATCTATAGATCTATGGCCTCTCAGACCATTATTCTGGCGTGTTCGAGCAATATGAGTCTCTTCGATTCAGGATCCGACTTTACTCAAGATCTTTCGCATTCTAGGGTTTTCTCTGCTTCTAAGCCGTATGAGGTTCTGTAATTTCTTATTTCTTTTAGATATGTGACATGACTGGTCTTTGCTTTACTTTTTAAAGGTTTTCCCCAAATTTCCTTTTTAAAATCGCTCAAATTCGATTTTAGGGTTTCTGAAAAAGGATTGCTTCAAATGCCTTTATGATTCTCTTATTCTTCCTTATGTGTGTGTTGTGCTCGATTATTTTCTTTTACCATGCATGAGCTTGCTCTCTTGCCTCTTCTCTATCATGCATGGCTCTTCTATTTTTCTTGCATGATTAATTCGTGTTGTTAATCCTCATGCTTTGCCATATGTGTTTTTGTCTGAGCTCTTTGATTTTGTTCACCTTACTGAGATCTATTTATGTTCGTGCTAAGCATGTTTTACCTGCATTATTTGAAATTCGTACCATCTCTTTCTTCTGAAACTTGTTTAATTTCCAAGTTCTCTCAAGCATGACTTTGAATCAGTGTTCTTGCTATCGTGTGGGTTTCTCTCTCATAAGTCTTTGAAAGAGACTTCTGAGCCTCTTTCAATAACCTATTTCTCATCTCTTTGTCTGACTCTATTCGAAACCCTAGGTTTTGGGGGGTTTCTTTGGCAAAGTGCTATTAGAGTTCCACTTTGAAACCCTAGTCTTTCATACTCACTATGAGCCTGTAACTGAACTTGAATCTCTTTCGCTTATGACTCTGAGACTTTCAGTGTTAAACTCTTTTTCTATAGTAAATGACTCTTTTATTTGATCTGTGAGCTTTAAATAAGAGAAAATTCTTCTTTCAAAAGGTTTTCACCAACCAAGTGATTGATTGTGAAATTCCTTTAATAAGGCTAATGATTTGTCACTGATTTTTCCATTAAACCTCATTTATCCTACTGGTTGTTTACTTGGTCTTTTTGTGTAAAAATTCCATGCTTGTGATGTTTTCCTTAAATACACGATCTTGTGTATTCCTTCTGTAATTCTGGACCAAATTTTAAAATATTTCTATATTGTGTCTCTTTTCTTAATTACTTTGGATTCCCAGTGATTACAATTGGATTCAGGATCCACTTGGTTTATTTTTGAACTGATGTGCTATCTTTTTACTTTATAAATACAATGTTATTCCATCTTTCCTTAATTACCCACTATGTATTTGGCCTTGTTTATGCACTATGTGGTTTTCTTTGCCCTAATTAGGCTTACTGAACTGTTTTTTCTTATTCAGCCTTGACTAACCGTTTGAACTAGACTCCTTAATTAAACAAGTCCAGTTGTCTTAATTGACACTAACTGATTGCTATTTTCATGTTTGTGCACGCTTTGCCTATGTACTGCTTATTTTCAAAACTATATAGAGACATGTCTCCCCCTTTACAAACACACTGAGATTCACACGAACAAAAACACTTCCAATCTCATACTTTCCGACAATACCGTTTTAAATTCAACACTCTGCTTTGCTTGAGATATTCTAGTGTTACTTTGTTTACAACTTGGCTTTCTCTCAAGACTACTATTTTTCTTACTTGTTTTCCTTTGAAACCGGTATGCTTTTCATTTAGTTTTTTACCTCATCCCTATGTGTTTACTTTACAGTTCTATCATTTTTTTACTTTACTGCTCATGTTCAGTGATTTGTGTTAATTATGTTCCTTCCTTGCTTCCGTTTCTATTATGAATCCCTTCCCATATTCCCTTCTATGTGTTTGAGTAAAGGTTCTTGGCCTGGCAGTATCTTAATTACTGCCCAGGCCATAAGCTGATCCACAATGGATCCTACCTCTTTAGTTTGGCTAACATGCTGGTGAAGAGTGTGCCAGCATTCTCAGTTGCTGGGCATGACCACCAGCCTGCCATGGCTCTCCCTGATTCCATCCCCCTAGGCATTTACACTTATTCTTAGACTATTATGTTTTGCCCCTCTCTTATGAGCCTTGTTTACCTTGAGTTCCCTCTGAACTTGGACATCGAAGGCTGACATTTCCACACTGCACTATGTTCTTAATTCTGCAATGTATTGGGGGTGTAAGCACTGCCGCAATCCTCTAAGACTCTTGGGAACTTTGATACATCCCAAATATGAGAAAGGCTTTTCGAAATATGATCTTGGAAGTTGGTTTATCTCATATTGTTGGATTTTGAGTCTGAATTAGGCTGTTTGGATGTAGTTGGAGCTTTCTGATATAATTTTAGTTTTCTTTTCTGATTCACTAGAGTGTGTAATACTACGTAATAACTATTGTGGATGGTTAGTGGAAAGGGATGAGAATGAATGCATGCAAAGGGTAGACAAATTGCCTATAGGTTATTTATAATTTCTGCATTCTGTATTTTTAGAATTCATGCCTATAAGTTCTTTCTGCGCTCCTACATTTTTGCATCTTAGAAAACATGCCTATAAGTTCTTTCTGCACTCCTGTATTTTCTGTATTTTAGAAAACATGACTATAAGTTCTTTATCTCTGCATCGTAGAAATTATGCGAATAAGTTTATCTGCATCTCTGCATCTTAGAATTTAGGAATTTATGTCTATAGGTTCTGCTTTAGAAATCATGATCTTAAGGTTTTCTACACTTCTGCATATACATACCATTAGGCAAACAATCTTACGCTTAATAAAGTCAACGCCATTCAAGATATCATGCATATATGACTCTTGTATTTATGTAACCGTTTAAAACCAATGACGCTTAGAGGTTATACCTATAAGAGCAAATCATATGAATCAGTTTCGTTTAAGTCTAAAATCAGTCATAAATCTGCAGATCTTTGTTTATAAAACCAGCACCATTTTCTTAAAATTATGATCCTCTGTTAGATATCATGCCTATAAGTCTCATTCAGGAAAACTGTTAGGTAATTATCTGCGTGAGTTTTTGATAAACTACATCCAGCCAAGGCTAATTCGGACTCCTCATCTGAGCAATATGCGATAAATCAGCCCATCCTTCGCTTTATTTAATCAGACATAACCAGGATTTGAAGTCATGCTATATTTTCTCTTTTAAGTGAGGAGGCTTGTTTGAGCCTCAGTAGCTATTTGTTTTCCCCCTAACTTTTTATGTGTTTTTTCCTGTCGCCTAGACTTATCCCTTTTAAACTCTGAAAGGCCCCAATTCCCTCCCCTTTAGGATTAGTAGTCTCAATGCCTCCGAGATTGATAGGATTAGGATGGGTAATAGCATGAAATAAGTAACGATACTATTCCACGCTTTAATACCTTAACGGGGTGGAAAGGGTAGATATGGATATGATGACCAATGCACTAATATCTCATGTAGCCCCTCTTCTGAGGAGTGATTACTAGGTATTGCATTGACGTGATCCATATTAATCATATACCTAGGACCCCCTCCCCTTTACTTATTTTTGTCTGTTTCTTTTAGAATTATTTAGATCCTTTATAAAATTTATGCTCTCTTTACCTTCCTTCAAAGTTTCAACTTATTTGTAATAATATTGTATGCAAACCCCTTCTATTTGATCCCTTAATTGCTTACTTGATTATGTGAATTCACAATTATAACATGGTCGGGAACCACACTAGTAGATCTTGAGGGGTGTCTAACACCTTCCCCTCGAGATGATTTCTAGCCCTTACCCATACTCTGGTTCTTTAAACTCAAACCCTTTTAGTGTCCTAATGCACTTAATCATTAGGTGGCGACTCTTCAAACTCCCAAAAACCAATTCTCAAAAGGGAATGAGTTGTCATCCCAAATGTCATAAACCCGATTTCCCCTTTTAGAAAAAGGGGGTATCGACACAAGGAAGGAATTACAGGCGCGGGTGTCAAAAAGATGCTAAGAGCATTTCATCTAAAACGAGCCCTAAATCTTCACTGCCGAATCCACTAATAAAATATTGTTAAATGGACTCATGAGTATCAGTGGGAGTAACGTCATCATTGGAAATTACTAACGTGGCTTCAATAGGCTCTGTGAGAGGAATAAAAAGTCGGGGGGACAATTCAGCTTCATCATCAGAAATGATGCGTCTTCGAGCTCATGGCCTTGTCACCAAAGAGCCACCATCTTCTTCTTCTTCAGAATGTTCTTCTTCAATAGCTTTTCTTTTTGCATAAGAACCCAGGATAATTTCTTGAGCTCTTTATAAAGATATACGGGCCCCCGAAGAGACGCGGGAAACCACAATTGCCTCAGCAGTAACTCCCCGAATAGCAAATCATGATAAAAAAGGATGAAAGTTAGAGTAATAATAAAATATTAACATGAAAGATGAAGCAAGATAAAAACTTTACCATGAGTTTTTACTTTCCAACCAAAAGGGTTAGAAAGTGACTTCCAAGACCTACCATTCATTGGTGCAGTCTTCAGCAGCTTGTCTACCAAATCACGAAAATTGGGAACATCTTCCACAACTCTCATGGTTTCTAAAAAAAAAAAGTAATGTTAGAAAAGTTAACAAAACTTGAAGGAAAAGGCACGAAAAAGATGAAAGACATACATGCAACATTCCACTTCTCAGGGTAGGGAACATTATCTTCACCCACTAAACCAACAGTGGGGGCAACAACAAACCGAGCATACCAGCCCACGGTGTTTATCATCCTCAGGGCTCACCAAAACTCTCTTTCTCGTGGCTACAAGTGTAAAAACTCCATTACGAAAGAGCATAGGGGAATAACGATGAATCAGGTGAGGGAAAGTAAAGAGAACACCAGATGTATTGGTAAAATGCATCAAACAGGCAATAACCCTCCATATGATTGGGCCAATTTGACCTAAGTAGACATTGAAGAAATGAAAGAATTGAAGAATCACTGGGCCAATAGCTAGTTTGAATCCTAAAGTGAAAGGGTATGTATAAATAAAAGAAAACTCGGTTAAGTAAGAGATGATTCTCTGATTTGGATTAGGAATAATAATAGGAAAATCACTACTCCAATGGTATTCTGTACGAACTACAAGAGTCAAAACTTCTGTAATTTGCGTGAGATATATGTCAGCGCGATCTAAACCAGAGACTTGATTCCTAAGGGATTCTCTATCATGATAAAAAGATAGTTCCATAGGAACTATCTCTTCTACTGTGGGATCACAAAGAGGTTCAGAATGTTCTTTACCTCTTGAGGAAGATTTTTGTGAAAGCGAACCCCTAGGTCTAGAAGATGGGCCAGAACTAGGAGAAGGAATAGAAGAACCACCATGAGCAGACCCTAAACTACAAAGCCTACCTCCCCTTCTACTCCTAATAGGGGCATTGGGGAAGGTATCAACTATGGGAACTCTCTTAAGGTTAGGGTTAGATGAAGACATAGCGAAGAAGAATTATACAAGGAAGAAACAAATAGAGAATTGAGAAAGTAAGTATTCAGTAAACTTTATGTGGTAAAAGACAAAGAAGGAAGTTATATTTCTATTGATAAGCAACCCCCAAAGGAAAAAAATGCAATGATGGAGGGGTCATAATAATGATAACTGACGCTTCGTGAACAGTGGAGCCGTAAAAAATCCTTGAAAATAGCTACAAAACTGCAGAACTAATGAAGAAGTGACACGTGAAAAGAACATTAAATGGAGTGACAATTAAAGCATTAATTCAGTCATAGCATTAATGATGACAAAATTTTTTGTTTTAATGAAATCCACTCCCCAATATTCAACAGATGAATAAATAGTAAGTGGAGGGACTATCTGTATTGGAAAAAATTGAGTTTACATAATAAAATGGAATAAAGATGACGTGTCAAGGAAACGTAGGCTGGTCAAAGAGTTACAACTGCCAAAGAGACACGAGTAGCAAAGGCAAAGGAAGAGGCACGAGCAGTTATTTAAATGACTCAGCGCCCGTACCTATTTAAGTCATTTGGATCGAAAATTAAAGGGAATGAATCTGATAATATAAAAGAGTACAGATACAGTGTTTAATGAGCATTAAATACTAAATACGTTAGAGAATCTGTGTTGAATATAATGATTATGTAATGTAGCATTTAATGTCTTTAATTACACATAATAACTTCATTATACATAGGCAAAACGTATATCTCCATAGTATCTACAAAAGAGGGATAACTGATCAATTGCAAGGACACGAAATACTATTTGAATATACTTTGGTTTACTTGTTTTACCTCTGATTATATTCTTGCTATCCAAATTACTTCCTTCTATATATTCGTTTGATTATTAGTAACTCGTGCTCTTTTAAATTATAGTTTTGACTAAAATTTCATTTTTTAGTGAGACACTATGGCCAAATGGGCGCTTAATTTCTCGTTACCTATCAAATTCTAAGTCTATATCTTGTTAAAGCTAGTTAATGATTAAAGCTAGCTAAGTTGATGTGAATGAGAAATGGAGGGAAGAAGACAATAGAAGGAAAATGAAGTTTCAAAGCAAAGTTCCTTTGAAAAGGAGCTTTGTACCACATTGGTGGTAGAAAGGGAAAGTTATGTGCTTATATTAGAAAGCACTTCTTCTAGCTCTTAAAGGGTTAAGAAGAGGGACTCCCCTCGCGCCGTCGTCGTCGCTCGGCTCGGCTTCGGCTTTGGATTTGGATTTGGTCAAATGATCTGATTGATTGATAATCTTTTTGGACCAAATTTATTTAAAATTCAATCTTCATTTTCTGAAATTATTTTTAATTCCCGCGGGAAAAATATTAATTTGTTAACTGTAAACTTCCCAACGTTCTTATTTTTCAGAAAAAGGCATGGCCTTTCCCGAACAGGCACCAAGCCTTTCCGAACAGTCACAATTCGAGGCTATATAAACTGAGGCAATGCCTCATTTTCGAGTACTGCAAAAAAAAAATTATTCGTGCATTAAAAATTCTGCATTCTTTTCTGCAAACTGAAACATATCGAGTCGTAGTGTGATTTCGTTCCCGAATTTGAGTTCGTCGAAGTCGTAGGCGTTTGAGGTACAGCCACTCCTACGACAGGTATATCCGTTATATCCTGGGAGGAAATAATCCACAACCTCGGGTACAGTGAGGGGGTTAAATTCCTTAAGGACACACAGTGAATTCTGTGGTCTCGGATTTCTTCATTTCTGTGATTTTTTTTTTGTGTCTCTTCTTCTTACTGGTTTCCAGTTTCTCGTTGCTTTGAACACGGACAATCGATAACAAGCTTAAGGAATTTATATTATTATTTCCGTGTTCATCTGCTGTTGATTAAAACGTTACAGAACGATACAACAGTACAGAAAAAAAAATTCTTACATAAAACAGTGACTACATACAATTTTTCCTAACATAAAATTGTGACTGTCCAGAAAATAAAAGAAACTTGTAATTTTGTTGTTTGCATGTAACGAAATTGTATGTTGTTTGGAGACTAAATCTTCGGATTTTCTACTCCGGTTGAGATTAAAGTTTTCAGAACTTTCTACTCATTTGGGTACTTGATTTGAAGATATAAAAACTTCATCCAGTATACTACATACAGTTTATTACATTCTATTTGAAGTTTGTTTTAATTCTGTTTGTGTAAATTTGATTCGGTTTGAAGAAATAAAATCTTCACCGATTATTAAAGTGTTCTGTTATTTCCTACGACAGAAATGGGAGACCAAACTCCAAATTTGAATGCTACTGCTACTGTTACTGCCACACCAGCCCCCGTGGTTGGTTCTACGAGCAATGCTGCGTCCTCCAGTCGTACTGCACCAGCACCGGCTCCGGCAGAGAAGCCCGGAAAATTCACCGGGATTGATTTCAAACGATGGCAACAAAAGATGTTCTTCTATCTAACTACTTTAAGCCTTCAAAAGTTTATTAAGGAGGATATTCCGGTTCCGCCGGAATCAACACCTGAAAATGAACGATTTGTTGTAATTGAGGCGTGGAAGCACTCAGATTTTTTGTGCAAGAATTACATTCTTAGCGGACTGGAGGATGATCTTTACAATGTCTATAGTAATGTGGGAACATCAAAAGAACTATGGGATGCGTTGGAAAAGAAATATAAAACAGAAGATGCTGGCTTAAAGAAGTTTATCGCTGCCAAGTTTTTGGACTACAAAATGGTAGATGGCAAGTCTGTTGTCACTCAAGTTCAAGAGTTGCAGGTTATCATCCATGATCTCCTCGCTGAAGGTATAAATTTAATTAATGCCTTTGTCAAAAGTATTCAGTGCCCCGTCACTTACATGTTGTTTGTTGTAGGTTTGGTGATTAGTGGGGCGTTTCAAGTTGCGGCAGTGATAGAGAAGTTGCCTCCTTCATGGAAGGACTTCAAAAATTACTTGAAACATAAGCGAAAGGAGATGACATTGGAAGATCTCATCGTCCGGTTGAGAATCGAGGAAGATAACAAGGCAGCGGAGAAAAAGGCAAATGGGAGATCAACCATAGGGGGAGCACATATAGTTGAAACTGCCCCAACTAATATGAAAAAGAGGAAAAAGGCATCGGGACCAAGGAACTATCCCAACAAGAAGAAATTCAAGGGAAACTGCCATAATTGTGGAAAAATCGGACACAAAGCTGCAGACTGTCGTGCTCCGAAAAAGGAAAAGAAGAAGGGTCAGGCTAATATGGTTGAAACAAACGAGGAGGTTGATGACTTGTGCGCTATGTTGTCCGAGTGCAACCTAGTGGGAAGTCCGAAAGAGTGGTGGATTGACTCTGGCGCCACTCGCCACATTTGTGCTGTTAGAGAAGCCTTTGCTTCATATGCTCCCGCCGGGCCCGACGAAACAATATATATGCGAAATTCTGCAACGGCCAAGATTGAAGGTTATGGAAAGATACTGCTGAAGATGACCTCTGGCAAGGTGGTGACTCTCAACAACGTCTGTCATGTTCCTGAAATTAGGAAAAATCTTGTATCTACCGGACTTCTAGTGAAGAACGGTTTTAAATGTGTTTATGTTTCTGACAAGGTTGTAATAAGTAAGAACGAAATGTACATAGGAAAAGGCTACCTCACAGAGGGCCTTTTCAAACTGAATGTAATGGTTGTTGCTAATAATAATAAAGTTTCTGCTTCGTCTTACTTGCTTGAGTCAAATGATTTATGGCATTCACGTTAGGACATGTCAATTATAGAACCTTGCGAAAAATGATTAGTTTGGAAGTATTGCCTAAGTTTGAATGCAATCAATCAAAATGTCAAATCTGTGTTGAATCTAAGTATGCTAAACATCCTTATAAGTCAGTTGAAAGGAATTCAAGTCCTTTAGACTTAATCCATACAGATATTTGTGACATGAAGTCAATTCCATCTCGCGGTGGAAAGAAGTATTTCATAACTTTTATTGACGATAGTACGCGGTATTGCTACGTTTATTTACTTAATAGTAAAGATGAAGCAATTGAAGCGTTCAGGCAATACAAAACTGAAGTTGAGACTCAACTTAACAAAAAGATTAAAATGATAAGGAGTGATAGGGGCGGTGAATATGAATCTCCTTTTGAACAAATATGTTTGGAATATGGCATTATTCATCAAACAACTGCTCCTTACTCGCCACAATCAAACGGAATTGCGGAAAGAAAAAAATAGAACACCGAAAGAAATGATGAATGCCCTGTTAATAAGTTCTGGTTTACCCCAGAACTTGTGGGGGGAAGCCATTCTAACAGCTAGCCGAATACTCAATCGAGTGCCCCATAGCAAAACAAAATCTATTCCATACGAAAAGTGGAAAGGAAGGAAGCCCAATTTGGAATACTTCAAAGTGTGGGGGTGTTTGGCCAAGGTGCAAGTTCCTAAACCCAAAAGGGTAAAAATAGGACCTAAAACCGTTGATTGTGTTTTCATAGGATATGCCACAAATAGTAAGGCATATAGATTTCTGGTTCACAAATCAGAAAATCCCGACATTCAGGTGAATACGGTAATTGAATCAGATAATGCTGACTTCTTTGAAACCATATATCCGTATAAAAAGGAATGTGCGTCGTCTAGCAAAGAATCTAAACGACCTCGGGAAGAAATAAAGGAAAACATTCCTGATGAGGAAAATCCAAGACGTAGCAAACGTCAAAGGACGACTACTTCCTTTGGACCAGAATTTTTAACATTTTTGTTGGAAAATAAGCCTCGAACGTTCAACGAAGCTACGTCTTCATCGGAAGCTCAATTTTGGAAAGAGGCAATCAATAGTGAGATAGAATCCATATTGAACAACCATACTTGGGAATTGGTTGATCTACTCCAGGGAATAAACCTTTTGGTTCCAAATGGATTTTCAAGCGGAAAATGAAAGCTGATGGCACTATTGAAAAATATAAGGCAAGACTAGTTGTTAAAGGGTTTAGACAACGAGAAGGTCTTGATTACTTTGATACATACTCGCCGGTAACGAGGATTACATCTATTCGGGTGTTAGTAGCATTAGCCGCCGTGTACGGTCTTGAAATCCATCAAATGGATGTGAAAACAGCCTTCTTAAATGGAGAGTTGGAGGAAGAAATTTACATGGAACAACCCGAAGGGTTTGTAGTTCCAGGGAAAGAGAAGAAGGTATGTAGACTTGTTAAGTCTCTTTATGGACTAAAACAAGCACCAAAACAGTGGCATGCAAAATTTGACCATACGATGCTGTCAAATGGATTCAAGATAAATGAATGTGATAAATGTGTCTACATTAAGAACACTCCGAACCACGTCGTCATTGTTTGTTTATACGTGGATGATATGTTAATAATGAGTAACAACATTGCTAACATAAATGCTACTAAGCGCATGCTTGCTAGTAAGTTTGATATGAAAGACTTAGGAGTTGCCGATTTAATTCTGGGAATTAAAATCCATAAGACTCCTCAAGGTCTAGCATTGTCTCAATCTCATTATATTGAAAAAGTACTTGAAAAGTTCAAGTATTTGGACTTTAAAGTTGCAAAGACGCCAATTGATATGAACCTTGCTCTTGCAAAGAATAAAGGTGAAAGTCATTCTCAATTGGATTATGCCAGAGTGTTGGGAAGTTTGATGTATATTATGAACTGTACACGACCTGATATTGCATGTGCTATAAGTAAACTAAGTCGCTACACGAGTAATCCCGACCAAAATCATTGGCTGGCAATGAAACGAGTTTTGGGGTATTTGAAACATACTCAAAACTTTGTTTTGCATTATAACAGGTATCCTGCAGTTATTGAAGGATACAGTGATGCAAATTGGATCACCGGTTCAACTGAAACTAAATCCACAAGTGGATACGTTTTTACTATAGGTGGAGGAGCAGTGTCTTGGAAGTTATCCAAACAGACATGTATCGCCCGCTCTACAATGGAATCTGAGTTCATAGCTCTAGACAAAGCCGGTGAAGAAGCTGAATGGCTCCGGAATTTCTTAGAAGATATTCCATTTTGGCCCAAATCGTTGGCTCCTATATGCATACATTGCGATAGCCAAGCGGCAATAGGAAGAGCCGGGAGCGTTATGTACAACGGAAAGTCTCGTCACATACGACGAAGACATAATACCGTTAGACAACTACTCTCTAGTGGAATTATCACAATTGACTATGTTAAGTCAAGAGATAATGTGTCGGATCCACTAACTAAAGGCCTAACTAGAGAAGTGGTTGAAAGATCATCGAGGGGAATGGGACTATGGCCGAGGACAAGTCATCGTGGCGGTAACTCTACCTAGAAGACATGAGATCCCAAGATCTAGGTTCAAAGAGATCAAACAAAGTCATTGATGACGGTTCAACATTGTCACAATAACTTTTTGGTCCATTCTCGTGATGAGACAATGTTCAGTACCAGGATAAAGCATTAAGGCTTTTTAATGGTTTCTAAGTTTGATACGGGGTATATCAAATAGTGTATCTACGGGATGACACATTTAGGAATCACCTATGTAAGTGTGAAGTGTAAGCCGCTTCAAGGAGAACTCTGTAAGGCCAGCTCTCTACGCACTTATGAACCAGGAAGTGTTCATGGCTGAAACGAACAAAACAATGAGAACCAAAAACGGTTAAAGGGTTAATTGTGTGACATGTGATTGTCTAGGTATACACCAAAGCTCGACGGTTCAAAGATATCAAATCTACCTATTGACCGAGTATATCCGACATATGCTCACTACGGAAAGTTCAAAGAGAAATCTACTTATCCAGATGCAATTAATCCTTGCTTACGAATCACACAGTTTTTTTTTTCATGCATGGTTTTCATCATATAGCCATTCCCCATTCATGTGGGGGATTGTTAAAGCTAGTTAATGATTAAAGCTAGCTAAGTTGATGTGAATGAGAAATGGAGGGAAGAAGACAATAGAAGGAAAATGAAGTTTCAAAGCAAAGTTCCTTTGGAAAGGAGCTTTGTACCACATTGGTGGTAGAAAGGGAAAGTTATGTGCTTATATTAGAAAGCACTTCTTCTAGCTCTTAAAGGGTTAAGAAGAGGGACTCCCCTCGCGCCGTCGTCGTCGCTCGGCTCGGCTTCGGCTTTGGATTTGGATTTGGTCAAATGATCTGATTGATTGATAATCTTTTTGGACCAAATTTATTTAAAATTCAATCTTCATTTTCTGAAATTATTTTTAATTCCCGCGGGAAAAATATTAATTTGTTAACTGTAAACTTCCCAACGTTCTTATTTTTCAGAAAAAGGCATGGCCTTTCCCGAACAGGCACCAAGCCTTTCCGAACAGTCACAATTCGAGGCTATATAAACTGAGGCAATGCCTCATTTTCGAGTACTGGAAAAAAAAAAAAATTATTCGTGCATTAAAAATTCTGCATTCTTTTCTGCAAACTGAAACATATCGAGTCATAGTGTGATTTCGTTCCCGAATTTGAGTTCGTCGAAGTCGTAGGCGTTTGAGGTACCGCCACTCCTACGACAGGTATATCCGTTATATCCTGGGAGGAAATAATCCACAACCTCGGGTACAGTGAGGGGGTTAAATTCCTTAAGGACACACAGTGAATTCTGTGGTCTCGGATTTCTTCATTTCTGTGATTTTTTTTTTTTTTGTGTCTCTTCTTCTTACTGGTTTCCAGTTTCTCGTTGCTTTGAACACGGACAATCGATAACATATCTCACGAGGTGAACATGAAGCTCATGGTCTACAACGCTCGTAACAAAGAAATATTCAACTTTCTGAACAAGCCATTCATTAGGATTTAAAGTGGGCATTAATTATATTTGCCAACTATGTAATTTTTGTGTTTTAATCCAATAATGTAGCTTTTATCAGGAAGGAGAAATAGCACTTAGACCTTAATGATTATATATTCTTCACTAAAATGAACATACAATCACATTATTAACGGAACATTTTGATTATATAATCTTATAAATTAAAATGATAATGTCTAAGCCGACACATTTCATATTGGCATTATGGATTCTGTCAAGGATAAAAGAAGAAAGGAAAGCCTAATATAGAAAGTTCGTATATGGTAAAAATTAGATTACTAAATGAAATTGAAATGAGTAACTAATATAGTATTTCTACTCCATATATTAAAGAATCTCTTACTGAGTAAGTTATACTGTTATAGGCTAAGGTCATAATTGTGACATTAATTTGTGATCTTAGCTAGTTGCTATTAATTTTCTCTTGGAAATGCTTCTTTTCCTTCAATATTGTTGACAACATATTCAATTTTGTGTGATTCCTTATTACACGAAAAGAATTCTTCTTATCGATCTATAATTTCATAATGTTCTACTTGTTATTGCACCACCTTTTAGTGTACGATAACTTGAAATTTTAGTTATTAAATATATATATATATATATGTATAATGGGACAAGTGAGGCCACATGTAAATTGTCTATTATTTTCCTCTAAGAACAAATTGGATCCCATGTAGGATTATATATATGTTTCGATAGTTACCTTTAATTAGAAAGTGACATCTTTTAAAATACAGTAAAAAGGAATTGAAAAATGAACATTCAATTTGAAACACAGAAAGTGCATGTTATACAAAGATTGTGGATGCAAAGTGAGATTCTGTCTCGGCATAAATGTGTCAAATCTTTTGGGTTAATTTTACTAATGGTCATTCAACTATCATTCAATTTCACTAAAGTCACTCAACTATTTTTGTCGCTTAAAAGTAACTAAATTTTATCGTTGTCACTTAAAAGTCATTTTGGCACAAAACTCTACCATAAATATAACATGACATAAATTTTAATGAGAAAAATCTACAAAAATGCCATATACGATTATCATACCCATTACCCCACTTTAGACACATTTCTTCCTTAATGTGATTTGACCTGACCCATAACCCAAATGCTTTCAGTAAAAATATATATTAAATTTCACATTAGTTTAAAATATCTTACACTACAAATTTCTTGTCTTTTCTGTTACATAATGCCTATTTATAATTATTTTATACAAAAAAAATTCTTATCTTACTTGCACGCTCCATCCGAGTCGTTTTATAACTCTACTGAAGTTAAAATACTATTGTATCCAACTCACATAACATATTTATAATTTTCTAGTGAAATTAAAATAGTATTGTGTTCATCTCACATAATATATTCATGTATCATAAGCATACAAGAATAATAATAAAGCTAATAAGAGTCTATTTTCACAATAAATATGCAATTACAGACAATATATTGTAATTGTTTAGACAAACGAAAGATTGTATTTGTAAGATAAAAATCCCACAAAAATCACAAGACCTAATTTTATTAGGGGTGTATATTTTTTCCCTATTGAAACTCATTTGGGTTATGAGTCAAATCACATTAAGAAAGAAATAAATCTAAAGTGAATATGATCCATTTAAGCTTATCTTACTTTTTTTTTAATAGATTTTTTTCATTAAAATTTATGTCATATTATATATATGGTAGAGTTTTGAGCTAAAATATTTTTTCAATGACAATGATAAAGCTTAGATATTTTTAAGTGATAAAAAATAGTTGAGCTAATTAATAATTAGACCTCAACACATAAAAAAGTTCAATTGCTTTTCCCCACTTTGATTTGGGATCCTTAATATTCTCCAAGAAAATATATTCTTGGGGTTGATAAAGATTTCAGTGGGTTTGTTGGATTGGCTTGTAGTGACGGTTTCTGTGTTGATTCCAACCTAGGAGTTTATAAGTACCCCAATATTATTAACGTAATTTCCGCATATATATGTTATGTCCCTTTACATATGGCCAACTGTGCAATCAGCACCCTTAGAATTTGGATTTAGGTGTTACCTGTCGTGGATGCTTATTGAAGAACTTTAACTTATGTCCAAATGTAGGTAATTGTTAATATTAAGTTTAATTCGAAACTTCGAAAATATTCTAAATAACATACTATAACTGATTAATGATTATAGTACAATAATCGTATGCTTTTTGTTTTTGCTTGTCAATATAGAATTTATGTTAATTTATATAATATCTTGTCAATATAGAATTTATGTTAATTTATATAATATATATATATATATATATATATATATATATATATATATATATATATATATATATATATATATATATATATATATATATATATATATATATATATATATATATATATATATATATATATAATCATGTATAATTATGTGTATAGGTAAGGAAAATAAATAGTGAATCTGACCGCTTAATTCATGAAAGTAAACTTCTAAGGAGAAAATGCAGTCTTTGTCCTGCTAGCTTCAACTTTTCGTCCCTTTTCCCTTTTTTAATTTCGTCCCTTTACTATTTGACCTTTGTTTACCCGTAAAATGGTACAATGAAATTTATACGTGGGGTTTAGACAAATAAGTTAATTTGATCATGGAACTGAATGCTCCATTTTCGTTAGAGAAATCGTTAGTATCGTCAGTTGGTGCGTTGGAGTTTGCTAAGCGGTTTACTATTTTGCCTTAGGATGTAGACGAAACACTAGAAGCAACAATTTCGGGAACAGGGTTTCCGGGCACAACAATAACAAAATAAAAAAGCAACAAGATAAGATTGTATTAAGCTTTGTATAGAATCTAAAGTAAGTTTATCAGAAAATTTGTGTCCTTTACAATGATAACTAAGCTCATTATTTATAGCTATGTCCAAGTAAGGAGATCCTAGGATCGTGCCCTTCTTTAATGTCAATTATGAGAGTCATTGATGAAGATATAATGGTGAACATAAATGTTAAATTCACTGTAACTGGCAATCGTTCTTAATGCCATATAATATTCTTTATTAAATGCTACCGGGCAAAGAGTATTAATCACATCTTTATGAGTGTTATTCTTATCAGTGACAAACGGAACAGATGCCTTCTGTCTTTGGCCATCCCTATCTTGGGTTCCATGTGTCCCTTTTTTGGACGACCACGTGATATAGCATATTTTACCCTATACAGATAATCCTCTTGCTTTTCGGTGACATAATTATGTATTACCGGGAAGTTGGTAGAAACTCTCTTTTAGCGGAAATACTATAATTCCTTCTGAAGGCTTCTGACGATTTATTAGACATACATCTCTCCGTATTTAATGTCCCGAACACGCATCATCCCATAATTTAGCACAACTTTTGCCGATTATCAAGGTAATCATGGCCATGAATTTAGCAGCCAAAACATTTACTTATACGCATCAAACTTCTCCCTTATACTTCAATAATTTTTCAAGTATTCTTTATCTTTTTTCCTATATATTTTTTAATATGCAAGTTACCTTCAAATAGCATATTTATGCATATTATTTTTCTTAATTTTTTAAAGTTTTTAAATCAATTTATTTCAATCTTTAATCTATAAAATCCCAATAATTATTTTCAAAATTATTATTTTTGGTAATTCATTTATTAGACTTTCACATTTATGCTAAAATACAACTAAGGTAATTTTTCATATATTTACAAATTTATTTAGTATTTTTAAAGCTAAATTACATATAATTGCAATATTAGCCTCTTTTAATATTTTATTACGTTTATATTCATAAAAATTAAGTCCATTATTTTTAAATTGATATTTATATGTTATAAATCATTTTATTAACTTTCAATTTATTTCCAAAAATTAATTTATTATTTTAAAAATAAAATTGGCTATTTAAATGATAGCCCAATTACATTTCAATTTTAGCCTAAATCTGACCCTAATTTGAACCCAATTTTCTCGGCCTAATCCCATTCAAACCCTACCCCTAACCCAATTAAACGACCGAACCTGGATCCCCTACCTAGCCATTTCAATCCGGGCCGTTGATCATTTAGATCAACGACCACTATACACCCTTTCCATTTTTAACCTTAAACGACCCCTTGCCCTACCTCATTCTTTACCAAACGCCGCCTCTAAATCCCTTTCCTTCCCAATTCTCTCTGCAACCCCTTATGAACCCTAGCCACCGCCATCTAATCCTACCCTAATCTACCCTAATACCTTTCTAATCCATGGCCCCTCGTGGTCATTTGAGACTTGTATCAGCCTCCCATGGCTCTTGGGTGTGTGTTTCAGTGGTTTCATGGCTAATCCTCGAAAGAATTTGGTCCAGTCCTTTCTCAACTTTTGTTCATGGCTTTTCTCCGGCCATCCACGACCTTTCTCTGGCCATTCATGGCCTTTCAAGGCAGATCCTTGACTTTCCTGGTTAGATCGGAAACTTTCAATGTCTTTCTTTCAGATCTACTTTAGATCTGTACTTGCTATGAATTTTTTAAGTGTTTTCTCGAAAGTTCTTCAACTTTTCTTTCAAAACGACACTTCATTTTCTTCAATTAGAGTTTTTCTTAACCTCTCTTTTAAAAATCTCTTCTCTGATTCTCGATGTTGTTTGTGATTTTGCTATGTTTTGCTCATGTTGTTCTTCTATCTGAGTTAGCATGCTGAAAACCCTATTTCATTTTGGTTGAATCCAAATTCTAAAACTATTTGTTTAAGTGTGTACTGGTTTGATTAAGTTCTTGTTTCTTGTTTGAGTTATTTGATTCTGAGTTTTACCATCTTTTAAACTCGATTATTGTGGAAAACCTTATGTCTTTTGGTCTGAGACTGCTTGATTGAAAGTATACTTGACTCGATTAAATTTCCTTGTTTCAGACTCTCTTTTCTTTTATGTGACTTATCTGATTCTGAGTTTCACTATCTTTCTAACTCGACTGTTATTGAAACCCTAATTTCTTAAAAGGCTTTCCCCATTTGATGTTGTGAAACATTTACTTGTTTCAGATTCTCTTTACCCGTTGCTATGATTTCTTCAACGTTGATTATATCTGACTACCTAACATACTTGACTACTATGCTTTGAATATTTTCTTACTACTGATCCTATGCTTATTTATGCAACTATTGAATGTTGTTTCTTCTGCCAATATGCTTGGCCTCGCATGTCTGATTCTTTCGTTCACTCTATTTATATACTGATTGATCTTCCTTAATTGATCTTGATATTGAGATTGATTGCAAAGTTTTCTTGCGAGCCCTAATTTCTATTCATCTGTTTAAAGTTAAATGATTCATTTCCTTCGCTATGATATTTTACCTTACTGAATCTTTTCCAAAATAAGCATATTTTTGTACTTAGACTTGATTGTTTACTTCATGCTTTTGCTACCCCTTTTATGGCAATAATTAATCTGTCCCCAATCTGATTTTCTTTCCTTAATTAGACATGTTGCTACCCGTTAAACAATGATTCTTTAATTAAAAGGGATTCACTTGGGTTAATTGATTCTGACGTGTGATTATTTCCATGTTTGTATTAAGACTTTACTTATTACCTCTCCTTCACGCGTTTTCAAAAGCGAGAAAACCCCACCCCCTCTTCTTTTAAAAAGACAAACCATCTGAATTCAGAACACACACTTCACTCAAAACTCTCTCTTTTCTCTATCATTACTTGTGCTACTGCTTTGTCTAGCCAGCTGGAAGCCAAGGTTAGGTAGTGCAAATTTTCTTACTTTTCCTTTCGGCACTTTGCTTCTTATTGGTATGTCCTAGTTATCTTCAAGCATCAACAACGACATGTTTCTTTAGATGTTTCAGTCTCCTTCACTCTTGCCTGCTTCTGCTTATGTTTATGCAACCAGGTTTCATTACTAAGCATGATGTAATTTGCTCCCTCCCCTTCTAAATTATAGTTTTTCCCTTATGTATATACTCTTTCACTCACTTGATTATGTTATTTGCTTATGAATCCCAAACCCAATATCCCCCTATGTGTTTGTATTCTCTTGCTGGTTTATGGCATGCCAGAACCATCCATTGCTATGCATGTCGAAACCTGACTCTTCTTAGGGTCATATGCTTCATGCAATGTATTCCCAAACCCCTAACCCCTTTGTGCAACTAGTGATTCTGTGTAGTTTGAGTTTTACTACTATTGTTTTCAAATCACTCTTACCACTAACTATTTCCCAATCCAGTTTTAAATAAATCTCGGTTTTTCCACTTCCACGATATTCCTAGAACCTAAGTTCTGCCCCTCTCGTGTGAGCCTTGACTTGGGACCTTGAGCTCCCTCTGAACTTGGACACATAAGAGCTGGCCCTTCCACTCTACACTCATCTCTATTGGTTTATGCAATCCTGGGTGTAAGCACTGCCCGGGGTCCCTTGAGACCCTTAGGTAACTTTGACGCACCAGATCTGAGAAAGGCTTTGAAACAAGTGGCATTTAAGGTTGTTTATTCCATAACTTATAGAGGAAGTCAAGAATCATGCTTCGTATGGTTGTAACTTCTTATTTTACACTTTTTCTGATGTAATTTAGTACTTGGTCTGTAATAATTTGTAATAAATATTGAGGTTGGCTGGTGAAAAGGGACGGGGTAATTATGTATGTTTTAGCTATTAGGAGGGTAGATAACATGCGTATAGGACATGTTTTAGTTCTACACTTAGATAACATGCCTATAGGATATGTTTTCAAATTCTGCATGTTTTAATTCTACACTTAGATAACATGCTTATAGGACCTATTTTTTTAATAAATTTTGCATGTTTTTAATTCTACACTTAGACACCATGCCTATAGGATCTAAAATCAGACATCATGTCTACAAGGTTAAAAATCAGCTTTGAAATTAGTTGTCATGTCTGTAGGATTAAAATTAGTATTTTTATAGAAATCATGCCTACAAGAATTTCACTGTAAATCCTGACTGCTTCATTTCATGTTCAATTATATATCATGTATATATGACCAAGTTATCCTTTTATACTGGATACCATGTCTGTTGGGATTAAAATTAGCAACAATAGAGATTATGTCTATATGATCTGAAACCAGTTTAGTATGAAAAACTTAGTTTGACCCGTACTATATTGAATCAGTTTAAACAAGTTGCTCATTTTATCAATGTGGTTTATAAAGCATGCCTATAGGATCCAAATTGCATGCTTAAATTGTTATTGTTTTGCCACATTCTGAATCCGTAATAGATAGCATGCTTATAAGGTATCATCAATACACACTTAGGCAAGCCTTAGATAATAATGATAAACTGAATCCGCCTTTGTTCAATTAGAAAATGTAGAACCAGCAGGCAGGCCTGATTCGGACTTCTTATCTAAGTTATATAATAAAGTCTCAAGAACCAAAATTTCCACCCCGACGAGTCGTGATGGATCGTAGAAGCTAAGCAAGCCATGAACATCAAAATCATTTACTCTTTCGTTTTAATTCATTTTTAACCAATTAAATTCACAATAATAAACATACAAATGACATCGGAAAATAAAATTTTGCGGAAGTCTTAAATAAATGTGAAACCAAGATATCTAGAAAACCAGTACATCTCTCTACCCAGAACCTGATGTCACAGAATCCACGGACTACTAAGAATACTACATATATCAGTTTGAAAGAAAGATAAAATTGTCTGTCTCGAATACATGAGATAGCATAATATAAATAGGATAGACGAGACGTCGGACCTGTGAACGTCTGCAAGGCTACCTCGGTATCTCAGTGGACTGAAAGCTGGCTCCCGAGCTAATGATGTTGCTCAAATGTTGCTCTGGTATATGCATATAAGTGCAGAGTGTAGCATCACCATAACCGACCCGATGTGCTGGTAAGTTCCTGGCCTAACCCCGGCGAGGTAGTGACGAAGCTAGGACAAGACTCTAGATAAACCTGTGTAGTTATATAATATATAGCGAAAAATAAATACAGGAAATAACCGATCAATATGGTAGGGGAAAGCATGTTGAGGGGGAGATAACAGTCCGAATGGAAAGCATCAAGTAAGGAAAGAAACAACATAACTAGAATATCAACGACAATCAGAAAATCAGCAAATTGAACGGCATGACCCTTCGAGCTTTTACTCTCATCCTCACCAAATCAATCATATAATAACGATGTGCCCGATATCACCCTTCGTGATTTTACTCTCTTTTCTCACCATATAATCTATGAAAAACGGTACGGAATGGTAGATTGTGCGGCATGGCATCACCTTTCGTGCTTTACACTCTTTCCTCACAATGGAAAGCAATGCACGACATCACCCTTTGTACTTTAACACTCTTCCTCACCCAAACATCAATCGCAAACAAATGGGAAAAGAAGTAAACAAATAACATTAGAAATCCTGGCAAGGGAACACAATTACGCAATTAAATCCCGGCAATGAAACACATCAATAATCTCAACATCCCAGCAAGGGAGTTAATCAACATAAAAACAAGCATCCTGGCAAGGGAACAATCTAATATCCCTTTCTCTTTCTTTCACTTTTACTTCATATCTCAATTTACCACTTGAGCCAATGCTCCAAAGGGTTCAATATCTCATATACTTTCACAATTTGTAATATAAACAATGCTCCATGATGTTCAAAGGTCACAATTTCTTTCACAAAATTTTCGCAACATATATAAATTGTCACCAAGGCATGAAAGATACAACAAAATTATGATATTAAAAATATAAAGATTCACGGTCATTCTAGACACCAATGTATAAATACTCGTCACCATGCATGTACGTTATACTCAACATTTATAACATAGTAAATAGGACTCAACTCCTAATACCTCAAGCTAAGGTTAGACGTAACACTTACCTCGATGCCTTGAACACAACTCAAGTCTCAACTATAGCTTTATGTAGGGCTGCTTATCGGGCGGATTAGGTGGTTATTTACTCTTAATGGTTTGGCTTAACGGTTATCGACTTTTAATTGTATTAATACGTTAGCTACCCGATAAGATATTGGGCGAATTGATATCGATTTAGCTCTTATCGACCGATTTATCGGTCTAACATACATATTCACTAAATTGTGTTTTCCCTACTAGACATGAAATAGCTGAATTGATTATAGAGCATGAATAAGAAGCAACGCGAAAGTGAGTGGTTCATCACTTTAAGAAGTCTATGCGAGAATGCCTTTCACTCTCTTCTTCTACAACTTCTACTCAAGAATATAAAATTCAGCAGACATCAATCATAATCAAACAGCAAAAAGAACACTAACTTATTGTGCAAACAACATAGTAAGAACAGTGACTGTCAGCAAAGCTGCAAACAACTTTACAAGCAATATAAATGTTTATCCAGCAGAAAAGGTTCATTTTACCACTAGAAGACAAAAAGGGAAACAAATCTAGCATAGTAAATTAGTAAGTATAGCTTCATCTCATATCATAGCAGCCCTTAAAACCCCCGATCAATCAAAACACTAACTATTTGCAAAGATAGCACTGACTAAACACATTTGCAAGATTGCCAACACCTAACTTCTTGTGCATCTAGTCAATGATATCCTGAGCAATTTCTTCATGTTTGGGATCAAACAGAAGGTCATGCTCAGCCTATTTTTGGATGACGAACATAATATTAAAGAGCGTTATTGATAGCAATGCCTTTACAATGTCAAATGAGTCAAAGCAAGAATTTTATTTAATAAATCACGATATTACAACACTAATTAACAACTTATGATAATGGTCCCTTCCCATGAAGTTGATAGCGATAGCAACAACGATTAGTTGTTCACCCACCACTTAAAACAATATCTTCATATTCTTTGCTGTTTCACTTAAAACTATATCTTCATTTGCTATCAATAGCTTCAAATAGACAGCAACCACGCAAATTTCAAGAAAATGAACATTCGATGTAACATAACGTTATCCAGATATCTTCAAACTAAGAAGATAGAAGATTGCAAGAAACTTTGTAATTCTTTTTACATTCTCCCAATCACTACTCAAAAGTTCACCTGTAGAAATTGCAACATCAATATAAGAATGGTCAAGATAATATCTCAAGCCAATTTCACTAGAAGCATAATGTGAAAATGCACATTCAAATTCAACGGCCCTACCCAACATCAAGTAGGTGGAATTCCATCTGGTTGGAACATCTAAGCATAAAATTTTCTTAGAATTGAGTTGTTCAGAATCAAAACAGTCTTGAAACCTCTTCAACATCACGTGAGACTGTCTAACATATCTCACTACATGCCTAACACGTTCAATAGACACTAAAGATTATTTTAAACCATCCTGGACTACAAGATTCATGGTGTGAGACATACATCTCATGTGAAGTTGAGTGTCATTCATCAAATTAGTTTCCATTTTTGTTAATTGCTTAGACAATTCCTTTACTGTCACATCATTTGAGTTTGCATTATCAACTATGACAGTGAAGATCTTATTTATCCCCCACTCACGTAAGCACCTACCAATACCATTTGCCATATCTTCGCCTTTATGACTAACAATAGGAAAAAATTAATTATTCTCTTATGCATATTCCATTCATTATCAATCCAAAGTGCAGATACACATGTAATTGATTCGTTGTATAAAAGTCCAGTATCAGGGGTAATACATACTCTTTGTTTTGCTTTTATATAAAACCTCTTCAACTTTTGCTTTTCTTCATTAAAAATATTAAAACAATCCCTAGTTACAGTACTACGCCACTTTCATAAAGTCTCTAAAACATTGTTTCTCAACAAAGATAAAAGGAAGCTCATCCACTATTACCTTACGACATAATGCCTTCCTACATTAATTTTGATCAAATTTCCAAGTACCAACAACAACGTCACCCTGACTACTCCCTGGAGCAGATTGAAAGCCTAAATTTGATTGTTTTTTATCAACAATAGCAGGGCGTTTAGGAAACTTAAGAATATGATTAAGAAGTGTCGACGTACTGTCCTTGGTCTTGAATACATACTCATGCAAGCAATAGTCACATTTTGCTTTTGTATTCCCTTCAGAAGTATTAATTTCTGTAAAATGATCCCACACAACTGATCTTTTTCTACTTTTTTGGTTATATTTAACTCTGTTGTTTGAGCTTGACTTGAACGAAAACAGCTTCTTGCTATTTTTTCCCTCTCTGCCTTGACTACTCTATTGAATTTGAATTAGAAGTCCTACTTTCACCCATCATCACTTTATCACTTTATATATTTTCAGCCATTTATGAGTCACTGCAATAACAAAAGAAAAGGAATGAGAATAAATACATCAAGTTGTAAACTAATTGTAATTGGTTATTAAAGTGGAACACATTTATAACAAAGAAATAGTGTAATTGTAGAAACTTGCTGCTCCAGAGCTTCGATTTACGATTTTGATTAATTATAGGAATTTTGTGCTAAAGTTAAACCTAAAGTTATTAATTTTAGATTAAACCTAACTCGTTTGAAATTCGAATGCTACAAAATAGTTATGATGTAATTTAAGAATATCATTTGAACCATACTACGATCCTATCTTTAAACCAAACAGTGAAGATAAAACTAACCTTGCAGCAGCACCGAAAGAAAAGGGTAAGTTGAAGTGTATTGAAGAGGTTGTAAGGCTGCATATCCAAAGAAATTCAGACAATGTACTTTGTATGTTAGAAAACTATAAGTAAAAACATTAGCAGGCTGTAAGGCATGAAATGGAATGTGAAATTATGAACAAGATATAAAATTATTAATGGAGGCCTTATCAAAATTCTAGAAATACCAAATTGAAGTTATTACCTGCGAGAAGGAGACCGGCGGCTGGTGGAAGTTGACGTCGACAAGGACTGTTGGCCGGTGGGCGGTGACTGCTACTTTAGGCGTTAGGGTATCTTTAGAATTAGGAATTAGGAATGGGTTAGACACTTACTCTTTAGAGTTTAGAGACGGAACAACATACGAGTTTGTTTTTGTTATTCTTTTCAAGGGTTTCAGTTTTTTTATATTTAATATATGTAAATAAAAATAAATTATATATATATATATATATATATTCTTAACAGGCTAACGGATTATCGGTTAAAAAATTTACCCCAAACCGATAATCCGTTAATAAAAAAATTCAATATGTTCCCCGTCAGTTAAGCCGTTACTAGTAAGCCATTAAGCTTTAGTTCGGTTTGGTTTGATTCGATTTTCCATTTTGGATCGATTTTAAACACCCCAAGCTTTATGCCTCGATTCCATCGCCAATTCGCTCGTATCTAATTACAAATTACTTAATTGCATCAATAAACGCTAACTGAATCAACCCCGATGCATGAAAATGAGTTTTCCAAAGTTTTATCCAAAAAGTAAAAAATTCCTGTCAGGCCCATGTGGTCAAAACCCGAGGTTCGAACCAAATCCCGATTACATATTCCCCCACGAACTCAAATATATAATTTTTTTGAAATCAGGCCTCGAATTGAGGTCCAAATCCCAATTTTGGAAAAATCGTTCTACCAAAAACACCCAATTTCCCCCGTGAAATATTTTAATTTTAGGTTGAAATTATGTTAAAAGATGTTAGTGATTGAAGGAAATGAGTAAAAACCAACTTACAATCGTTTGGAAGAAAAATTGCTCTTGGAAAATCGCCCAAAGGAGTTTGTGTTTTGAGAAGATGTGAAAAATGGTTTAAAATTGGCTAAGTATAAAAAAAATGCAGGTCTCAGTTTTGGAAATTGCGAACAGGGGTTCGCTATTGCGAACCCAGACCTGCTGATATGGGAATTGTGAAATATTGTTTGCATTTCCGAACCTTTCGAAAATCCCGGAAGTTCGTAATTGTGATAAAAAACATCGCATTTGCGATTGGCCCTTCTTCACATTTGCGAACCACTTGGTTGTATTTGCGATCAGGCCTACACAGTCCACTTCTCGCATTTGCGGTTCATGACTCGCATTTGCGAGCTCGCATTTGTGAGACTGGCTTCGCAAATGTGAAGCCTGTAGATCAGAAATGCACCAGCTATTTGTCAAAGTCCAAAAATGCACTCGTGGCCTATCCAAAACTCACCCAAGCCCTCGGGGCTCCAAACCAAATATACACACAACCTAAAAAATATGCCATGGACTTATCCTTGCGATCAAATCAACAAAATAACATCTTATCCATCGAATTAAACCTCAAAATCCATGAATTCTTTCAAACTTCTTAAAACATCAAATTTTCCATTTAAAGTACAAATCACATCAAGCGACATCCATTTTCAACCAAATTTTACATAAATGACATAAAACATATATTATACATGTTGCGAGCATCACAACCAAAATACGATCCCGATACCATCACTTTCTAATCGAATTTCATTCCAAATTTCCTTAAAGATTTTCCGAAAATAATTTTTCTTAAAAATTCATTTATCGAGCTTGGGACCTCGGAATTCGATTCCGTTCATACGCCCAAGTCCCATATTTTCCTATGGACTTTCTAGGACCGTCAATCCACGGTACCGGGTCTGTTTACCCAAAATATCGACTGAAGTCAAGTTTATCTATTTTAAAATCAGAACATAGCATTTTTCTACAGATTTGATATATAAGATTTCTGGCGATGCGCCCGGACTGCGCACATAAATCGAGGCGACTCTAAATGAGGTTTTCAAGGCCTCAGAAGCACATAATTTGATTAGAACAAGTGATGACATTTTGGGTCGTCAAGTTCTCCACCTTTAAAACAATTGTTCGTCCTCGAACAAACAGAAGAAGGAAGTACCTGAGTCGGGAAAAAGATGAGGATAATGGCTCCGCATATCGTACTCAGACTCCAAAGTTGATGCCTCAGGAGTCTGACCTCTCCACTGAACATGGGCCGAATGAAAACTCTTCGACCTCAACAGACGAACATGCCGGTCTAGAATAGTCACTGGCTCCTCCTCATAAGACAAGTCCTTATCCAACTGGACAGTGCTGAAATCTAACACATGGGATAGATCAATGCGATATTTTCGGAGCATGGAGACATAAAACACTGGATGCACGACTAATAAGCTTGGCGGCAATGCAAGTCTATAATCCACCTTTTCCACTCGATCAAGAATCTCAAACGGGCCTATAAACCTAGGGTTAAGCTTTCTTTATTTCCAAATCTCATCACGCCCTTCATAGGCGACACTTGGAGCAATACCCGCTCTCCAACCATAAAAGCCATATCTTGAACCTTGCAATTTGCATAACTCTTTTGCCTGGACTGAGCTGTACAAAGCCTATCCTGAATAATCCTGAACTTGTTCAAGGCCTCCTGAACCAGATCTGTACCGAACAACCGAGCCTCCCCCGGCTCAAGCCATCCAACCGGAGATCGACTTCGCCTACCATATAAATCCTCATAAGGAGCCATCTAAATACTCGACTGGTAGCTGTTGTTGTAGAAAAACTCTGCTAAAGGCAAAAGCTGATCCCATGAGCCTTCTAAGTTAATAACACAAGCTCGGAGCATATCCTCCAAAATTTGAATAGTCCGCTCGGACTGCCCGTCCGTTTGAGGATAAAATGTTGTACTCAACTCTACCTGGGGGCCCAAATCTCACTTAACTGATCTCTAGAAAAGCGAGGTAAACTGCATACCTCAGTCCGAAATGATAGATACTGGCACATCATGAAGACGAACAATCTTTCGGATATAGATCTCGGCTAGACTCGGGGACGAATATGAGACTGCCATAGAACTGATATATGCTGACTTGGTCAGCCTATCAACTGTCCGAAACTATGTCGAACTTCTTCGGAGTCTACTGGAGTCCAGTAACAAAGTCCATTGTGATCCGCTCCCACTTCCACTCGGGAAGCTCAATCCTCTAAAACAATCCACCAAGCCTCTGATGTTCACACTTAACCTACTGACAATTCAAACATAGAGCCACATATACAACAATATCCTTCTTCATTCTACGCCACCAATAATGCTGCCGCAAATCTTGATACATCTTCGCGGTGCCCGGATGAATAGCGTACCGGGAGCTATGGGCCTCCTCTCAAATCAACTCTTGAAGCCCGTCCACATTAGGCACATAAACTCGCCCCTGAAATCATAAAACTCCACCATCGTCTAAGGTAACCTGCTTGGCACCTCCACATTGCACCGTGTCTCTGACGACACACAAATGGGATCATCAAACTGTCGATCACGGGTACGCTACAACAAGGAAGAATGGGCTACCGTGCAAGCTAATACATGATTAGGCTCAGATCCAATCTTACAAATCGATTGGCCAAAGCCTGAACATCCAAGGCAAGTTGTCTCTCACCAACCAGAATATAAGAGAAACTACCCATAATGGCTGACTTCCTACTCAAGGCATCGACCACCACATTGGCCTTTCCAGGGTGATATAAGATAGTGATATCATAATCATTTAAAAACTCAAACCACCACCTCTGCCTCAAATTCAACTCTTTTGCTTGAACGAACAGTGAAGACTCTTGTGATCAATGAACACCTCACATGCCACGCTATACAGATAATGCCTCCAAATCTTCAATGCATGAACAATGGCTACCAACTCTAAATCATGAACCGAATAGTTCTCCTTATGAATCTTCAACTGCCTCAAAGCATAGGAAATGACCTTTCCCTCCTGCATCAACACTGCACCAAGCCCAATACGAGAAACATCACAATAATTTTTATAAGGCCCTGAACCTGTGGGCAAAACTAACATATAGTCAGAGCTGTCTTGATGTATTGAGCTTTTGAAAGCTCGCCTCGCACTCGTTCGACCATCTGAATTGGGCACCCTTCTAGGTCAACCTGGTCATTGGGGCTATGATAGATGGGAACCACTCCATGAACAGACGATAGTAGCATGCAAATCCCAAGAAACATCAAATCTCTATAGTTGACGCTGGTCTAGGCCAGTTCTTGACTGCCTTAATCTTCTTCAGATCAACCTGAATACCCTCTACTGATACAACATGACCCAAGAATGCAACTGAACTCAATAGAACCAACACATCGAGAACTTAACATGTAACTGAGTATCCTTTAGAGCCCGAAGAACCACTCTGAGATGTTGCTTGTGCTCTTCCTGGATGTGGGAATCTATCAAAATATCATCAATGAAGACTATCACGAGCGAGTCCAAATAAGGCCTGAACACTCGGTTCATCAAATCCATAAAAACTGTTGGGGCATTTGTCAACCGAATGACATAACCAAGAACTCATGATGCATGTATCGAGTATGGAAAGTTGTCGTAGGACATAGGATGCCCTAATCCTTCATTGATGGTAGCCAGATCTCAAGTCGATCTTTTCAAATACCTTGGCACCCTGAAGCTAATCGAACAAATCATCAATCCTCGGCAATGGATACTTGTTCTTGATTGTAACCTTATTTAACTATCGATAATCAATGCACATTCTCATCGAACCATCCTTTTTCTTAATAAACAACATCGGCGCACCCCAAAGCAAAACATTGGGTCTAATGAAACCCTACACACACAAGTCCTGCAACTGCTCCTTCAACTCCTTCAACTCAGGCAGGGCCATACGATACGGTGGGTTAGAAATGGGCTGGGTTCCTGGAGCCAAATTAATGCAAAATGCAATATCCCTATTGGGTGGCATACCCGGTAGGTCTAATGTTAAAACATCAGGAAACTCAGGAAATATGAGCACATAATCAATAGAAGGTACCTCAGCACTAGTATCACGAACATATGCCAAATAGGACGAACACCCTTCTCGACCATACACCGAGCCTTCTCATACAAAATAACACTGGAGTTAGAGTGACAAGGTGTCCATCTCAACTCTAAACCATGCATACTCGGTAAAGCTAAGGTCACCGTCTTGGCATGGCAATCCAAGATAGCATGGTAAGGTGATAACCAGTCCATCCCCAATATAATATCGAAGTCGATCATGTATAAAAGCAACAAATCTACACGAGTCTCGAAACTTCTAATCACCACAACACAAGAACGATGGACTAGATCAACTACGATAGAATCACCCACATGTGTAGACACATAAATAGGAATACTTAGTAAATCACTAGGCAGAACCAGATACGGCGCAAAATAAGATGACACATAAGAATACGTAAACCCTGGATCAAATAACACTGAAGCATCTCTATCACAAACCAGAATAGTACATGTGATTACCGCATCTGAAGCCTCAGCCTCGGGCTGGCGGGAAGAGTATAACATTGGGGATGGGCCCCACCACCCCTGAACTACCTCTCAGGGATGGCCTGCTGCTGGTTGGCATCCACATCTGGAGGCCTGAGCTCTACCTCTAGGACCTTTAGCTCCTCCTCTAGCACCTCTACCTCCACCTCTAGCTGGCTGGGTGGGTTTTGGAATCCCTAGTGTCGTTATTATAGCAAGAGAACCCTGATGCTGAGGGATACCCGGTGCTCGAGGGCAAAACCTAGCAATGTGAGCAGGATCACCATAAGTGTAATAAGCCCTCGGTTGCTGAGACTTCTGTCCCTATCGACTTGAATTACCACCTCAAAAACTCTAAAGCGATGGTGCACTGATGGGAGCTGGTGGTGCACTATAAGACTGCTAATCAGAATAATGCGTTTGAGAACCAAGACTATCTGAAGTACCATGAGAGACCTGGAGAGCTGAATGAAAAAGGCTAGGGGGATGGCCCATACCATACGAATCTACACGAGTCTCGAGACCTCTAATCACCACAACACAAGAAGGATAGACTCGATTAAATACGATAGAATCATCCACAAGTGTAGACACATAAATAGGAATACTTAGTGAATCACTAGGCAGAACAAGATACGGTGCAAAATAAGATGATACATACAAATACGTAAACCCTGGATCAAATAACACCGAATAATCTCTATCACAAACTAGAATAGTACATGTGATTACCGCATCCAAAGCCTCAGCCTCGGGCTGGCGGGAAGAGTATGACATTGGGGATGAGCCCCACCACCCTGAACTACCTTTCTGGAACGACCTGCTGCTGGTTGGCATCCACATTTGGAGGCCTGAGCTCCACCTCTAGGACCTTTACCTCCACCTCTAGCACCTCTACCCCCACCTCTGGCTGGCTGGGTGGGTTGTGGAACACCTGGTGCCGTTACTATAGCATGATAACCCTGATGCTAAGGGCTACCCAGTGCTCGAGGGCAAAACCTAGCAATGTGACCCGGATCACCATAAGTGTAATAAGCCATCGGCTGCTAAGACTGCTGGCCCTGTCGAGTTGAATGAACACATCACAAACAATAAAGCGACGGTGCACTGATGGGAACTGGTGGTGCACTTTAAGGCTGCTAATCAGAATAATGCATCTGAGAACCACGACTATCTGAAGTACCATGAGAGACCTGGAGAGCTGACTGAAGAGGGCTAGAGGGATGGCCCCTACCATACGAATCTCTACCTACAGACGAGGTTCCACTGAATCTAACTAAATGGCAGGGCCTCGTATCCAACCCATGACCACCTCCCTGCGACAGAACCATCTCAACTCTACGGGCCACATTGCCCCCCTCCAGAAAAGGATCTTACTCCCGGCCTCTTTGGCCATCTGAAGACGAATCAGCTGAATAAAACCGTCGATAAACCTCCTCACCCTCTCTCTCTCTCTCTCTCTCCCGGTAAGAATTAGGATGAGATCATTGTGAGCCAAATCGATGAACCTGGTCTCATACTGGGTAACCGTTATGGAACCCTGCTGGAGGCGCTTAAACTGCCTCCGATAGGCCTTTCTCTGAGTAACGAGGAGAAACCTTTCAAGAAGCAACATTGTAAACTGCTCCCAAGTCAAAGATGGCAATCTGGTTGGCCTAGCTAAGCAATAATCCACCCACTAAGTCTTGGTGGATCCAGACATGTGAAATGTAGCAAAATTGACCCCATTGGTCTCAACAATGCACATGTTCCTGAGAACCTCGTGGCAACTGTCTAGATACTCCTTGGGATCCTCTGTATATGCACCACTAAAAGTAGAAGTGAAGAGTTTGGTGAACTTATCCAGCCTCCACAAAGCATCGGCGGACATAGCCGCTCCATTGCCGATCAAACTACCACACCCGGTTGAAAAACTCCAACTAGCTAAAATGCTGGAGTCTGAATCTAGGGAGCTTCCTGCTCCGGAGTGCGAGTAGCAGGAGTCTGAGGCTCTCCTCCAACCTACGAGACGGCTGGTGCAATCGGAAGCAAACCTGCTCGGGTGACACTCTCCATAAGGCCCACCAATCGAACTAGAGTGTCCTAAAGAACTAAGGTAGAAATAAACCCCTCTAGGACCTAAGATGGGCCCACCAAAACTGTTGGGGTCGAAACCTCCTCATCAAGATCAACCTAAGGCTCCACCACCGGTGCTGCTGCTCGGGGCTGAGCTATGCCCCTACCTCGGCCTCGCCCTCTGCCCCTAGTGGGAGCTGCTACTGGGGGCTTGGGCTGCTGAGCGGTAGGTGAGGAAGCATATAACAAATGTGAAATTTTCCTAACATTGTAGCCTCTAGGGGATAAATACAGACGTCTCTGTACCAATCCCTCGGACTCTACTGAGCTTGTCCGTGAGTTGTGAGACCTATGTAACCTAGAGCTCTGATACCACCTTGTCACGACTCAGAATTCCCACCCCGAGAGTCGTGATGGCGCCTACTCGTAGAAGCTAGACAAGCCATGAACCTCGAAGCCATTTACTCTTTCATTTTAATTCGTTTTTAACCAATTAAATTAACAATAATAAACATACAAATGACAGTGGAAAATAAAATTTAGCCAAAGTCTTAAATAAATATGAAATACAGATATCTAGAAAACCAGTACATGTATATACCCAGAACCTGGTGTCACAATATCCACATACTACTAAGAATACTACATACATCAGTTTGAAAGAAAGATAATAATGTCTCTCTCGAATACATGAGATAACAGAATACAAAATAGGACAGAAAAGACGCCGGGCCTGCGAACGTCTGCAAGGCTACCTCGGTGTCTTGGTGGACTGATGGCTGGCTCCTAAGCTAATACTGCTACTCAAATGCTACTCCTATATTTGCACATAAGTGCAGAGTGTAGCATCAGCACAACTGATCCCATGTGCTGGTAAGTGCCTGGCCTAACCCCGAAGAGGTAGTGACGAGGCTAGGACCAGATGATCATTGCCAACTTGACGATACACTAAGGTAGGAAGAGTGAGTCGCAATAGTTTTTACCTGATATGAGGGTCGGGATCAATTTCCTCAGTGAGCTAGTAGTGGAGTTGGATTATCTGTCTAGCCTAGAGATGTGTTTGTACTCCTAATGTCACTTCAAATATTTTTGGGTTTTCAAATTATAACTATTTTTATAAAACTATTGATTAACACTAAATTATGTTGCGGTGATATTGCTAACTTGTATCTCATGGGCAGAAGGGAACTAGGGTCGTGACACTAGCTATGTGGCTAATTTACAGGTAGATGTTACTAGGGTTCAATTGATATAATTGGGGCTTATGCTATAACCATCAATTTTACCCACTCTCACACCTCTCGGTGGAGAGAGTGATTTTGCCCAATTGACTCTCTTGAGACCAAATGGGTAGGCAAGTTAGACCAAACAACTAGGGTTCAAGTAGGGTTATTACTCTATCAAAATTTAACCCGTTAATTGGGACTATCATTTCTCATGAGTCCAGCCTAATTCCTTGTTGGGTCAATTTTGGGGACATATACTCTCTTTATCAAGAAGATTCAAACCCAAAAACCTTGAATCAGTGTTTGCAACCATCAGTTCTAGATTAAAACATAAAATCAACCCAAATAGCAAACACCCATAAGCAATCTAACCCTATGGCAACACCCATCAATTACCCACACTAGGGTTGAGCCACAACCCTAGCTAATGGGTTTAGCTACTCATGCTAGATAAAGAAATTAAAGAAATAGATGAAGAGCTAAGCCTATTAATTAGTTGCTAAAATGAAACTACAAGATTCAATCGTAAAATTAAAGCAAATGTGGCAAAAATGGCTACAAATATCGTTCCCAGGAGCGCAACTCTCGTCTGAAGACAAAAGATGACCTAAAATGGTAAAATATTCTATTTATACTAGGCTAGAAAAATTAGACAAAAATGCCCCTGCGGGGTCAATGCTGGCCGCATAAAATGGACTGTGGCCGCACTGGCTCTTTGACTTCAACTTTTACTTCTCTAAACTTGGAGTCGCGGACTGCGAGAATGGACCGCGGCTGCGGAGGTAGATGGCGCGGTCTGTGCAATCACGACTGCGAACCGCGGACCGCATGGCATTGGCTTTGCAAAATTTTGTCTTTCTGAATCTCTTGTCCGCGGACCTCACAAATGAGTAATGTAGCCGCGGATCCTTGACCATGGACCGCGAGATATGTACCACGGACGCGTTGCCTCTAGCCTAATTTTCCAACTCTAGAACCATTTAGTGTGGCTGCATTCAACTTTGTGCGGTCCGCACTAGTCCTTCTTTCCTTAGATCTCTTGGTCTTTCATACTAGAGGAAGTTGCACTCCTTTTTGAGCCGATCTTTGACATTTTGTCACTTTGTCGATCAAACCTGCAATCAAGCACAACTTATGAGCCTTGTGGTACTATTCTGTAACACTATTCAATCAAAGCATAGGCAAGTAGGAGCATAAAACATGTTAAAATCCCAACTTATCACCAGACTCGAGATAAACCTGTGTAGTTATATAATATACAGTGGAAAAAAATACACGAACGAAACAATATAACTAGAATATCAACGAGAATCAGAAAATCAGCAAATTGCACGACATCACACTTCGTGCTTTTGCTCTCGTCCTCACCAAATCAATCATATAATAACTATGTGCACGACATCACCCTTCGTGGTTTTACTCTCTTTCCTCACCATATAATCAATTAAAATCGGTACGAAATGGTACATCGTATGGTACGGCATCACCCTTCATGCATTACACTCTTTCCTCATAATGGAAAGCAATGCGCGACATCACCCTACGTGCTTTAACACTCTTCCTCACCCGAACATCAATCACAAACAAAGGGGCAAGGAAGTAAACAAATAATATTAAAAATCCCAACAAAGGAACACAATTAAGAAATTAAATCCCGGCAAGGGTTCACATTAATAATCTCAACATCCCCGCAAGGGAGATAATCAACAAAACAACAAGCATACCGGCAAGGGAACAATCTAATAACCCTTTTCTCTTTCTTTCACTTTTACTTCATAGCACACTTTACCACTTGAGCCAATGCTTCAAAGGGTTCAATATCTCATATACTTTCATAATTTGTAATATAACTCGAGCCAATGCTCCAAGATGTTTAAAAGTCATAATTTCTTTCACAAGCTTTTGCAACATATAGAAATCATCACCATGGCACGAAAGATACAACGAAATCATGATATTCATTATATAAAGACTCACGGTCATACTAGACACCAACATATAGATACTCGTCACCATGCCTATATGTCGTACTCAACATTTATCACATAGCAAATAGGACTCAATTCCTAATCCCTCAAGCTAAGGTTAGACCGAACACTTACCTCGGTGCCTTGAATATAACTCAAGTCTCAACTATAGCTTTACCCCTCGATTCTACTGCCAATTCGCTCATATCTAATCACAAATTACTTAACTGCATCAATAAACGCTAAATGAATCAACCCCGAAGCATGACAATGAGTTTTCCAAAGTTTTATCCAAAAAGTCAAAAATTGGCCCTAAGCCCATGTGGTCAAAACGTGATGTTTGAACCAAACCCTATTACCCATTCCCCCATGAACTCAAATATTTAATTTGTTTTGCATTGGACCTCAAATTGAGCTCCAAATCCCCAATATTTGAAAACCTAGGTTCTACCCAAGCACCCAATCTCCCCTATGAAAATATTTGATTTTAGGTTGAAATCATGTTAAAAGATGTTAATGATTGAAGGAAATGAGTAAGAACTAACTTACAATCGATTTGGAAGATGTGTTGTTCTTGCAAAATCGCCCAAAGGAGTTTGTGTTTTGAGAATATGTGAAAAATACTTTATAATCAGCTAAGTATAAAAAATGCAGGTCTCAGTTATGGAAATTGCAAACAGGGATTCGCAATTGCGCACCCCGACCTGCTGATATGGGAATTGTGAAACATAGTTCGTATTTGTGAACCCTTCAAAAATCTCGGACTTTCGCAATTGCGATTAAAAACATCGTATTTGCGGCAGGCCCTTCTTCGCATTTGCGAACCACTTGGTCGCATTTGAGATCAAGCCTGCAGAATCCACTTCTCGCATTTGCGGTGCATGGCTCGCATTTGTGAGACTGGCTTCGTAAACGTGAAGCATGCGGATCAGAAATGCACCAGCTATTTTTTCACGTCCAAAAATGCTACCATGGCCTATCCAAAACTCACCCGAGCCCTCGGGGCTCCATGGCCTATCGAAAACTCACCCGAGCCCTCAAGGCTCCAAATCAAATATACACACAACCTCAAAAATACCCTACGGACTAATCCTTGCGATCTAATCGCCAAAATAACTGCATATACATCGAATTAATCCTCAGAATCCATGAATTCTTTCAAACTTCTTAAAACATTAAATTTTCCATTTCAAGTCCGAATCACATCAAATGACATCCGTTTTCAACCAAAATTTATAGAAATGGCTTATAACATATATAATACCTATACCGAATGCCGGAGCCAAAATACGGGCCCAATACCATTTCATTTAAAATTTCCTCAAACTTTTCCAGAAAATAATTTTTCGTAAAAATTCATTTCTCGGGCTTGGGACCTCTGTCAAGACCCCAGTTCGCCCTCTGTGATCATGTCGTGATGGCACCTAGTCCCAACGACTAGGTAAGCCTAATAATGCAGAATATAAACCAATTTGCGGAAGAAAATAATTAAATTGAAGTAGTGAAATAAATCAGTGTTTACGGTGCCACCTGGCACATACAATAACAAGTCCCGAAGCTAACAATATTCCTAAAAACCCGGAATCTCACAAATCACAAGCTAAAGGATACATAAGAGGCTCTGACTCAAGAATATCTATACAAAAGGAGAAATACTGAAAGAGTTATACTAATTACAGAAAATCTGGAAAGGGACTCCTCGGTTTGCGGACATAGCAGATATACATCAAATATTATACTAGTACGCCTCCTTCCAAGGTTGACAGAACTAAACTGGAGTACCTCTATCTGCACAACCAAAAATGTGTAGAAGAGTAGCATGAGCACACCATGGCGGTGCCCAGTAAGTACCAAGACTAACCTCGATGGGGTAGTGACAAGGAACAGCGAAGGCACCTACCGGTCAAATAAACTGTATAATCATGGGAGATAAGAAGACGATACATAAATATGTAAAGTCTGCATGGATGGCCAAAAATGCTACAGTTTACAATAAAGGGAAAGGCAACAAGTAATAACGAACATAGAATAAATGATGATATGAAAATGACGACTGAATCACAATCCAAATCCTAAGGTCAAGACACAGCAAGTGCAACTAGTCAACAACTCATATCATCCAATGATGTGCACATAAGGTCTAATTCAACTCTTACCACAATTTTACCAAGTCTCGGATGAATCATAACTCACAAAAGCCCACAATCGTAAATCTAACAAATGGCATCCTGTGCCCCATCAATCTCACGGTCATGCTGACAACTAACTGGTTATCTAGGGCCACTCTCACATGTTTAATGGATAAACGAAGGCGTATCCCCACCCTTACCAAAATCGGATGGTATTCACCTCTAATGGGGAGTGTCCACTACGTGTATGCTTACGCAAGTGTGTCTAAGAAGAACTACACCAACTGGTATTAAATGGAACGGCAAGCACCCGAAATGTTTGCACACAGATTGAATCAATGAAAACATCAGCTCAGAACACAATAAGTTTAACAGGGGATCTCTCAGGATATCGTCCTGTAGTCCCAAATATAAATATGTATGTTAGGGATCTCTTGGTATCCGAAGGATCTGCTTGTATCCTCAATAGATGTACTGGGATCTCTTGGTATCCTCAATAAATGTACTGGGGATCTCTTGGTATCCTCAATAGATGTACTGGGATCTCTTGGTAACTCGAGGATATCTTGGTATCCTTAATAGATGTGCAGGGACATATCCCGGGAATCTAACCCGTAGTTCCAAAGTAAATGTGCAGGGGAATCTCCCGGGAATCTAAACCGTAGTCCCAAAATAAATAGGCAGGGGGATCTACCGAGAATCTAACCCGTAGTCCCAAAATAAATGTGCAGGGGGATCTCCGGGAATCTAACCGATAATTCCAAAGTAAACAAACAAGGGAGGAGCTACGGAAATACCACATCCGTAGTCCCAATGTAAATACACACCAACAGCAAGAGAACAACAACATCCCGTCAAGGGAGTCAACAGCAGATACAATAATGTTCCGGCAAGGGAATCAACAATAGAAGTAATAACATCCCGGCAAGGGAAACAACAACAGAAATAATAACATCCCGGCAAGAGAATCAACAATAGATAAGAGGGGTCACGGAAAAACCAATAAGTACAATAACCTCAACTATTGAACATGTAATATATTTGCACAAAATCACAGATGAACTTTCAGTCAAGAATTGTCCAAACAATAAGGAAATTAACATGAATCCAATAATCTCAATTAAAAAAATATTAAGTGAACATAGGATACCTAACTTCTTTTTAATTAGGGCCAATGAATTACGTGAGCAGTAAAAATAATGATTTCTGACTAAAGGCAAGCAGTTTTAAAAGTCAACGTGGCTGATAAGTGTCTTCAGCTAAACTAGTAAAAGTCAATTAGGCAAGAAGAGTAAACCAAAAGGGCAAGTTAATTCCAAGTAAGACATGTAGAGGTGAGACTAAATAACAGGAAACACAATTGTATTAAGAAAAAGTTTCATGTGCGGTGATTTAAAGGATTTAAAAGTCTAAAAGGGGACAATTTACCACAAATAAATCTAATCATGCACTCATCACCTCGCGTGCAAGGAATACAATCAACATAGAAGATTCAAGTCCTAAGGGGAAGTCCCACACACAAGGTTAGGCAAGATACTTACCTCAAACCGACTAAAATTAACTAGCAATCACGTTCTTGCCACGAGTTCTCGACTACAAATGGACCAAATCTATTCAATTAAATCACACATTGTAATTAACATCTCAAGCAACTGATTCTATTATATAATTCAAAGCTAAAACAAGAAATTAGGTAAAATGACCAAAATGCCCCTCAGGACAATGTCTCGGAACCGGACAAATTTAACATTTACAAAACCCTAGTACTCTCATGAGTCTAACCATATAAAAATCTATCAAATCTAAGGTCAAACACCCCCTCAAAACTCAATAATTTGGTCAATGAAGTTTTACCCATTTTCATTCAAAATCTGAAATTCAAGGATGAAATTAAGAGGAGATTCATGGAAATTGGTCTAAACTAAGTGAGAATCACTTACACAAGTTGCCCATGTCAAAATCTCTTCAAATATTTCCAAGGGCCGAGCTCTAGAAGTCAAATGATAAAATGGTGAAACCCTCGAATTTGGGATTAAATTTGTCTACCCAGTGATTTGTTCATGGCGATCGTGTAGAGAATTTTGGGAATGCCCAGAAAATGTACATCGCGTTCGCGTAAAATGGGATGTCAATGAGAAGGGAAATGGGAAGGTGTCTTACACCATCGTGTAGGAGCTCATGCGAACGTGGAGAAGAAAAGTATCAACTGTCAAGAACCCTAATTTACACTATGCAAACACAGAACCAGGGATGCAATCGCGAAGTAAAGACAATTAGACCTCCGCGATCACGGGAAGCTTAATGAGAATGCGATGAAGGAAAACACAGAACTTCGCGAATGCGGGGAGACAGACGAACACGAAGAAGAGCTTTGAGGTGGTCTTCAGCAGCGCATCACGATCGCGGGAGAATCTTCGCGATCGCAAAGAAGGATATCAGAAGCATCAGTTCAGCAGTTCAAAATAGAAGAAAATGATCTGAAGCACTCGTGAAACACACCCGAAGACCTCGGGACCCTGTCTAATCACACACACACAAGTTATATAACCTAACACGGACTCGCTAGAAGTTCCAAATCACATAAAACAACATCAAAATGATGAATCAAACCAAAAATCAAGCTTATGAACTTCCAAATTTTTAATAACGAATCTCATGCCAAAACCTATCAATTCAACTAGGAATGACGCCAAATTTTGCAGACAAGACCAAAATTACATAACGGAGCTGCTCCAACTCTCGGAATCACATTTCGACCCTGATATCCCAAAAGTCAACTGTGGGTTAAACTTATGCATTTTCCAACTTCAACTTTTGCCGAAATTCCTCAATTTACTCTACAAACCTCCAAGTTTGAATCCGGATGCGCGCCTAAGTCAAAAATAACCATAAAAAGTTGTTAAGATCATCCACGACCTATTCCAGGGTCGTTTACCCAGAATTCCAATACTGGTCAACTTTTCACCGTTCTAACTTCCAAAACAAGGTTTTTTCTCTAAATTTAACTCTAAACCATCCGAAAGCCAAATTCCACTATGCACGGAAGTTGATATTCATATTCCGAAGCTGTTTTAGACCTTATGCTGCTGAACGGAGCTTAATATCTCAAAAAGACCGACCGGGTCATTATATCCTCCCTCTCTTGAAACCAACGTTCATCCTCGAACGTTCTAAGATTCGCCTCCAAGTCCTCAAGTGACTGAGTGCGCACTTCCAATATACACCCGCTGGTGATCCCATGTCACCCTAATTTATTTAGGCATGGCGACACCATCTTAACTGAAATTTAGCCTCTCTAGCAGTACCAATAAGCCATCAAGCCATAATTCTCACCTTCCATCTGTTCCCAAAAGAATCCGATTCTAAATCCATATTCGGTATCCGTCTCAACCATCTCTTTATATACAAACCAACACATCTGCATAATAAAAATGTGCAGAAGAGTAGCATGAGCACACCACGGCGGTGCCCAGTAAGTACCAAGACTAACCTCGATGGGGTAGTGACGAGCAACATTCAAGGCACCTACCGGTAAAATAAACTGTATAATCATGGGAGATAAAAAGACGATATATAATTATGTAAAGTCTGCACAGATGGCCAAAAACACTACAGTTCACAATAAAGGGAAAGGCAACAAGTAACAACAAACATATAATAAATAATGATACGAAAATGACGGGTGAATCACAATCCAAATCTTAAGGTCAAGACAGAGCAAGGGAAACTAGTCAACAACTCATATTCATTTAGGCATGACAACACCATCTCAACAAATCAGTACCGCCCATAAGCCTCATATTCAATATGCGCTCCTTTCAAACCTCCACAACATTGGCGATGATACAATAGCCACGAAAACCACATGACAAAACACCCGAATAACCAAATCTCAGCTAACACCAATGGGTACACACCCCCACAAACTAAAACTCAAGAAGCATAAAAAGAAAAAGAATGAATATAGGAAAGGAAAGAACATAAGGAAAACTAGAAGAAAAAAAATCAAACTAGCACAAATTCTTCTAAAACACAATTCTACAAAGACATCTAACAAGAAATAATGAAAGCATATAAATGACTCACAAGGATCTTATACTGATAAAACACTCACCGCTGTACATAGCCCGGTCTCAACATATCAAATCACCTGAAATCACAAAGGTCCCGCCCTTAACACTGAATCACAAGTAGGGCACACATCAACCCATCTAGAGACTCTCACTAGATCAATTTCGTTTACAATTTACAACACAGACTGGCTGCCATAGCGGTGGAGCATAGAAATCACAGCTCGTAACCAAGAATACTCAGAGATCACATCAAACTTGCCAAAACAGACAACATGAATTCACTACTAGCCTAATAACTCTCGGCAACAACTAGAAATGAATGATAGACATAGCTATCACTAATAGAACCTTCCAATAGGATAATCACATAAGCAAAGTACAAATCATGAAATGCACCCAAAAATGGGACAACAAATAAGGGAACTCACCCCGACAAGCAGAACTGTGATAAGCTACAGATAGTGCCCTCTATAACAAAGTGAACTCATACCTGAATAACATTAGCTATTGCACCGGCCTCAATCCTATTATATGAAACACATCAACGAGCTGGGCCTCCCTCTCTAAGGCGCACTCTACCTGCTTGAATACCTCGTTGCGGCGCATCGGTTAGAAGTCTGAGACAATCTGTCACCATGTGGCTAACATCTCCACACTCAAAGCACCCTCTCTGCTAATGAGGTGGTGGGAACTATGCGATACGGGTACTCCGAGACCCCTGAACACCAGGATCACCATGCATAGACTAAAGCGTGAACTGAACTGGCTGACCTATAAAACCTCTACCATGATGCACCCAACCTCCAAAATAAGGACCAGTATATCTCACCGGTCTACGAGGCCTCCTCACCTCCTCAAACTCTCTCTCCTAATCTCGTCTGCTCTGTCTCTCTCTCTCTCTCTCTCATGACCATGCCTGCCCTCTCTCTCTCTAGCATGCATACCAGCTATCCTCCTGTCAATGCTCACCACCTGCTGGTACGGGATATCCATCTCTAACTCACAGGCCATACTCGACTTGATGCAAGGAATAAGCCCCTCAATAAACCGGTAAACCTTCTCATGAGCAGTAGAAACCAATGCTGAGGCATGTCTAGCCAAACTGGTGTAATGGACAGCATACTCCGAGATGGCCATAGCACCCTGGCGCAAATGCTCAAACTCCACGCGCCATGCATCTCTGAGGCTCTGAGAAACACTCGCAGAAACATATATGAAAACTGGGCCCAAATATGTGAAGCTGCCTCATCTGGGCTGTCTAACTCATAGGTGCGCCACTAGTAATAGGCAGCTACTCGAAGTTGAAAAGTAGTGAAAGAACCCCGCTCGATCCAGAGATACCCATAGTATGGATAATGTAATAACACTCATCAAGGAATTCCAGGGCATCCTCCGATGCTAAACCACTGACCTCAGGAAGCTTATACCTCTTAAGCATCTCAAGTCTTATCTGTTCCTATTCGGAAGCCGCTATCACGCCCTTGGGCTGAACTGGTGCTGCAGGCGACACAGGAATAATCTCAAGGACCTGCTCAACATGCGCTTGCTACTCAGGAGTGCGGGTGGTGGGAGTTTGTGCTCCTCCTCCGGTCTGGGATGTGGCTACAGCAAAGGCAAGCAATCCTACCTGATTCAAAGTGATGTACACACTCATGAACTGTGCCAAAGTCTTCTGAAGAGCTGGAGTAGTAGTAGTAGTAGTAGTAGTAGGCATTTCAGGTGCTTGGAATCCCGCTAGATCTGCTGATGGTACCTCAACGGCCATTCGCGCAGGTGCTCTCGCTGCACCACGTATGCGTCCTCAAACTCTAGCCCGACCTTGACCTCCGATGGCTACAGCAAGGGGCGCGGGTGCCTGATCGTCTCGGGAAGTATGTGTCCTCACCATCGGTGAGAGAGTGGAAGGCAAAGGTTTAGGATTGTCAATGCCAAAATCTTGCACGACAGGGAAATCAAATAAAGTGAAATTTTCCTAACGGTTACATAGCCTCTCGCAGATAAGTACAAACATCTTTATAAGTGAAATATTCTTCTATAACCATATTGATCCTCCATATTTTGTCTGTTTCAACAACTCGATGGATCCTACCGGTGATTGAAGGTTTGTGGAAAGAACTGTCCCCTAAATACAGTGGAATGCCAAAAATCATGGTAAGTCAAACTCACCTTGTTTCAATTTTTTCATGTGAAGAACTTGATTGATCCCTTCTATCTTGTCTATGAAATTAGGTCTCCCCGCAGGCTCTATTGTTGTTCCCAAGGAGGACGTCCTAACCGATCTAGATGATGTAGCGAGGCTACTTCAGGAGAGGCTTACTCGAACAGGTGTCTCTGGGTTTGCTTTAAGCACAAATGTTTCTATACAGAGTCCCTGGTCAGAGGACAAACAACCAAAGACAAGATGCTCCTTTATGCCCAGGTAAAAGAACAAGAGGGTAAATACTGCTGCCCTTGAGTCATCTCCGATATTGATGGTGACTGGCCCTCCTTCCAGGCCGTTCATATACACCGTGATGATTGACAAAGATAAATAATCTAGTAATGAGGGAGCCTCTACACATAGAAGACGACAATCCTCATCATCTCAACCTGATGCTCATCCTGTTGAGATAGTTACATAAATCGAGGATGATGCCTCGCTGCTTTGGGGAGAGTTTGATTTGGTATATAATGACAACTCCCATTTTGGGCCCTAATTGCTATTCTCGATAATGAGGGGATGAATACCAGGTCCTTGTAGTCTTTGGTTGGTGTGAATCCAACAACCAGCACTATATTTGATGCAGGTGCTTCTCACTCTTCAACTCCATTAGCTTTATCTCCATCTTCACAAACACCAACACCAACAACTGCTACATCACTTCCATATTGATCTACTCTTCTGCCAGCAACTGCTACATCATCTCCACTGCCTCACCTGACCACAAAGAAGGCGTTCCTTTTCCCCAATCCCCAGTTCATCGGTATTTGGGGATAAATTATGCTGCCCCTTCTGAAGGTCCACAAAAGAGAAGGAATGCTACTATTTCAGTATCTACTGGATGCAACTTACAATCTCAACCAGTGGAACTTGCTAATTATCTGAAGCCTTTGGCTACAGAGAAAGATTGGGAAAAGATTCAAGCACTCTTGGGAGATTATTTATTGAACAATACCAAGAAAAATGCCACAACGGTACGTTCCGTTCTACTTTTATTATCTCTTCTATTTTTGGTATGAACATATCATTAATATTACCTCTTTGTAGAACAACTTTCTTGCTTTCGAGGGACTTTAGAGATTGATTCATGAGAAGGAAGAGAATACCTCCACACGAGATCAGCTTTTGGCAGAGCAGGAGCAAGATGTCGCTCGCCTATCGGAACTGGAAGACAAAGCTGCTGAGGATGTTATATTAGAGGTTCGTTTGTAGCAAAGTGAGAAAGAAGTGGTAACCCTTAGACAAGAAATTGGCCCGTTAAGGGTTAGATTTGACGAAGCCATGGCTAAATAGGCTGAAGTCCATAATGTTGTTCTTGTTGCAATCAAACGCGAGGATTGCTCTACTGAAAGAGTGACTAACTTAGAGGTAGCCTTGAACTCCAAAATTGAAGAGCTTTATGTTGCGTGGGCAAAACATGACCGGCTGGAGGTGAAGTGCAGGAAAATTATCGAGCATAATATGCTCTTTAATTCAACTGTCTATGACCTTGATATTAGTCTCAGATCTATTTGGTCCACCTGGGAACGTATTTATGCCGAGGTAACCCATATCAAAGAAGAACATAAGAACCGAGTGACTTCCATTGTTGTTGAGAAAACTTACGCTATGTACAACATGACGAGAAAAATCTTGGAAGAGGCCAAACCTGGTATCATTTATTTTGATGCCAAAATTGCTAAGGCCCGTGAGCTTGCGTTAGCTGCTAAAAATGGACTCCCAATGAGGTTTTAATACTCCTGGTCCTTCTAGTTCTGAGTTCTCGGTAACTGAAGAAGAACTGAAGGATGATGATGCTAAAGGACAAACTAATGAAACTGTGGAGCCATCGGTCGATCCATCTACTTCTCCCGGAGACGCGTACACTTCTCTTCCTCCTGGTTCTGGAGATACTTCAATTTAGCCTTTATTTTCTTTTTTCAATTCTTGTACATGTGCCGTTTTGGCATGTTTTTGTAAATAAAAAACATCTTTTGCTCAAGTATTGTTTGAGTCTTCCTTTCTTTTGAATATTCATGCAAGTCTTTAATCTTTGCATTTTCTTCCTTTTGCGCAAATTTTTCTGTTTTGCATCTTATTATGTGAAGACATGGGTGTATTCTCCCCGTATGCATTTTTGGCTCTAGGCATCAACCCTTTTTCGTGAGTGCTTTGATAAGTATTTGCGCAAGTTTACTTTTTGCATCCTTCCTTATACAGCTTTGGGTATATCTTTCCATGAAGGAATTTTAATTCCAGACATAAATTCTTTCGAAACCAACTCTTTAACGTGACAGTTTAATAAGAGAATGCCCTCTTATATTTACGGTGCTCTTGAAAAGGACGTCTCGCATTCATTACGACACTAGCATTTGAAGTACTTGTTTAACTTTCAAATGAGAGAGTTAATTCATCGTTCAGACAAGAAACAAGATAAAATCAAAAGGATTTCATTTAATTTTATTCCTTCTATTTTCAAAAAGTACATAAGCATTTGCTATGCCAAAAGAAATTGTCATTACTTATGGATAACTTGTACAAATTATTTCTACGAGGCTGGTTGCGCAGTCCCTGGTCCTAATGATGCAACTGTATTTTCAGTTTTTTGTTTCTTGATCAATGTGGCATTCATTGTTTCGTTATCCTCATATCATTCCTCCGCCTAGTGTTTGAGTGCGAAGAGTGTGAATTGGAATGCTGGAAGTCTTGTATTTTCGAAGATTCCACTAATGAATTTCTAGACAATCTTTTACTTAGTAACACATTTTACTTCCCCTCAGAAATTTATGATATTGAGCAAAAGACTATCTAACAACCCTCTAGTGGTTTGTGCTCGTAACGGCCGGGTAACCTTTGCTCAATAGCAAACTTAACTTCCCAATGGGAATTTGCTATAGAGCAAAATATTATCTAATCGTCCCCGAGTGGATCTTTGCTTATATGCCTTGCTATTAATGGTGTTATTATTTCTATCTCCGTAGTTTGCTTTCTGTTGGTGCCTCGTTAAAAACCTCGCCAAAAAACCCCAATTCGGACAAAAAGTGAACGAAGTAAAAAAAATGCAGCACATACTTTCTGATCAGATAATGTTCATCAACAGTAATATCTTTTGAGGTGCACCACGTTCCAATTGATGGGCACATTTTCTCCATTTTGGTTCTCCAACTCGTATAAACCTTTCCCGGTGATAGCTAAAACCTGGTAGGGGCCTTTCCATATTAGACCTAGCTTCCCGGCATTGAGCTCCCGGGTATTTTGAGTTACTTTCCTTAGGACCAAGTCTCCTACTTTGAAATAATGCAGGTTGGCTCTTCGATTATAATACTGCTCCATTATCTACTTTTGAAGTACCATTCTTACATGCACCAAGTCCTTACGTTCATCGAGAAGCTCCAAGTTGACTAATATTGCTTCATTGTTCGTTTTTTCATCTACCTGAAAATATTTGAAGGTAGGTTCCCTACTTCTACTGGGATTAAAGCTTTTGTATCGTACACAAGGAAAAAGGGAGTTTCCCATGTGCTCGACTTGGTTGTTGTTCGGTATGCCCATAGAAATTTGGGTAATTCCTCGGGCCAATTACCTTTAGTTGTTTCTAACCTTTTCTTGAGGTTTTTAATAATCACTTTGCACCAATAAATTGTGGGCATTGTCGCATGCTGTCTCTTTTGCTCAGTCAAAACTAAAACAAATCTGACCTTTTCGGAAGCGGTGGAAGTGGTCCAACGATATCCATCCCCTATTTCATGAAAGACCATGGGGACACAACCGAATGTAGGGGTTCTGCCGGTTGATGCACCAGTGGTGCATAGCGTTGGCACTTACCACATTTTCATACAAAGTCTTTGGCATCTTGTTCCATTCGAGGCCAATAATATCATGCCCTTACAAACTTTGGCACTAAGGAATCTGTGCCCGAGTGGTTTCCGCATATTCATTTGTGGACTTCTCTCATGACAGAATTAGCTTCGGATGCCCCTAAGCATCGGACCAGCGGGCCTTAAAAAGATTTTATATACAATTGGCCTCTCTTGAAGCTATATTGCGCTGCTTTAGAGTGCAGTACTCGAGATGCTTTGGGATCTTGGTAGCTTCCCGTGCTTGAGATAATCGATGATATCATTTCTCCAGTCTCACACCAAATTAGTCGAATTTACCTCATAGTAATAATCTGTAACCAGTATTGAGTTCATCAGTTTTACTACTGTCCCGGGCTCTAATCCGTTTATTTTTTTTGATTACCCTATGTTTGCCAATGCGTCTACTTCTGCATTATTTCCCCTGGGATATGATTAATTGACCAATCTCAAAATCGTGTCAGCAAAGCCTAGACCTTTAGCACGTATTGTTGCATGCGCTCCTCTTTGGTGTTGAAGATCTCGTAGACCTGATTTACCACCAGATATGAGTCACATTTGATTTTGATGACCTCATAGTCAAGGCTATGGCCAATTCGAGCCCTGTAATAAATACTTCATACCCTGCTTCATTGTTAGTTAAAAGGGTCGTTCTGATGGCTTGCCTTAGGGTTTCCCCAGAAGGCGTGATTAAGAAAATAATGATATTGAACCCTTTTACGTTAGAAAATCCGTCCGTATATAATTTCCAGACACCTTATGTCGATTCTAACACCATCAATGCCTCCTTGGTTGCTAGAGGCAATAATCCTGGACTGAAATCGGCCACGAAGTCATCCAATACTTGCGACTTGATTGTAGTCCTTGGTTTATATTCTATGTCAAATTCACTCATTTTTATTGTCCATTTGGCCAATCTATTTGAGAGCTCGGGTTTATGGAGGATGTTCTGCAAAAGAAAAGTAGTCACCACGGCTATCGGGTGGTATTAGAGGTAGGGCCTCAGCTTCCAAGCGACGACTACGAGAGTTATGGCCAGTTTCTCCAAATGTGGGTAGTGAGTTGCTGATCCCGTTACAACTCAACTAACATAATAAATGGGAGATTGTGTACCTTAGTCCTCTCAGACTAAAATATCACTTATCGCAACTTCTGACACTGCAAGGTAAACTACCAATGTTTCGCCTTCTTTTGGTTTTGAAAGCAATGGAGAGCTTGAAAAATACTTCTTCAAATATCTCAAAGCCCGCTGGCACTCTGGGTTTCAGTCAAAATTATTTTTCTTTTTGGGCAGTGCGAGGAAACAATGACACTTTTCTGATGATCGGGAAATGAACCTGCTCAAAGCTGTCAATCTCCCTATGAGCCTTTGGACTTCCTTGATGTTTGATAGTTGATCCGGGATGTCTTCTATGGCCTTGATATTATTGGCATTTTCTCAACTCCCCCTTGCGATATCAGAAATCCCTAAAAATTACCAGAGCTGACCCCGGACACGTTTTTCTCAGGATTAAGTTTCATATTATGGTTCATTATAATGTCAAATGTTTCTTGTAGATGATTAAGATGATCACCTGCATTTAAAAACTTAACGAGCATATTGTCTATATAAACTTGCATAGTTTTCCCTATTTGATTTCAAACATCCTATTCACGAGCCATTTATAAGTGGCTCCGGCATTTTTCAACCCGAAGAGCATCATATTGTCACAATATGTACCGAAATTCATTATAAATGAAGTCTTTTTCTGTTCCTCCAGGTTCATCTTAATTTAGTTGTACCAGAAATAAGCATCAAGGAAACACATTAACTCGTGCCCGTCCCTGGCATCGATCATTTGATCGATGTTTGACAATGGGAATGAGTCTTTTAGGCACGTCGTATTAAGATATTTATAGTATACACACATGAGAAACCTATTTTTCTTCTAAGGAACTACTACTACATTAGCTAGCTAGTTTAGATACCTTACCTCTTGGATCCAACCGATATTAAGTAAGCGGGTGACCTCTTCTTTGAAGAATTTATCGGCTTTGGCAATAAGGCGTTTCTTTTTTCTTACCGGAGTCACGTTGGGATCTAAGATTAAACTATGTATGGATACCTCCGTCGGGATGCCTGTCACATCCTCATGCGACCATGAAAAATAATCGGTGTTAGATTAGTTTAATAAAGTCAGACCTGAGCTCCGGGTGGAGTCCTTCCCCCAAGTGGAATTTCCTTTCTAGGAATTCTTCAAACAATGCAACTTGATCCAACTCTTCCACTGTGGATTTCGTTGCATCCATCTCTTCTGGAACTTGAAAATATCTCGGCACCTGATAATATTCCAAACCCTCTGCCCCCGGGCTAACTTCATCTAGTTTGGGAGTAGGTGTCGGTCCATGTAATTGCTAAGTCGCATGTTCCTTTCCTTTGCTACTGGAGATCGAAATTGCATTCATCGCCCTTGTCGCCGGTTTATCACCACTTATCTGCTTAATTCCTTCGAGCGTTGGAAACTTTAGCAATTGATGATATGTTAATGGTAACACTTTCATCTAATTCAACCATGGCTTACAAGAATGATGTTGTATCCCATATCACTATCTACCACTTCGAAGAGAGTTGTTCTCATTACTCTTTCGGAGTTCGTGGGTAGCAAAATTTCTCTGTGGGTTGTCATGCTTGCAGGGTTGAATCTGGCGAGGAGCTTTGCTGATGGAATAATGCTTCCAGTGAGTTTAGCTTGCTCCAATACTCTCCATTGTAAGATATTAGCCGAACATTTTGTATCTACTAGAACATGTTTAATCTTCAAATCTAGCACAGTTAAAGAAATTAGCAGTGCGTCATTGTGTGGTAGCACCAATCCATCTGCGCCCTCCTCCGTAAAGGTGATATCCTCTTTCAGAAGCCTTTTGCTATGGGTTATTGATACTTTCGTCTTCATTGCTGCTGAAAAAGTGTCCTCGTTAATCTTGTTACCTCCAAAGATCATGTTGATTGTTTGGCGTGGGGGATCTTCTCCTGCTTTCGAGAGTTCTCCATTTTCCCGGTTACAAACATAATTGTTCTTAGATCGGTCACTCGAGAATTCTCTGAGGTGACCATTCTACAAATTGTTGCCAAGTCTTCCCGGAGGTGTCTCCGGTCCATTGTTTGGTGGCCATTCATCTATGGTATTCACACCACAAGTTGGGATTCCTCTGGCTGGAATCAGATATTATCGGTTTCGGGAACCATGCTTCTTTGATGTTTCTCACGGCTGACAACAATTCCACTATGCTGATGTTGAAGTTGTATTCTGATAACTTGGGGCAAGAAGGATCATGTAACCCTAACGATTCTTTATCCTGCAGTGATTTATTGTTCCAACAGTGACCTGTCCTCCTATCAACTGCGAACCTATCTGCTATTTAAAATCCTTTGCCCTGACTTTCGGTCTGTTCGTATGGCGAATATTGGCCCCTCGAAGTTCTTCTATCTGTGTCATAATCATCCTTTCATTTTTCTTTGTTCTTTTTTCCTCCTTTGGTCGATGAGGAAAAACAAAATTAATCATCTTCGATCCTTATTTTTTATTCGACTAGTTGTGGACATCCGCCCAGGTCGTTGCTTGAAACTCAAGCAGTATTTCCTTTAATTTTTGGGAAGCGTCTGGACTCCTAGGATTCAATCCCTTGTTGAATGCTTCAGTCTCCCATACATACAGGACAGCCGGGAGCAACATTCTCTCCTTCTGAAATCGGGTAACGAACTCTCTTAGCAGCTCAGTCTCTCCCTGCACAATACTAAATATCTCAGTCTTTCGGGCCTGTACTTTTCTGGCCTCGGTATAAGACTTGATGAAAGAGTATGCGAGCCTCTCAAAGGATGCTATTGAATTCTCGGGTAACTGTGAATTCCACGTCAAGGCTCCCCTCGTGAGGGTTTCTCCAAATTTCTTTAGCAGCACAGATTCAATTTTGTGATGAGCTAAATCATATCCTTCACCGTTGTTATGTAGGTGGTAATATGCTCCTGAGGGTCTGAAGTTACGCCATACTTGGGCACTTTAGGAATTTTGAACCGCTTCGGGATTAAGTTTTGTGCCGCACTTGGCTTGTATGAGAATTGAGTATACTTTTTTGAGTTCAGACCTTTCAGCACTGGTGGCGTGCCCGGGATTTGATCCATGTGGCCCTAATAAATCGTAAAAGTTCATTCTTGAAAGGATCGTTATCGTTATTAAGGCCGGATCTGCTCCCCCTACCCCATCGGAGTCAACTTCACCCTTGGGAGTGTTGTTGTCGACCCTTTGCGTTGTTTGATTCGCAAGAGCACCGGGAGGAATTAGATTTTGTCTATTTTTATTATTCGAAGCCGCCGACAGCGCCTGCTTCAAATCCTTAAGAACCTTATCATGTCGTGTGATGTGGCCTAGAATGATTGCATGTTAATTTTGCAAGACCCTTACCACATCAAAAGATGTTCCTCAACAGCATCATCGGGAGTTGTCTCCTGAACATGTTGAGGATATTTCTTGTCATGCACCGGTGTAGCGCCATTCCCCTCATTGTGGGTGTTACTGTTTCAGTCCTCCAAATGCGGCTGATCCGCTCGAATTACAGGATTGTGCGTGTTGTTAATAGTGTTATTTGCCATTTCTTATGATTTTTTGTAAGATAAAATAATCAAAACATATTAGTAAAAAAGGCAAGGATCTTTAATTGCACGGCTGTCTAGGCCCTACGGTGGGCGCCAAACTATTTACCCTTAAAATGGTACATGATAATTTATATGTAGTTTCTAGACAAGTGAATTAGTTTGATCCTGAAATAATAAAATAATCGAAGAATTATGCACTACTTAGCCTTAGGATGTAAATGAAACACCAGAAGCAATATTCCATGATCGAGGCCTAATTTGCACTACTATTAAGTAGCGAGAGAGGGTCGAAGCAGCTTATACCTGATTTAGGGTCGGGATCTATTTCCACAGAGAGCTAAAATTTGTAGTCGGGTATTTATCTAGTTTAGGATTGTGTATGTGTTCCAAATTGCACTTCTAAATATTTTTGGGTTTTTGTTTTACTTCTACTTTTATCAAACTACAATGGTAAATTAAACTAGAGTAAGCTAAGAGTAAAATGTTACGAGTTGTTCAATAATTTAAAAGGCATTAGGGTAGTGAATTTCGCCTAGGTGGTCAACTGAAGGATACTTGGATCTAAGGCATGATTGACATAGTTGGGGAGTATGATATTAACCATTGCACGATTTTACCCACTTTATCCCTCTAGGTGGTTCGAGTGATTTTTCCTGAACTGACTTTCTCAAGATCGATTGGGTATGCAAATTTGCACAAGCAATCAAGATTCAAGTCAGGTATTATTCTTTCGAGGTTTAACCCTTTAATTGGGGATTCAATCTCTTGAGTACGCCAAATTCCTTGTTGGACCAATTTTGAAGACTTAGGCTCTTTTTCTCAAGAGGAGCTCAAGTCAAACTAAACACAAACTAATGTTTGCAACCACTAATTCAGCAATTAAATATGAAATTAGCCCAAATATCAAACACCCAAAGTCAACATAGCCCTAAAATATAAGATACCCATCAATTATCCACATTATGGTTGAGCCACAACCCTATCTTATGGGTCTACTCATAAGTAAAGAAGAAAAATAATAAATAGATAAAGAAAAACTCATATTCATTAATTACTAAGATAAACAAGAAGATTCAATATTAAAATGTAGATAAAATTTCCAAAAATGGCTAAAGTATTCGAACCCACGAGCGCAACTTACAGAGAAAACTATCTGATACCCTAAAAATAGAAAAAGAAGTTATTTATACTAAGCTAAAAATCTGGAGAAAAAAATAACCCTACGAGGTTAGTGCAGGCCGCACAGAATGGTGTGCGGCCGCACTAGGACTCTTGACATAAAACTTCATCTCTCTGAACTCAGGCAATGCAAACCGCACAGAATGGTGCGCGGCCGGGGAGGCTTCTGGTGCGGTCCGCATGAAATGGAGTGTGGACCGCATTTGGATTGGAACTTGGAATTGGCAACCCTCTGATCCTTCTTACTGCGGACCGCACTAAATCGAGTGCGGCCACATTTATCCCAGTGCGGAACGCACAAAACCTAGTGCGGCCGCATTGCCCTTTTTTCCTGAATGTCACATTCTTTGAACCTCACTTGTGCGGACCGCACAGAATGGTGTGTGGCCACATTGGCCATGTTTTGCTAGAGCTTTGTCTTGTCTTGATACTTGTGCAAGTTTCACTACTTTTGAGTTGATCTTTGTCATCTTGTCACTTTGTCGATCAAACCTGCAATCAAGCACAACTTGTCAGACTTTTGGGACTATTTTGTACAAATTTCTAATCAAAACATAAGCAAGAAGGAGTATAAAATGTATCAAAATCCCTAGTTATCAGTTCCGAGAACAAAGTTTCCGGGCACAACAACAACGAAATCAAAAAGCAAGAAGATAAGATTGTATTAAGCTTTGTATAGAATGTAGCGTAAGTTTGCTAGAAAATTCATGTCTTTTACAAGATAATTGAGCTCACTATTTATAGCTATGTCTATGGAATGAGGTCCTAGGATCGTGCCCTTCTTTAATGTCAATTATGAGGGTCATTAATGAAGATGTAACAAAGAAGATAAATGCCAATTTCTCTGTAACAGGCAATCGCTCTTAATGCGACATAATATTTTTATTAAATGCTACCAGGCGAAGAGTATTTATCACATCTTTATGAGCGTTATTCTTTCTGGTGATAAACGGCACAGTTGCATTCTATCTTTGGCCATCCCCCAGTCTTGGGTTCCATGTGCCTTTTTTTGGACGGCCACGCGTCATAACATATTTTACCCTATAAAACCTTCCCCATTTAGTTCTTATTTTTAATTCCTAGATGAGATTTCAATTCACCCAAACTTCATGATTAAGTATCCTCAATTTTTGAGCTGCTAATTTGAAATTCAAGACATGTCATCATTAATTTTTGAGCTGCTATTTAAAAATTCAGGACCAAGTGTTCTGAATTTCTGAACTGTTAATTTAAAATTTAGGGCGTAAGGTTCGAATTTCTGGACACAATATTCAAACTTTAGGACACGATGTTCTAAAATTTAAACCTTAAATACATTATTAAGCGAATTTAAGCGAATTGACTAATCTTTAAATATATTGTAAATTATAAATATATTTTAAACAACGTAATTAAAAATGTCTACTTGGTGTCATTTCCCCTTTTAGTCGAGCTTGTTGGCACTAACTTTTACATAAGCTATATCAGGCCTTTCTATAAAACCTTCCCATGTCATGCCCATTGGAAAATGACATGCACTGATTATGTAAGTTGAACACTAATTGAAATACTAATTAATGTCAGTTGGTTTCATCTTAATTCAGACCATATTTGATAATAATTGTTATCTAATTGACAATTTATCATCGTTTTTCATGAAATGTTTTGTTAGGCTAGTGCCAATTTAGCATTAGCAACACATGGAATAAGATTGATTCCTAAACATAACTCTTTAAAATAGATTGTGATAGACAGTATCAAATGTAAATCTTTCATAAGTTGGCAACTAAAACACTAACTCTTGTAAAATCATATTTGAACCAAATAGCTGAAGATCACATTCTAGTATAAAGAATCTTGGGAAAAGGGTCAGAACTGCCCCTAACGTATTGACTCCAGGTTAAAAATGTCCTTCGTTAACCTATTTTGAAGAAAATGCCCCTACCGTTAAAAATGTGGCATATTTGTGCCCCTAAGTCTAACAACTGACTGTACGTATATTTAAAACGGTAGGGGCATTTTTTTCAAAATAGGTTAACGGTAGGGGCATTTTTAAACTGGATCAATACATTAGGGGCACAAACATGCCAGAACTTTAACGGTAAGGGCATTTTTTTCAAAATAGGTTAACGGAGGACATTTTTAAACTAGCGTCAATACGTTAGGGGCAGTTCTAACCCTTTTCCGAAGAATCTTTTATACTATCAGTGAATCTTAATATGTTAGCAGGCTAGCTAATTATTATTTTTGTTATTATTATTATAGAAACTTAATTGCAATTAACTTTGAGAATTAACTTTGATTCATAGCCTTTCAAACTTATTTCTAAAAGGGGCCTAAACATTTCTGGCTCCAATATCTGTGTTCTTTCGTAATCTAACATTATTATGTCCACTAGCTTAAAAATCAAGAACCCTAAAAAACAGAAGTCGTAGGATTCTTTTCCCAGTAAGCATACAGAGAACGTGGGTACTTTGAATCTTTCCAACAATAATTAAAGTCTTATTTTGACATACTTGAGACAAAATATATCAATATTTCCACTATCTTTTTTCCCCGTTCCTTTCCACTTTCTTTTATTTTTTCCCATTCTCTATCAACTACTACTGCTATCAAGACGTGATGCTGGTGAATCCAAATTATGAAAGAAATAATAACAAACTCAGTATAATTTTATAAATAAAATTCGAGGAGGATAATTTGTATGCAGATCTTACTCCTATTTTTGAGAAGATAGAAAGGTTGTTTCTAAATTATTGATACGAAGAAGAAAATCTTATATAAGAACTCTGTTCAATGTATGCTCACAGTATGCATATATGTTATCTTTCTTCATTTTAGTTCGTTATAATAATCGCTTTATCAATGCCTTATGTTAATTTATAAACTGGTCGAAAACCAAATCCAATTAAAGACGGAGTGCAGTCATATTAAATTTCGATGTTAAAATTTTTTTTTCAAAACATGAGTTTATTCATGAATCAAGACTAACTCTGGTCTTTACAAAAGGTATGTCACATTTTTAATAATTTAGAAAAAAAACATTTTTATATAAATGCCGTCAACTTTCAAGAATTAAAATGTTAAAATAACTCCAGTGAGTTAATTTAATGGGTAACAAATTAAATTGTTGACCAAAAAGGTCCACATTTAGCCAGAAAAGAAAGAGAAAAAAAAAAGATATTTGAAACAAGTTTGTCGATCCTCTAAGAAGTTAATTAAACGGGTCTAGCGATCTTCTAAAGTGAGACAAGGGGTCATCAAAATATCCTTTTTGGCAAATGATATATAATTACAGTAATTAGTATCTTCCAATTTGGATAACATGACCATCTATATAATTCCCAATTATTGGCAATATATTTTTTTTGTCCCAACAATTATTGGCAATATCAACTGACCACATTCATTGCTGTGTGGTTCTTACTTCTACGTGCTTAGCAGTTTACAGGGAAACAATTATTTTTTTTGCTTAAAGTTGTTCCCTTATAATTGTGCCACTCACATTGAGTTGTGCAAAAACATGTACTAGTATCTTATATTTTACTAAATAAACACCAAATTAAGAGATATCATGTGCTAAGCTTTTCAAGGGCACCCATGCATAGAAGATACGGATCATATTGAAAATTGTGGTTTTAAGGGCTATACCAACATATCCAATAGTCTAAAAAGTAGTCAAGGTTTTGCTTTTTCTATCTTTTTGAGCTTTAATTAATTAACGGAATAAAGACTTTTACACTAGCAAACAATTTTATAAAAATCATGGCTATATATGTAATTGTTTATAGTAAATATAGTTCGATAATCTAAGAAAGGTGAATTAAGCCGCCAGCGATGGCTAACTACTACCGGCCACGGCCGCCCTATGGTCAATCAGCTAATGAAACATGTGTATAGAAATATGGGAAATCAACCAATTAACCACAGTAACAAAGATACTACTAATTTACTTTACCCTAAAATAGGCAAAAAGGTCAGTATTATTTGATGACATAAAGCCTTAGATAGAGACAGTACGTACAAGGGGGTGGAGTTGGAGTGGCCCCTCAAACATGTTTGTATATTGAAATTAAAGCAGGCATTAGTATATCCCTTTGAAAAGACTAGCTATTCCACAATAAAGCTTTTAAATGATACAAAAAGTAGTATAAGAGATGACTTGTCTATAAGATGGTGCATGCATGCATGCAAGAAATTAAAAAGTTTTGTGCTGCATAAACACGCAATTTCGCTAATAAAAAGGCCAAAGAGTTTGCTCATTTCATTGTGCTTCTCTCCAACTTATTACCCTAATATTGTGCTTCTTCTTCTTCTTCCACAGCTCCTTTAATTTTCTCTCTTCTGTCAAAACTATGGAGAATTATACAGGATTTCAAAGAGTGAAACATGTAGGAGCTATGACTTTGGCAGCAGTGTTGCTAGGAGGAAACATTATATTGTCAAAAGTAGCAGCAGATGATGGTATGACTATGAGAGTTATGGTTGCTTATAGGTGGATCTTTGCCACTGCCTTTCTTGCTCCTATCGCTATCCTTGTTGAATGGTAATTAATTAATTTCTCAATCTTCTAGCTTTTCAATCAATGTTCCTATGTAAATTAGACTTATCACATGCCATCAAATAATAATGAAGGTAACCTTCAATTATTGATTTGCTACCGTAAAAGATATTTACATTGTCAGCGGGTATGAAAGTCGAAGGGGAGCTTGCCTTTGAGCAATGGTATAGTTGTCTTCGTGTCATTTATAGATCATGAGTTGCAAATACTCACTAATGCTCACATTAGGATAAGATGTCTATATCACACTCCTTATGGTACAATCCTTCCTTGAACCCTGCGTGAATGCGGGATGCCTTATGAACGTGACTGCCTTTTTAGTGTGTATAGAAGTTATATTATATTCTAGGTAATACCAGATTGTTACTGAAAAATCTTTTTCACAATTTTAGTCATAATAAGTCTGACATTATATAGACAACTTATGTTAAATCATTGTATAACTGTTTAATATTTATATCTTTTTGATGTTACCGATAGGGAAAGAAAACTTTCAAGATAGTAGATAATTGTTAAAAAAAACCAAAAAAATTAATTTAAAACAATCTTTTTCAAATAGAAAAACTTGTAACTTGTGATACTTAACAGTACTAATAAAAACTTATGGGTATGTTTATCTACATGATATTGATGAGAAAAGAATATTTGCCTATCTTTCTGAGTTTCGCTTTTGACCCCGCTAAGTCTATTATATGCACTTTTAACTATTGCTGCACCACATTATGTTTGTGTCCTTTTTATTGTTATCTTCAATTTCAAAATACTTATCTCTGTCTTTTGCTTTTCTTCTCTACTTTTACTGGTGACAAATGGATCTTTGATTATATAAGACTTTTTGAACAAGTCAACAACATACTTTCACCCCATTTAGTATCTACCTGATTCTTTTATCTTATATAGCATTGCTTTAGCTTTTATTTTATTAAGCAATAAGATTATGTTAAAAAAAATTACCTTGCTGAAAGTCATTTTTCATAAAATTAAAAGTTTATTCGGATAAATTTACATGGTAAAGTTGGCATGTATTTAAAATTTTCAGGAAAAATACATTGTGAATTTCAACTAAAAAATTACAACAAGATGCAAATATTTAGAAAGTTGGTAAAGTATAATCTAGTTCTCTTTTAAAGAAAAAAAATCATTATTCTTTAAGTTTTAATACAAATATTTTGTTTGACAAGAAATTCTATTGGTATCTTTTTTGCAGGAATAAGCGGCCAAAACTAACTTGGACCGTCATTTTGCAAGCATTTCTGTCGGGGCTACTAGGGTAAGTTATGCTACTCTTGACTTTCAACGAATATAAGGGGCGGAAACATATTCTCAAAACTTAAGGGTGGATAATTGTCATACAAGATAAGTACAAGGGAGATGAATATAATTCACACAAACTATTGGGACCAATATGTAACTCCGTAAAGAAATGTCAAGTATACAGTATACTACTATACTTTATCTACAAGACATTAATTAAAACAAGAAAATTGGATTTAATTACATAAAAAGAATAAAAGATCAACTTAAAAAGGTGCTCAATCTGTTTAGGGAGGATAAAAAATATCTTGGAAAAAATCTATCCCAATCCCCAGAACACATTCTCTATCTATAATTTGCTTAAACTTTTGCCAAGAATCAGCTTATGATAACAAACAAATGACTCATGATTAATATTTTAAAACAATCACTACCATTTATGACATTAATCCAATTGATATATATTCGCTGTCAACTTTCGTTACAGATTCTCTAGACAAACTTCAGATAGCATACTCTTGGATAGCCATAATAATGCATGGCAATGCTTTTTGTTATGATCCACATTAAGGGAGTAAATATTATCACCTTTTGAACCCAAAAAAATAATTATTTTTTTTAAAGATTCTATCTCTGCTAACAAATTGAAAAGATCAAATTGTCTCTTAATTGACCAAAATGACTCAATTGATATTTTACTAGGAGTAATTATATGTTTTACCATAATTCTAGTACGTACTGTCATCTTACTTCTCAGGGGTTCGTTGTTTTCGATATTATTTTATACAAGTGTGATATTGACATCTGCGACGTTTGCAACCGCAATATACAATCTTATTCCAGCAATGACTTTTGTCATAGCAGTCCTTCTCAGGTAGATATTCTGCATAATTTATCATGTTCTATTTTGACGACCAGAATTTCATATGTTGTAATTACTTTAATTTTCATGAAAAGGTAAATTTTAGTGAGCTTGTAAATAACGTAGAGAATATATATGTCTTGATTATATATTTTTATTCTAATGTTCATAGGTTGGAGAATTTATCATTTGATAAAGCAAGCGGGAAAGCTAAGGTGATGGGGACAATGATATGTATTGGTGGAGCAATGGTATTGACATTATACAAAGGTTTAGAGGTGCATATGTGGCCTATCAAAATTGATTTGTTACATCATGCTAATGAAGCAACATCTAAGAAACTACCTGCCACTTTTGCTTTGGGAATTGTACTTGCTATTACCTCTTGCATTTGCTATTCACTGTGGATAGTATTATTGGTAAGTATATAATTCTGTCTTTTTTTACCCTTTTTTTATTGTGTGCTGACTTGTTTTTGGTTTTCAATAGGCAAAGGTAAGTAAAAACTACCCATGCCATTACTCAAGCACAGCGTTGATGAGCTTAATGGGATCTATTCAGTCAGTCATATTTGCATTATGCTTCGACAGAGAAAGTGCTCAATGGAAACTTGGTTGGAACAGAAGATTATTCGTTGTTGTCTATCTAGTAAGAACACACTCTTAAGTTTTTGGAAACAGCCTCTCTAACTCAAGGGTAGGGATAAGATCTGCGTACACACTACCCTCCCCAGACCCCACTAAGTAGGATTATACTGGGTTGTTGTTAAAGTCCGAGTCACACCAAATTATTAGATATTTTGATATGCACATATAATAACAATATGGTTGCGTTGTTTATGCAGGGAACATTAGGGTCTGGAATTGTGGTAATTTTGATGACATGGTGCTCTCAGAAAAGAGGCCCTCTATTTGTCTCTGTCTTCAACCCTTTAATACTGCTTTTTGTGGCATTGGCTAGTTCTTTACTGCTTGATGAGACCTTGTATCTTGGAAGGTAAACTTTAAAAAAATCCTCCTATTTGTTCCTTGCTAATCATTATTAAACTTTTTATATCCATTCTTATTGGGGGGCTAACTTGTTGGACATGGACAGTGTATTAGGTGGATTTCTTATTATAATGGGCTTATATGTGGTACTATGGGGAAAAGGAAAAGATATGAAGGCGTCAAAGTTTATAATATCCAAGGAAGCATCCCAAAAAAATGATTTAGAAGCTCCTCAAAATCAAGGTAACTAACATTAACTTTAAGTACTCTCAACTTAATTTTGTTTTAATTCTACTCAAGTTTAATTATATATGCCTCAATGAATGATATATTAGAAAGTTCTTATTAATTTTTGATTCTTATTAACCAACCACTAAAAAGTACAACCCAGTATAATCCCACTTAGTGGGGTCTGGGGAGGGTAGTATGTACCTGACCTTACCCCTACCCTGGGGTAGAGAGGCTGTTTCCAAATAGACCCCCGGTATCCTTCCCTCCAAGAACTTCACACCTTTGGTCTTGGGGAGACTCGAACTCACAACCTCTTGGTTGGAAGTGGGGGTTGCTTACCATCAGAGCAAGCCCCACTTGTCCTTATTAACCAACAACTAATTAACATTAATTATTTTTGTTTAGGCCAACTTACAGGCTCTGGTGCATCAATAAAGCAAGGCATGCCCGAATAGGAAAGTGTTTCTTGGCACAAAATTAGGAGTGGCAACACCATTCAAATGAAGAAATGGAGTTCTAGTTTTGTCATTTCATATAAATGTCAATATATTACGTAGCCACCTTAAATGCTAATTGTAACATTTAATGCAATACCCATTAATGGGCATTCGGCAATATATATTGTAGGCAAAATGATCATTGGTATGCTTTCCTACATTATAGTGCAGTCAATTTCTACATTGTCAACCGCTTACAAGGATAAGTTTTCTCATCGATAACTTTACAAAATAATACGAATTTAAGTTTTATGCATTAATATTATAATAAAAATTTACTTAGTATGCTTGAAGAATTATGTGTTCTTGGTAAAGAAACATAGTTGAAAAAGAAGGGGAACATTACAAGGACAAAAAACGATTTGTCTTGCTTATAAAACAAAAGAAGCCTATCTTTGCGCAACTAATTTTACGCGACTCAAATAGCCGGTATGTTTTCCGGCTCAAACGTGCGGGACTTTCTATTTGATTGCAATGTAAGTTGTTCGCCTTTAGTTAGAAGTACAAGTAGTGGTGAGGACGGAAAATGAATAGCAATCCTTCAGGGGAACTCGTGCAATTCATAAAAATTTTACGATGTGTCCAATATATTTGGTCTAAAGTTATACCTACTTTAAAAAAAAAGTAAATAAATAAAAGTTTAACTGCTACCAAAGTACATACAACTTTTGACCTTTTTCCCCTCATGTAGTTGATGTGAAAACAAAGATGATGGTGGCTTTACATGGTGTTTATGAGCACGGTTTAAGTTAGTTTATAATATTTTATAGTGGTGAGTTGCTAGGGCACTACTCTCTTTGCTAGCTTAGGATTTGTTCTTCTTCCTCCTCTTAACCGCAAAATGAGTTTGTTACTGTTTTTTACAAATTGATGATTGGGATGTGTTCTTTATGATACTTAAAAGTTATGTTTTGAATTTAAGCTCATTTGAAATAAATGTAGGTATTGAATCGTGTGTTGTGCTGTTATGAATCGTGTATTGTATTGTTGAAATTCGAAAAGCAAACTTCTGTATATGGGCAATTTGTATTTCAGAGTTCAGTTAAGTCTTAAATGCATCTTAAGTACAAAATTACACATTAGACTTACAAAAGTCTTTAAATGGATGCAAAAATTAGTTGCAATCCAGACTCAGAGTCTTAAATGCATTTTAAATTTGCTACTTCAAACCCAAAGTTTTTCAACTTCAAACTCGCTAAGTCTGAAATTGATCCTAAATCGGGTAAATTTATAAATTTTTGTACAACACAGATATAACTTTAATAGTAACCTTAAAATTGGGTATATATGCAAATCCCCGGTGCAATTCTGTGAAAGAAAAAGATAAGTTTTCATAAAGCACCATCTTTTAGGTCTAATTAGTCATTTATAGATACATTTTTCTATATTATGTGTTATAAATACTTTTTATGTTTTTATACAAGTGTATTCATTAATACAACAAAAAAAATGCGTAAAAAGTAGAACTCCAGCTAAGTTTGACATGTATTTAGCTGTATTCAAGCGGCATTAACGTTAAATACATTAACGTATCTGCGCAAAATCACATGATATTCTCCTAATTTAACTCAACGAACTAAAACAATCCCTCATATTCTGTATTTGAAAGATACATAATAAAGATTATAGCTGAATAAAGAGAAATACATATGAATAGTACAGTTGAGTAGAACTGTATACAGTTAAATACAACTTAATTCATCTGAATAAAATACTTGAATACAACAAAATACAACTGAATCTAGATGAATAAAACTCTTGAATGCAATAAAATATAACTAACTTCTGCTGAATAAAATAATTGAATATAACTAACTACACGTGAATACAGTTGTATAAAACACTTGAATACAACTAACTACTGCTGAAGAAAATAGTTAAATACAATTGATTAAAACTGAATAAAAGAGAATACTCATAACTTTTTAATACATCTAAAAGATATAAATGAATGTTGCTGAATACATTTCGATACAGCTGAAATATACAATCAAATACAACTGAATACAAATAGGCGATTTGGCGGATCTAGAGAGAGAAACAGCTTTATGACTTCGCCGGCCGGCGGCCAGCCATTAATTCCAGTTGGTCAGTCCCCTCGGAACGTAACGCCATCTTGTTTGAGTAAAATGGCAGTTAGAACACCATAGTTGCTTATAAACACCAAAAGTAATATATTAAAAGCAGGCAAAAAGCCATCGGGAAAACTTGTAAGGGAATGCAGGAATATGTAAGACGAGGCTTCAATTTAGGAACTTGTTAAAGAGAAGAAAGAAATCACAATGTAGTAACCGTATATGAAGGTGAAGAATGACAAGGTAACTTAAAATAGGCACCATATATTATTTAGCATATATGGTACCTTAAATTTATGATGTAACTATAATTAGATATTTGGCTAAAAAGTATAAAAGATATCTATATAATATAATATTTTAAAATAAAATTTATTTAATATAAATAGGTACTAAGGTTTTCTATATGGTGTAAAAATTCCAAAGTAAAAGTCACAAAAGATTCTTCGAAGACCAAACAAAGAAAGCCTTTATGATGAGCTTGGCCATTTGTTCTAGGTCCAGCCCCATGACCTCCGTTCCCTGACATCAGTTCTAGTTCTGTGAAGTTCATAAATGACTTTAGAACTGGTCTTGAATTTTAAGAAGACTTAATCCAAATAATCATTATAATATATTTATAACTGTATATAATCTATCTATAACTGCTACAGAAAGTAAATAATAAATTTAACCGACGATTTATGTAACAAGCCCAATTTTTAACCTTAAGTTGTGGAGCAATTTTGTTTTTACTTTTGAACTTGAAAGTTTGCCCGTAGTCCAATGACCTGTCCTATTAGCTAAAAGTTAAAGACCACTCCTTACCAAACTGCATTCAAATGATAAAGTATCTATATTCAAGTATGAAAAAAGAAATGAAAATAGATAGCCCAGTTAAACTAATTCGAAGGTTTTTACCCTTTTGAATATATTTACTCCTCCATCTAACGGGCTCATTGTCCACGTACCATTCAGGTGACTGTAATTTTGTAGGCAATATGATTGTAATATGAAACTAACTATTGGTGTTCAATATATTGAAATGGAAAACGACAGTTCTATGATAAAGAAAATATTACTTAACTTTACCCTTTCTGTTTATCTCTATAATCTCTTCAAAGCATGCCTAAGTATATTGAATAAGGATAAGATGAATTTATCATTTGCCTTTTATTAATTGTAATTCAATTTCTCGCCTAATTCAAGTATGACACGATGGTGAGCAATAAAAAATTTAAGTGGGTGGTTTGGTCGGGTGGAAGGTTAGTTGTAGAGTTACCCTAAAATATTATGTTTTTGTCAGTTTCATGTTTAAATTGTTTGTTGTCCCCAAAATCTCCCTAAATTATATTTTTCTTAATATTGAAACACCCTCGTTATATTTTTGGCAAATCATGTGTAATAACTTGCTATTGCGCGCGTGATGACTGAAAAATCTATCAAAAGTGTTAGTAAATTATATTTGTAAAACAATTCTGGAAATATAAATTAATATAAAAAGAAATTATGATAAACAAAAATGGCATAAACAAAAATAATCATAAATAATTCGAGCCCACTGAATTCACAGTGTCTCCTTAAGGAATTTAATTACCTTCTAGCATTCAAGGTTATGGATTATTTCCTCTCTTGATAGTACAAATTACACACTGGTATAGTGGTACTCAATCGATCATTAGCCGAAGCCGAGCCGAGCGAGCGAAGACGACGACGGCGCGAGCCTTGCTTTCTTCTCAACTCTTTAAGAACTAGAAGAAGAGCAATTGCTTATAAACCCATAAAAAATCTCTTCCTATTCCAATATGGGACAATGTCCATATGCCAGGGGGGAGGGGGGCTTGAAATTTCACTCAAAAATTCATTTCCCTCCATTTCACATTCACCATCTTTTACGTATTTAATATATTAATTAAATACCTTAAAATCGAACAAAAAGTCCCCACCTGGCATCATGTAACGACTAATTAAACCTTTCTTCCTCTTTTTTTCACCATCTTCACCCATTTTATCTCCTTTCTTCTTCATCTCTTCATCTGGCGCAATCTAAAGTTCTCCCTCTCTTGTTATTACTGGATATATTTTATCTTTCTCATTTTATTCTTCTTTCATTTATTATTCAAATTTATTTGAAAGAAACAACACTCATTAAACAACTCACAAAAAAGATCTAGTTTCTTTGGTAAAATTGACTTGAAGTCACCTAATAAATTTATACAATAATTTTGCAACAAAGAAGTTAGTTTCTAAAGAATAGTACATGTGCATAGCTATCTTCTTCAAATCAACTTGATGTTTTACCATTGATGTTAATAAACGTCAATACCACACAAGGGGGGGGGGGGGGGCGATTTGTGTGGTACCTAATTTTCGCGTTAGAAGAACCCAGTTCTTCTAAGTGTTCTAACTTCAGCATTTTGCGGAATAATAAGAATTGAAAGTAAAGTGCACAGAGATTTTTACGTGGAAAACACCTAGCTCAAAAGGTGAAAAAACCACGACGTACTACTCAGTAGGATTTTCCCAAACTCCACTAAAAATCAATGAGCCAAACAACATTTACAAAAACTCTTTGTAAATCTAAGGATTAAACTCTAATCCCAGTGTGGCACACAGCCTCAGCTGCTGGGACACTATCAAGTTAACTTTAACTTGATTACACAAGGTACCTAATACAATTACTTGTAGTAAAGCTGAAAGGTACAATATGAAAACCTACTACAATTGAACTAGAAATAAACACACAGATGGAACTGGTTCTTCTCTCTTAGTTCATGTATCTTTAGGTGTGCACATCTGTATCTTGCATATGTTCTTGCAAAAATAGTCTCACTCTTTTTGCTCTCAAATATGCTTTAACTTCTGCGTATGTGCATTACCTGTAAAAGAGAACAACTTGGTTATTTAATAGAACAACAGTTAGAGTTTGATCGAGACTTCAATGCTATCCTTAGTCCATTTGAGTCCTTAACCAATACAAACTCTCATCCTTATCCTAGCTTAGGATTGTGTTCTCTTGTCATAAGGAGACTGTCCTCCTTAGAACTCAATGCAACCTTTTCGATTGTGTTCAGAAGATATTTGCTGGCAATCTTCAATACATATCTTCTTCACGTGTCTTCCATGTGCAATGGTTATGACTAACTGTATCTCCCTAGATGGACCAGGTCCTTCCCTGAGTTCATTTGTCAATCTTCAAAACTTCAAGGATAACCTGCTCTAATACTAATTGATGTTAATAAACGTCAATACCACACAAGAGGGGGTGATTTGTGTGGTACCAAATTTTTGCGTTAGATGAACCTGGTTCTTCTAAGTGTTCTAACTACAGCAGTTTGCGGAATAATAAGAACCTAAAGTAAAGTGCATAGATACTTTTACGTGGAAAAACCTAGTACAAAAGGTGAAAAAACAATGACCTACTAATCAGTAGGATTTTCCCAAACTCCACTCAAAATAAATGAGCCAAACATCATTTACAAAGACTCTTTGTAAACCTAAGGATTAAACTCTAATCCCGGTGTGGCACACAGCCTCAGCTGTTGCGACACTATCAAGTTTACTCTAACTTTATTACACAAGATACCTAATACAATTGCTTCTAGTAAAGCTGAAAGGTACAGTATGAAAACCTACTATAATTGAACTAGAAATAAACACACAGATGGAACTGATTCTTCTCTCTTAGTTCATGTAGCTTTAGGCTTGCACACTTGTATCTTGCATATGTTGCTTGCAAAAACACTCTCACTCTTTTTTCTCTCAAATATGCTTAACTTCTGCGTATGTGCATTACCGGTGAAAGAGAACAACTTGGTTATTTAGTAGAATAGCACTTAGAATTTGATCGAGACTCCAGTGCTATCCTTAGTCCATTTGAGTCTTTAACCAATACAATTTCCCATCCTTATCCTAGCTTATGGTTGTTTTCTCTTGTCATAAGGAGACTATCCTCCTTAGAACTCAATGCAACCTTTTCGATTCTGTTCAGAAGATATTTGTTGCACAATCTTCAATACATATCTTCCTCACATGTCTTCCATGTGCAATAGTTATGACTAACTATGTCTCCCAAGATGGACCAGGTCCTTTCGCGAGTTCATTTGTCAATCTTCAAAACTTCAACTGAACTTGGGCCAACAACCAATAATTCTTACTTAGTTAGAACTCCAATAAACCCTAGATTTTTCAGCAAACCCTAGTTTTTAATCCCCAATCTTGAACAAAAAAAAATAAGATTTTGCAATCGAGGGTTATTGGGTAGAAATCAAGGTTAGAACGAAGCTTAATGGAGAAAATTGCTACTAAGATGTTGTTTTACTCAAAAGATTCACATACCTTGTAAGTTGAAAAATAATCAAAAAAAGTGTTTGGGTAAATCGTAATCAAGTATAATGAGTTTTAGAAGGGATTACTTAGCCAAGAATGTGATAGATCTGAAAATATACAAGGTTATAGAAAGCTTAAATATCAAAGAGAAGAATAGAGAGATAGTTTACTTGATAACAGAAGATAGATAGAGAGAGAGAGAGAGTAGAGGGATAATATTATTCAGAGTAAAGCACATGCCCGTTATAAATGTGAAGGTCCCCTTTACATGTTAGGATACCTTCCTCGAAATAATCAAAAGAAAAATACAAAAGTTGGTGGACTCCTCGTACGAAGGAAGCCAAGCTTAAACGACGTCGTTCCTCTTTCTAGTTGGCAGGGGCATCCTTTTTTGGATCGTCCTTGCCTAAGGTGACGCGATTTGGGGACGGAATTGTCATGTAGGACGTGTTTGCTTAGATAGGAGCGGGGCGAGCCGGATTTTACCCCATATAGTTAGTCCCTCCGTCTGTTGGAGGCGTGCTCGATAGACGTCTTCAATGGATGGACATGTATGCTCATATGGTGATATAAAGCCATTGACGCTTGGCTTCTTTTTAGAGTGACGTCACCGGTGACGTGCGTCATCATTACCTTTTCTCCCGAGATGGATGAGATCCTGACATGACGTTTGGGTTTCCCGCACTAACTTTTTATTGACGTCACTTCGATTTCTGTGTATCTTGCCTCTATAAACAACGGAGTGGTTTAAAATGATTCACCACTCGACCCTTCGAAGTAGATTTTCTCTCTTTTTTTCATCTTGTTTTCCAGAAATCACTGCTTTTACCTGTGAATCGTTGTTTCTAGAGATCAAACCTTGTATCATTAAAAACCTTCTTTTCTGCAAACTATACCATGCTGAAACATCCACAAGGCAGCAAACGGTCCACAGATAATGCTTCTCTCAGGGTTTCACCTTCCTCCGATGGTGAGGCAGAGGAGGTTGGAGAAGTCCTCCTTCCTCTGTCGGCGGCTGACGTTCTCCCAAAAAATATGAGCAAAAGAAATGACTTTAGTCGCAGAAGCTCACCTCCACCCTGGGAACGCAGCTAATTGATGCTCTCCCACTTGGATGCCCTCATGATGGCGTATAGGTTTCCCGATCACATTGATATAGTTCCTATCGGAGAGAATTATGCCAACGTGCACAGGCCCGGGTTCTGCACATTCTACGAGTATGCATTCCAGATCAGCTACAGTTCCCGCTCAACCCTCTAGCGGAGGAACTTTTTTGCTTCTTTACAGCATGCCCGGCTCAACTCACCCCTTACACGCTGAAAGTGCGTAGGATACGTACAACACACGCGGAGAAATCCGGGTGTGTGGTCACGATATACCACCTTTTGCATATGTTCAATGCGAGTTACCTGAGGGGTTCGATGTTGCATCTGACGCGCCGCGGAAAGTAGAGCTTCATGGTAAAGTCTGACGACAAGGCCAACCGTGGCTATTGGAAGAGATTATTCTATGTCCCGATGGAGCATCTGGTGGTTAATCCTGAAGGGTTCCCGGAGGTGTGGAACCCGGAGTGTAAGTATACCGTTATGTTTTCCTCATTGCTTTTCGTTATGACGGATTAACCTCTCACTGCTCTTTTATCTGCTGTTTGCATTGATGGCTCGTATGCCTGTAAATTCCTCATCCCTTTCCTGTGTCAATGACATTAGGTCATCGGTGGAGAGGATGATACCGCATGTAGAGAAGTGCCATATCTGGGCTCAATTTTGTAGCATGTACGGCCTGACTATTAATGGCCTTCCCTTGTTCATTCCTTTTTCTTTGTCCTGACTTGAGGGTTCTTCTATTTGACATATCCTTTCCCTGATATGTCGGGGTACTTCTAAGAGGTCCCAGAGGAGGAGAAGTGACGTCGGCCCATCTGGGGTGGAGCCGGGCTCTAGTGAGGAGGATGTTCCTTCGGGAGGTTCACCCGAAAGTAGTGCCCTCTCGCCCCCCAGCACGAAGTCACGCCGGGAGTAATATCCGAGATGGCGACCGAAATAATGGCGGAAGTGGCATTGGAAGAGGTTTTGGTGGTGGCATCTGAGGTCTTAGGGGACCGAGGTCATATCCAGCAATGAGGCGCTCCCTTTAGGGTCACTTTCGCAGCCCGTGGAGGTGGCTCCCGAAGATAAAGAGACTCTTGAAAGTAGGAGGCGCTGGCTGATCACCGGCAAGGGGGTAGCTTCTGAAGAGGAGAGGATACAATTACCTCATTACGAGTCGGGGCGGTTGTTTATGGCTTATTCGATCCGCTCGTGGAGGATCGCTCCTCGAGGGAGGGCTGATGTCAAGCCTGTCCCGCCTTCTGCTAGGGAGGATGGATCATCAGCTGCAGCAGCGGGGACAAGTGCGCCCGCGGAAAGGATGGACAGAGGAAAGAGCTCTCCGACTTGTGTTGAGATGATGGCCGGTAGGTCTACTCGTCGCATTGTGATTCCTAGCGGCTATAACTTTTTGGAGAACTGTGAGGAGGCGGTCGCGGACATGAAACTTCTTTTTGCGGGTGCCGAGGGCGAGGCATTGGTGGAGGTCAGTTACAAGGGCCTGTCCTGAAGGGTAGCGGGCACGGCCTTACAGGTAAATTTGCAGGGGTAGTCCGCCTACATACTGATCCATCTTTTGATGTTTTTCAGGTTCTTGTTTTGGAGGTGGAGAGGGGGCAGCGCTTGGCGAAGAGGGCGGATGCCCACAAAAAATAGTTGCATAGGTACAAGAGGGTCCCTGAGGCACATCTAAAATTGGCTGATGTGTAAAAGCAGGACCCTAAATTCCGGCTATTCTGTGAGGGCCATACCCAGACAGAGGAGCAATTAAAGAAGCGAGTGGCCGAGCTGGAGAGGGAGGATGAGCAGCTCGTGGTTGCGGTTTCTCGGAACACTTAGTTTGAGGCTCTCCTTTGGACGAAGGATGACGATTTGTAGCAAGGACATGCAGTATCGGCGGATGATGCTAAACTTCGGGCCCGAGTTGCGGCCTTAACTGCTGAGCTTAGAGCTAAGGAAGATGAGATCGAGGCCCTTGCACGGACCACTCCATGGGAGGCTGAGCTCCGGGATGCTCATGACATGTGGGTGTACTATGATGCCCGAATAGTCGTGTTTGAAAAGCTCTTGGCAGCTGGTCGGGTCTCCGAGGCGGAAGTAGATAGGCAGCGGAGTCTAACCCGGGTTGCTCGTGAGACGGCTGGCTATCTCTCTGACTCGCCTGCTAGAGAAGGATATAACTCCGAAGATATTAATCGTCTGGAGTCTGCCTCTTGGGTTTCTAGGGACTACCCGCTAGTAGGTGGTGATGGCCGGAGTGCTGGTTGTGCCGGTCAGGGCGACGAGGGTTCCTAGGGTTTGCATTTGTACCCTTTTTTCCTTTTTGTTGTACATGGGGCCTTTTTCTGAGGTCGGACGTGTGTATATACATATAGTTTTTGAGATAATAGTACATGCCTTCTTCCATTGTTATCCGTCTTTTCGTTCCTTGGAACTTCTGTCGTGTTTGAAATCGTAGTTTGAGCTTATCTTGACTGTTGTTGAGTCTTTCATTTTGTCGCGGACGACATTGGGTCGATTGTTAGCAGCGATGGCCTTAGCCATGTGATTGACTCGAATATATTTAGCCATGAGGATGTTGATGGCCTTGGCCATGCAATTGACTCGAATGGCTTTAGTCATGAGGATGTTGATGGCCTTGACCATGCAATTGAGTTCGACTGCCATCGAACTTTCGTTCTGCCGTAGTCAACATTTAGTCGACTGTTGGCGGCGATTGCCTTAACCATGTTGAATCACTGGCCTTAGCCATGTTGAATCACTAGCCTTAGCCATGATGATATTGATGGCCTTAGCCATGTAGTTGACTTCGACTGTCGTCGAGTCTTTCGTTATGCCGTAGTTGACATTGGGTCGACTGTTAGCGGTGATGGCTTTAGCCATGTTGAACCGCTGGCCTTAGCCATGATGATATTGATGGCCTTAGACATGTAGTTGACCTCGACTGTCATCAAGTCTTTCGTTCTGACGTAGTCGATATTGGGTCGACTGTTAGCGGCGATGGCCTTAGCCATGATGATATTGATGGCTTTAGCCATGTTGAATCGCTGGCCTTAGCCATTTCATTCATTGGAGGTGGATGTAGCCTTTTCATTCGCTGGAGATGGCCGTAGCCTTTTCATTCATTGAAGATGGCCGTAGCCTTTTCATTCATTGGAGATGGTCGTAGCCTTTTCATCAATTGGAGATGGCCGTAGCCTTTTCATTCACTAGAGATGGCCGTAGCCTTTTACACATTGGAGATGAAGATGGTTGTAGCCTTTTACATTTTAGAGATGTCGCTGGTCCAGTCCCTGTATCAGGTCGGTATTGAGAGCGTATGGAGAGGCAGACGTGATACACTTGTTCCGCAAATATCTCCAGGTGTTCCCTTCGTTGCCTTGTTAAAAACCTCCTCGAGAAAACCCAATTGGGACAAAACTCGGGTGAAGGAAAAATAGTGCGACTTGGGAACGCCTTTTTAGAAATGGAAATATTTGAGGTGGACGACGTTCCAGTTGTTCTGGAGTGTTTTTCCTTCCATTATTTCTAGCTGGAATCCCTTTGTTTGCTGTTCTGTGATTTTGTAGGGTCCGTCCCAATTTGTTCCCAATTTTCCTTGACTTGGGTCTTTGGAGGCCAATGTCTTGGCTTTGAGGACGTAGTCTCCTACTTTGTGCGGTCTTATTTTCGCTCTTTTGTTATAGTACCTTTCGGCTTGCTGTTTTTGGGCCACCATTCTTATGTGGGTCATTTCTCTTCTTTCCTCAGCTTCGTCAAAGTCTTGGAGCCTATTTGTGTCGTTTTCCGCTCCACTAGAGTGTGGATACCTCAGGCTTGGCTCGTCGACTTCGACTGGTATGACCGCATCAGCTCTGTAAACCAATGAATATGGAGTTTCCCCTGTGCTGGACTTGGTTGTGGTCTTGTGCGCCCACAACACTTCGGGTAGTAGTTCGGGCCATAGCCGTTTGGCGTCCTCAAGCTTCTTCTTCAGTATGTTCAGTATTGCTTTGTTGGAGGATTCTACTTGACCGTTGGCGGCGGGGTGGTATGGCATGGAGAGTATCCTCCTGATGCACCATTTTTTGAAGAATTTGGTCATTTTTTTACCAATGAACTGTCGTACATTATCACAACTGATTTCTTTGGGAATGCCGAAGCGGCATATAATGTTATTCCATATGAAGGCGATGATCTCATGTCCGTGTATTTGTGCGTACTCACCTGCTTCCACCCACTTAGAGAAAAACGAGTAAAAATCGTACATTTCCCCGTCCTGTGAGTAGGGGGCTAACTATATCCATTCCTTATTTGATGAAGGGTCAGGCAGAGGTGATTGAATGTAGGGGTTCTCCTGGATGGTGTATCTTTGGGGAATATTTCTGGCATTGCTCACATCGTTGAACGTATTCTGCCACTTCTTTATTCATGGTGGGCCAGTAGTAGCTGGCACGTATGACGCACTGTACAAGGATGCGGTTACCTGTATGGGCTCCACAGTGACCCTCATGTACCTCTTGGAGTATTGGCCTTGTTTGGTGTGGGCCTAGGCATTTGGCCAGGGGTCCGCCAAACGTCCTCTTGTATAGGTCGTTGTTGATCAGGCAGTATCGGGTGGCTTGCATGTGGAGTTTCTTTGCCTCTTTTTTGTCGTGAGGCAGTGTTCCGTCTTGCAAGTAGGAAACGAACCGGTTGTGCCAGTCCCAGGTTAGATTTAAAGAAAATACCTCAGTGTGGTTGATGGCTGAATGAAGGAGGGTGACCACGCTTTCCTTGTTGATGTTCTTGGTAGCCATGGCTAGTTTTACCAGGACGTCCGCTTCGATGTTCTGCGCCCTTGGGATTTGTTCGAAGCGACATTCATCGAAGGTGGACATTAACTTGCGGATTTTCGTCTGGTATTTTTGTAGCCTTTGTTCTTTGATCTGGTAAGTCCCAGCGACCTGGTTCACCACGAGTTGCGAATCGCAATGGAGGAGGATCCGTCGGGCTCCATAGTTGGTGGCTAGTTTCATACCTGCAATAATGGCCTCATACTCGTCCTTGTTGTTAGTCATTTCAGGGCATTGTATGGACTGGCGAATTGTTTTGCCCATGGGGACCTCAAGGACGAGTCCTGTTCCCGATGCATTGGCGGCACCATCAGTGTGGAAGACCCATAGGTCGTTAGTGGGGGAGGTGGTCGGGCCTCGAGTTCTGCCTTCGGCAGGATTTCCACGCTGAAGTCGGCTAGGACTTTAGATTTGATGGCATTTCATGAAAGGTACGAGATGTCGTGCTCGCTGAGCTCAATGGCCCATCTTGCGAGATGGCTTGATAGTTCAGGCTTGTGTAAGACGCTCCTCAGCGGGAAGGTCGTTACCACTTTTATGTGGTGGCATTGAAAATAAGGTCGTAGCTTTCGTGAAGCTACTACTAGTTCTAGCGCCAGTTTCTCAAGGTGTGGATACCTAGTATTGGCGTCCACTAGTGTTCTGCTAATGTAATAGAAGGGAGATTGTGTACTTTTATTCTCACGCACTAGGACAGCGCTGACGGCGACCTCAGACACGGCTAGATACACCAGAAGTGGTTCACCTGCGCTTGCTTTGACTAGCAAGGGCGGCGAGGACAGGTACGCCTTCAGAATTTTTAGGGCCTCAATGCATTATTCGTTACATTGAATCCCCTAGTCTTTCTTCAACATACTAAAGAACTTATGGCACCTGTCGGAGGATCGTACGATGAACCTGGAGAGGGCGGCTATCCGACCCATCAGCTTATGTACCTATTCTTTGCTGCTTAGCACTTTTAGGATTGCGTCTACTGCTTTGATCTGATCCAGATTGAATTCGATACCCCTCTGCGATACGAGGAATCCCAAGAACTTTCCCGAGGCCACGCCGAAGGTGCATTTCTAGGGATTTAGTTTCCTCTCATATCTTCTCAATATTTCGATGGCCTCCTTCAGATGGTCGAGGTGGTCTTCCTTTCTGAACGACTTTAATAGCATGTCGTCGATATAGACTTCCATTGTTTTGCCAAGTTGTTCCTTGAACATCTCGGTCACCAACCTTTTATATGTGGCCCCCACATTTTTTAGCCTGAAGGGCATCACTTTGTAGCAGTATGTTCCTAGGTGAGTGATGAAGGTCGTCTTCTCCTGATCTTCTTCGGGCATCATGATTTGACTGTAGCCGGAATATGCGTCTAGAAAGCTCAATAGTTCGTGTCCGACCGTCGCATCTATTAGCTGGTCGATGCGGGACAGTGGGAACAAATCTTTTGGGCATGCTTTATTCAGGTCGGTGAAATCCGTGCACATTCGTCACTTCCTATTTTTCTTCTTGAGCATAACAACGTTGGTGACCCATTCAGGGTACTTGGATTCCCTGATGGAACCATTTGACAGTAGTTTGTCTACTTCTTCACTCACAGCTTCGTTGATGGCGGCGTTGAATTTTCTCCTTATTTTTCGCACGGGCGGGTGTAACGGATCAACGTTTAGTTTATGGGTACAAATTTCCTGTGGTATCCCTAGCATATCTGAATGGGAAAAAGCGAACAAGTCTACATGGTTAGACTAAATTTCACGATACTTACTTGGGTTCGAAAGGTCGTGCCCTATGTAGGCCTTCTTCGTGAGGTCGTTGTCATCTAGCTGCATGGGGTCGAGGTCCTCGACCGTGGATTTGCTGGCCTCTATGATATCTGGATCTTTGATGGCGTCCTCTACCAATTGAACCTTAGTCCCCGACAGAGCTGATTGTTATGCTTCTGCACTCACCCCTTTGAGTTGTTTGGTGTGGGTGTAGTCTTGAGCTATTTTGTAGAATTTCTGGGCAGTGTGGGGTTCACCCTGTATGCTGAACACCCCCCATGGGGTAGGAAATTGGATCACTTGATAAAAGCTGGAGGGGAGTGCTCTCATGGCATGTATCCATGGACGCCCAATGATGGCGTTGTACGCTGTTTCCTGGTTCATCACATGGAAAGTGGTTTCCAGCGTGACTCCTCCCGCCAGGACGGACACTGTTATTTCTCTGGAGGTTCTTTCCCCTGTATTTTTAAAACCCCTCAGCGTTATGTAGCGCGGTATTATCTTATCCTCGAGTCCCATAAGTGCAAGGACCCTCGGGTGGATAATACAAGCGCCACTACCGTCATCAACCATAATTCTCCTAACATCTGCATCCACAATGCGTAAAGTAATAACCAAAGCATTGTAATGAGGAAAGACAAACCGTCGGCATTGGACTTATCAAATGTGATATTATCTTCGAAGTCGTCATACCGTTCGTGGGCGATAGTTCGCTTTAGCTTGTGAATGGTGGTGAACTTGACGTGATTGATCGTCGATTCGTCGTCGTCCCCGATGATCATGTAGATGGTGTGTGTCGGTGAGGGTGACCTTGGCGGCCCATTGGGTTGTTCCCGCCCTCGTGGAAAGTTGAGTTTCCCTTTGTTGCTGAGTAGTTCTCTCATGAACCCCTGGTTCAGCATCCTAACCACCTCTTGCTGTAGACCTATGCAGTCTTCGGTTCTATGCCCTCGCTCCTGGTGGAACTCGCGTAGGGCGTTTGACTTTCGGGTGGCAGGGTCCGACTTCATCTTTGCTGGCTATTGTACCTTGTCGCCCAGCTTCTCTAGTGTGTACACCACCTCTGAAGGAGAAACACAAAAGTTATGTGTAGATAATAAAGGAGGCATACCTCGTTTATTTCGTAGGGGGCGATGTGTTGCGGTAGTGCGTCCACGTGCCTTTGTGGCGGCGAATGAGATGATCAGACGTATGGTTGATGTCTTTCCATGTTGGGATGCGGGATTTGTTCCCGTCACCCTGCGTTGCGCCGGTCCCTCCTGATCTCTGGGAGTATTGTTGTTATCCTCCTAGTAGGACCGTTGAGGTCGTCTTCATCTGCGCACACCTCGGCGCAGTAGGCATTATGGATTTCCTCCCAAGTGGTGGGACGGTATTTCATGAGGCGACATAGTAGTTTCTTGGTCGCCCTTGAGTCGTCCCTGCTTAGCCTGTTCTAGAAAGCTGCGACTGCCATACCTTTCGATACGTTTGGTAGGCTCATTCTCACCCTGTTGAATCTGGCTAGGAATTCCATGAGCCCTTCTTCCATGGTTTGCCGAATAGCGAAGATGTCGTTGACTCTTGCCTCCGCTTTCTTTGCTCCTGTATGTGCTGTGACAAATTTGTCCGCCATTTCCTCGAACGTGGAGATACCTTTGGCCGGTAGCTGTGCATACCACGTCAAAGCTCCACGTGTCAATGCTTCGCCGAACTTCTTCAGAAGCACGGATGGTACTTGTTCCTTTGCCAAATCGATACCTTTCACAGCAGTGACGTAACGGATTAGATGGTCCTAGGGAGCCGTTGTCCCGCAGTATACCCTTAAATAGGAGGCATTTTGAAGGTCTTTGGATGGAGTAGGGTGCGGCCTCCTCCGTGTGGGGTTGCTCCACGAACCTTCCTATGTCGCGCTTCGATAGCAGTTTAGGAGTACCTGGGATCTTGTCTACCCTTTTTTGATGTTCCTTTATTTGGTCGCGGAGCAACTTATTTTCATGTTCCATTTCCTCCGCTTTTCTGAGAATGGCTGTGAGAGCATCGTCGTTGGCTCGACTGTCGGTGAGCATATTCTTGGCTCGCACAATCTCGGCTTCATCTTCGGCTGCAGTGAGGTCCATTATTGGCGTGCATCTTACACCACGTTTCGGTAACTTTTCGACCAAGTCGCTCAGAGTGCTTGTGAGCCACCCTTTTAGTAGCTCCTTGAATTCTGGGGGTGCTTCCTTAGATGCAGAAGTAGAAGCTCCCCTGTCTCGCGGATGCGTCAGATCTTCGGGTGGATGAGGTGGGGTTCCTCCACTCATCGTGGTGCTGGGGTTATATTCATGAGATTATCTTCACCTACATCGTTGAGTGAATCCATGAGGTTGACTCCAACCTCGTCTATCGCTTTTCTTTTTGCATAGTTGTCAGCCATGTTTGCTCGTGCGATGTAGGTGATGGTTGTCAGTGGTTTTCTAGGCACAAACTATAACTTTGATTCTCGAAATCTCCACAGACGGCGCCAAATTATTTTGCTCAAAAGATTCACACACCTTGTAAGTTGAAAAAACAATCAAAAGAGTGTTTGGGTAAATGGTAATCAAGTATAATGAGTGCTAGAAGGGATTACTTAGCCAATAATGTGATAGATCTGAAAATATACAAGGTTATAGAAAGCTTAAATATCAAAGAGAAGAATAGAGAGATAGTTTACTTGATAACAGAAGAGAGAGAGAGAGAGAGAGTGGAGAGATAATATTATTCAGAGTAAAGCACATGCCCGTTATAAATGTGAAGGTCCCCTTTACATATTAGGAGACCTTCCTCAAAATAATCAAAAGAAAAATTAAAAAGTTGGTGGACTCCTCGTACGAAGGAAGCCAAGCCTTAAACGATGTCGTTCCTCTTCTTAGTTGGCAGGGGCGTCCTTGTTTGGGTCGTCCTTGCCTGAGGCGACGCGATTTGGGGACGGCATTGTCATGAAGGATGAGTTTGCTTAGACGGGAGCGGGGCGAGCCGAATTTTATCCATACAGATGTGTAGTATCCATTATCGGAAGAGATGACAGAAAAGGAGAATTGACGGAAAATTTTTATCCTACCCCTCTTTTTTTTCTGATTGGCTAAATATTTATCCCTTTAATAATATTTGAAAGCGCTTTTTTTTTCTTTTCAAAAACTTATTTAAACACCTTAATTTTAAAAATAATAATAATAATATTTTCGTTTTGAAAAATATTGGCCAAACAAGCTATAAAATTTTGCCAAAGCCAATAAGCAGAAAGAAATGTAGCAAATCAAGCCAAATGTTATGAAATAGAAGATTCTTACACTTCTATTTAAGGTGAATGTCTTTAATGTATTTAATTAGAGAGATTTTAGAGTCCTATTATTGGTAGCAAGATCTTCATCCTCCCTATAAATAGAGGTGCTCTCTACCATTGTAATTCACCCCTCTCAACTCAATAAGAAGAACTCTCTCTACTCTTCTCTCTATTGCTATTGTTATTGTCTTTTGCTTTAGTTTATAACACGTTATCAGCACGAGACTCTACCGTCTCAAGTATCATTCTCGAAAATCCAAGCAAAATGGATATCTCACAAAGCGAACTTGGATCAACATCCAACTGTAAAAGTATTTGCCTAGTTGATTCATGTACTACACATACAATACTCAAAGAAAGGAAGTATTTCTCTCAACTGAATATGTGTAAGGCAAACATTACTACAATCTCTGGAAGTAGTAAAATGATTGAAGGCTCCGGAAGAGCTATTGTAACTCTGCCCAAGGGCACGATGTTAATCATAGAGAATGCAATGTTCTCCTCCAAGTCTATGAGAAACTTGTTGAGCTTTAAAGATGTACGCCGGAATGGCTACAATATTGAGACAATGGATGAAGATAATCTCGAATATCTCGTCCTCACTTCAAAGAATGTCTCCGGCCAAAAGAGGGTTATTGAGAAATTCCCGTCTTTATCTTGTGGCCTGTATTGGACAAGAATTAGTGCAATTGAGGCACATTCAACAGTAAATCTAAAGAATACTGAGTCCAATACATTTGTACTTTGGCATGATCGACTGGGTCACCCAGGATCAACCATGATGAGACGGATTATAGAAAGCTCATATGGGCATCCGTTAAAGAATTTCAAAATTCTTTCAAGTAATGAATATCCTTGCACTTCGTGTTATCAAGGCAAGCTGATTATCAGACCATCCCCAACAAAGGTTGGGACTGAGTCACCCCAGTTTCTGGAACGTATACAAGGGGACATTTGTGGACCTATTCACCCACCTAGTGGGTAGTTTAGGTATTTCATGGTCTTGATAGACGCATCCTGTAGATGGTCTAATGTGTGCTTGTTGCCATCACGCAACCTTGCGTTTGCAAAGTTAATGGATAATAGATGAGAATAATCTTGAACTCTTCATGAAAACGAGGCTGCCCATTTCGGTTTGGGTTCACGCCATTTTGCATGCAACAATACTAGTTTGTCGGCTGCCCACTTCGGTTTGGGGTCACGCCATTTTGCATGAAGCAATGCTAGTTCGTCGGCTGCCCACTTCGGTTTGGGGTCACGCCATGTTGCATGCAGCAATGCTAGTTCGTCTCTGACTGACGAATTGACACAAATATTCCCCATTGCAAATTGGTTTTGGGTCATGAACCCAATATATCCCATTTAAAAAGCTTTGGATGCGCAGTATAGGTGCCTGTAGCACCACCATCCCGCACCAAAATGGGTTTGCAAAGAAGGTTAGGAATATATGTTGAGTATGAATCGTCCTCCATTATTCGCTACCTCGAAACATTGACAAGAGATTTGTTCACTGCAGTATTTGCAGACTGTCAATTTGATGAGACACTTTTCCCAAAATTAGGGGGAGAAGTCGGTGAAACCAAATGGGAAATTCTGTGGAAAAATGTATCATTATCTCATCTTGATCCACATACCTCTATTTGAAAGAAAGAGGTACAAAAGACTATCCATTTGCAAAGAATAGCAAATCAAATGCCTGACGCATTTACGGACTTGAAGAGGATAACGAAATCCCACATTCACGCGGAAAATGTTCCGATCCGTATTGAAGTCCCTATTGGACAAATATCTAGTGTCATATCCAATGAGTCAAATGCACGCCAGAAGCGTGGCAGACCATTAGGTTCCAAAGATCGAAATCCTAGAAAGAGGAAAAAGAACGATCTAAATGACACTATGAAAGAATCACATGAGGACGCTCATGATTTGATTAATTCCGAGATTCACGAAGAATCTATTGAGCCTAAGACTCTTGAAAATACGGAATGCAAGAATGTGAGGATCTCGAACCTCAGTCTGTGGTAGTACAAAATTAATTGAGAGCTCTCGAAGAGCCAATTATTACTATGTTGGAGAAACACAATTGAGTATTGTGCTGCAGTAAGTCTCAAAGAAACTTATTCAGTTTCCAAAGTACACGCGAAAGCGATTGATTATATTGAGACTATAATAAAGGAAGGCTTTGATTCTCCTATTACTACAACTTGTAGCGGGGTAATTTGTATATGAAAAGCTACCCGCTTTGTTCTCCAGTTTGTACTACACAAACGAAAGAATGCCACAATAAAGTGGATATCTATTGGTATAAAAACCCATGTCATAATAAACTCGAAGTTTATTGATAAGTGCACATGTCATGGTGTAAATTTGAAGTTTACCAATATTGATAATTTAGTCAGTTGACATTCATGTTAGCCATCTCATTTGAAGTATGATGTGCAAATTCACATAGGTGAATATTAAAGAACTAGAAAGTTCTTTACGAATACTCTTGTATCACTTGTTCTCATTAATGAACGGACCAACTAAAGAGTTCGGGTTGAAGCCCATAAATTCTGGAAATATGAAAGGTGAGTATGGGCCTATTCACCTGCCATGTATACCACATATGATGCATCTATGATATGGTTACATGCGCCATTGTTATTAACCCGCAGCCTGGCAGTGCTTGCGAGGTAAATCGCTCAGTAATCTAACTTCGAGCATAGTTTCCAGATTCTCTACTCAAGACAGTTCATCTTGATAAGTTGGTTTATATTAAAGTTGGTTTAGCAAGATAATTATTGAGTGCTTCCACTTAATAGCTAAACTGTTTCTTATGAGAACTAAGTTATATATATATATCAGTTTGATATAAGTTGTATACGAGAGTATATTCTCCCCTCACAAGTGGTTCAGGGTCAGGAACCAAATAATTTCATCTTATTATTAAGGTGCTGTGTATATTGACATAATGCACAAAGATGATTTTCCAAAGTTGAGGAAACATGTTAGTTTTACTAACATGAGGGGGAGACATGATAAACACTTGAGAAAGTGTTACATGGGATGAATTTTCATTTGTATATGTATATCCCCGAATATCATGATATGAACCTGTAGTTCATAAAAAGGGAAATGCAATTGCAACATATTGCAAAGCATGCTATACGCATTTGCTGACTCAAAGAAAGCAACTAAATGGAAGAGATACAATTCAAGAAGAATTGATTCCATATGAAAGACATGTAGCTTTGAACCTATAGTTCATATGCTTGAAAGTATAAAGGCAAAGGTATGTATAGTCAATTTTCGATATCTTATTTGCTTAGCATGACATGAAAACTTTGATATGCAGCTAAAGTTTATTATGTGACTTACATGACTTAACTTGAAAGATTTAAGTTGCTTGAAGCATATGCAATTCTTGGTCCTGAAGTACCACATCCTAAGTACAATTTGTGTACATATGTATCTTGCTATAACTATAAGCATGATGGCATTGAGAATGCATCTATGGAGATATTGAAGAGCTATTCCACGACATTATATGAAGATGTTCATACCTATCAAGAATGATGATTTCAAGGTGCGGAATATTTATTCAAGTCAACATGGTTGATTTATTTATCAAATATCTACCAAAGATCGTTTTGAAGATGATGCACAAAGATTGGAACGCAAATGCTCAAGGCTTAAATTGATGTACTCATTAGGGGGAGTTAATGCGCGTTGCACTCTTTTTCCCTTACAAGGTTTTGTCCCACTGGGTTTTCCTTGCAAGGTTTTTAACGAGGCAACCAATAGGCGCATATTCAAACATGTGTACTCTTTCCTTACTTTAATTTTTCCCATTGGGTTTTGTTTTAAGGTTTTAACGAGGCACATCATTGAATAGACATTCAAGGGGGAGTGTTATGAAATAGAAGATTCTTACACTTCTATTTAAGGTGAATGTCTTTAATGTATTTAATTAGAGAGATTTTAGAGTCCTATTATTGGTAGCAAGATCTTCATCCTCCCTATAAATAGAGGTGCTCTCTACCATTGTAATTCACCCCTCTCAACTCAATAAGAAGAACTCTCTCTACTCTTCTCTCTATTGCTATTGTTATTGTCTTTTGCTTTAGTTTATAACACCAAATTCATTTTTTAGATTTTAGAATTTTAAAAAGAATAAGAACGCAAGGCTATGAGGCCATAGGTCTGAAAATTAAAAGAGATTCTATAAATGAATGAATCATGTGACCAGCACTTTTTTTAGAGTTGCTACTGGTCAAAAAAGGAAACTACAACAAACTATATAAAATTACTAGTCACAATTATATAAGAATGTGTGTAGCACAATATCTTGTTTAGTGGAGTACCTTGTTTTTCTTTAAATTTCTATCAATTTAGGAGGATTGATAGTGTTTTTACGCTTTCTTTTTTATGTGATTCAAATTCAAAATCTAACGATTATAAGTAAAAGTGCTTTACCAACTGAACAAGTCTTACTTATCTAGTGGAGTACATAGAAATCTCAAACTCAGGAGATGAAAAATTAAGTCCAAATTGATATATATATATATATATATATATATATATATATATATATATATAACTCTGTAACTTACCGATCAATAAATGAATAAAAATAAAAATAATAACTTTTTTATATATAATTTTCCGTAACTTACCGATCAATAAATGGATAAAAAATAGAAAATTGTTATAAAATAGAAGTCTATTTAGAGTGAATGTCTAAGAGTTTTAGCTTGAAGCTAAGTCATTCTCCTCCCTATAAATAGAGCTGCTCTCTACCATTGTAAATCACCCCAAGTATTAATAAGAATACTTCTCTCTCTCCCTATTCTCTCTCTATATTGTTCTTATTCTTGCATTATTGTTCTTGTCTTTATATTATTTCATAACACGTTATCAGCACGAGTCTCTAACCATCACGTGCTACTTTGTGTAAAATAAATAACTCTTCCGCTTCAAGATTATGGATTCCGCTTCAGGTATGTTTCCTATGACGATTGTATGTAAGATTATCATGTTCAAAATCCAGGTTTGAAATTAAGATCATTATTTAATCTTGAGTTTATACATATGAACTGATATTTGTTTCGGATACTGGATAACGGAATTAATTGAACGTGCTCAACCCATTAAAGTTGAACAAAAGCGTTTTTAATTCCAATGACTTATTTTGATAGCCACTGCTTAATCTATATTTTTCTTGAGTGGAGATTAATTTTGTGAATTAAAGAGACGGTGGTGACAACAACCACAATTTTATTCTTGCAAGTGTTTTATGATCCCTCTTCTAATCTGTATTGAAGAGATTTTGAAAGGTTATTTGGTCGAATCTTGGTTTCCTAGGCCAGTATGTTCATATGTTTTGTGATTTCTTCTAACACAGCAGTAGACAATTTACTCCCTTGAATTAGAATACCTTGATGTCTACTGACAGCGGCGGTAAACAAATCAAAAGACCTAATGTACTTGAATTGTGATAAGTACACACATGGTAAATTAATAATTAACTAGTTTACTAAAAGTTTTTGGCTTTACGTGGAAATTAAATAGGGTAAGTAATAAAGACTTTTCTATTTAGGAGTGATTCTCTCCTTATTTAAATAATATATTAATTTTGCTGCCAACTAAACGATCAAACTTATAGTTGGTCGTAATTATTGCTTCGTTTTGAAGGATTTCACCTGTGCTGTTACTCGTTGATATGTGAATGTGATAATTGTAATAGAGCCCGTAAGTATGAACACACTCTTGATGTAAATTTGTTTTATGTCTGACATTATGAAAAGAAAGTTCGTTGCCCTTGAAATTTCGGGCAAGAACTATATGACATGGGTGTTGGATGCTGAAATCCACTTAGATGCTATGGGTCTCGGAGACACCATTAAAGATAGAGAAAAGCATCCACCCAAGACTGTGCGAAGGCCTTGATTTACTTGCGCCATCACCTTGATGAAGGTTTGAAAATTGAATATATCACAGTCAAAGATCCACCTATCTTGTGGAATGGCTTAAAGGAGAGATATGACAACCTGAAGTTGGTCACTCTGCCACAAGCACGATACGATAAGAACCCAAAAGCAAATAGTTTATAAACTATATATTATCGTTGCGGTGAAAACGGGCACTGGTCAAAGGCTTGCCGTATACCATGACTTTTGGTTGACCTTTATCAAGCATCTCGAAAGAGTAAACGCCCTGAAACGAATTTTGTCTCTGATGACAACTTTGACATCACCCACTTGGATGTGGCAGACTTCTTTGAGCAACCCGAGGGGAAGATAGACCACCTAATCGGTGATGGATCCGTGATGAAAGAAGATGGAGCTATTTGATTTTTTTTACTTGTTTGTATTAGTGAATGAATAAACTAATAGCCATTAGTATTAGCTCGTATTAGTTAGTTCATGATGCAATGTTAGCAGTAGTTCTTTAGAATATCTTCAATATGCTCAAATATCAATAAAACTTTTATTTTCCAGTGGGGGTAATCGACTAGCCTGAAAAACTAGTCGATTATCAACTATTTCCGCATTAAAGCTGAAAAACAATTGATCAACAATCGATTGTCTTTGGCTAACAATCGATTGTCTTGAAACAGTGTTCTGGAATTTTTCAAAAATAGCCAACAATCGATTGTCTTTGTCTAACAATCGATTGTCTTGAAACAGTGAGGTCTGGAATTTTTCAAAAATCATCCACAATCGATTGTCTATGTCTAACAATCGATTGTCGTTAGACGGTGTAATCTGAAATTTTTCAAAAATCATCCACAATCGATTGTCTACGCATAACAATCGATTGTCTTGAAACAGTGGTCTGGAATTTTTCAAAAATAGCCAACAATCGATTGTCTATGCATAACAATCGATTGTCTTAAACAGTGTGATCTGAAGTTTTTCAAAAATAACAAATAATCGATTGTGTGTGTTTAACAATCGATTGTCGATGTTCAAACAATCGATTGTGTGTGTTTAATAATCGATTGTCTTATGAAAAACGCTGAAAATTTTCAAACTGCAAAGTAATCAATTATGGATAACATATCTGATTTTGTTAGTCAACTGTTAGCAGCAGATTTTGAAAATATTATGTGACACAAACGAATTGAAGTTGTTTATTCTCATGTTCGTATATTTTCTTTTGTATATCAAACCATGGGAAGTAAATTGATTGAAGGCTCCGGAAGAGCAACTGTAACTCTGCCCAAAAGGCATGACGTTTATCTTAGAGAATGCAATATTCTCCTCCAAGTCTAAGAAGAACTTGTTGAGTTTTAAAGATATCATTCAAAATGGATATCATATTGAGACAATAGATGAGAATAATCTTGAATTCTTCATGAAAACGAGGCTGCCCATTTCGGTTTGGGTTCACGCCATTTTGCATGCAGCAATGCTAGTTTGTCGGCTGCCCACTTCGGTTTGGGGTCACGCCATTTTGCATAAAGCAATGCTAGTTCGTCTCTGACTGACGAATTGACACAAATATTCCCCGTTGCAATTGGTTTTGGGTCATGGACCCAATATATCCCATTTAAGAATCTTTGGATGAGCAGTATATGTGCCTGTAGCACCGCCATCCCGCACCAAAATGGGTCTGCAAAGAATGTTAGGAATATATGTCGAGGTTGAATCGCCCTCCATTATTCGCTACCTCGAAACATTGACAGGAGATTTGTTCACTGCACGATTTGCAGACTGTCAATTTGATGAGACACTTTTCCCAAAATTAGGGGGAGAAGTTGGTGAAACCAAACGGGAAATTTTGTGGAAAAATGCATCATTATCTCATCTTGATCCACACACCTCTATTTGTGAGAAAGAGGCACAAAAGATTATCCATTTGCAAAGAATAGCAAATCAAATGCCTGACGCATTTATAGATTTGAAAAGGATAACAAAATCACATATCCTCGAAGTGAATGTGACAACATTTGATTCACGAATACATATTCATTATTGGAAGAATATGAACATGAAATTGGTATTAAATATACCACACTCACCCCTAGAAGGAGGTTTGAGATGATATATGGCATGAATGATCGTTGGTCACGTACCTATTGTACGCCAAAGTATTTTGGAAATATGACTATTAAAGGACAACGATAATGCAAGAAACATATCTTGCATATAAGTTTGACATGACCATAATGGTATAACTTTCTCTTTAAGAAAGATATTCACCACATGGATGTTGATGAATCTGTGGTAGTACAAAATTAATTGAGAGCTCTAGAAGAGCCAATTATTACTATGTTGGAGAAACACAATTGAGTATTGTGCTGTAGTAAGTCTCAAAGAAACTTATTCAGTTTCCAAAGTACACGCGAAAGCGATTGATTATATTGAGACTATAAATAAAGGAAGGCTTTGATATCTCCTATTACTACAACTTGTAGCGGGGTAATTTGTATATGAACAGCTACCCGCTTTGTCCTCCAATTTGTACTACACAAACGAAAGAATGCCACAATAAAGTGGATATCTATTAGTATAAAACCCATGTCATAATAAACCTGAAGTTTATTGATAAGTGCACATGTCATGGTGTAAATTTGAAGTTTACCAATATTGATAATTTATTCAGTTGGCATTCATGTTAGCCATCTCATTTTAAGTATGATGTGCAAATTCACATAGGTGAATATCAAAGAACTAGAAAGTTCTTTACGAATTCTCTTGTATCACTTGTTCTCATTAATGAACTGACCAACTAAAGAGTTCGGGTTGAAGCCCATAAATTCTGGAAATATCAAAGGTGAATATGGGCCCATTCACCTGCCATGTATACCACATATGATGCATCTATGATATGGTTATATGCGCAATTGTTATTGACCCGCAGCCTGGCCGGTGCTTGCGAGGTAAATTGCTCAGTAATCTAATTTCGAGCATAATTTCCAGATTTTCTACTCAAGATAGTTCATCTTGATAAGTTGGTTTATATCAAAGTTGGTTTAGCAAGATAATTATTGAGTGCTTCCACTTAATAGCTAAACTGTTTCTTATGAGAACAAAGTTATATATATCAGTTTGATATAAGTTGTATACGAGAGTATATTCTCCCCTCACAAGTGGTTCAAGGTCAGGAACCAAATAATTTCATCTTATTATTAATGTGCCGTGTATATTGACATGATAATGCACAAAGATGATTTCCCAAAGTTGAGGAAACAAGTTAGCTTTTCTAACATGAGGGGGAGACATGATAAACACTTGAGAAAATGTTACATGGGATGAATTATCATTTGTATATGTATATCCCCGAATATCATGATATGAACCTGAAGTTCATAAAAGGGATAATTCAATTGCAACATATTGCAAAGCATGCTATACGCATTTGCTGACCCAAAGAAAGTAACTAAATGGAAAAGATACAATTCAAGAAGAATTGATTCCATATGAAAGACATGTAGTTTTGAACCTATAGTTCAAATGCTTGAAAGTATAAAGTCAAAGGTATGTATAGTCAGTTTTCGATATCTTATTTGTCTAGCATGACATGGAAAACTTGATATGCATCTAAAGTCTATTATATGGCTTATATGACTAAACTTGAAAGATTTAAGTTGCTTGAAGCATATGCAATTCGTGGTCCTGAAGTACCACATCCTAAGTGCAATTTGTGTACATATGTATCTTGCTATAACTATAAGCATGATGGCATTAAGAATGCATCTATGGAGATATTGAAGAGTTATTCCACGACATTATATGAAGATGTTCATATCTATCAAGAATGATGATTTCAAGGTGCGGAATATTTATTTAAGTCAATATGGTTGATTTATTTATCAAATCTCTATCAAAGATCGTTTTGAAGATGATGCACAAGATTGGAATGCAAATGCTCAAGGATATAAATTGATGTACTCATTAGGGGGAGTTAATGCGCGTTGCACTCTTTTTCCCTTACAAGGTTTTGTCCCACTAGGTTTTCCTTGCAAGGTTTTTAACGAGGCAACCAATAGGCGCATATTCAAACATGTGTACTCTTTTTCCTTTCTTTAATTTTTCCCAATGGGTTTTGGTTTTAAGGTTTTAACGAGGCACATTATTGAATAGACATTCAAGGGGGAGTGTTATAAAATAGAAGTCTATTTAGAGTAAATGTCTAAGAGTTTTAGCTTGAAGCTAAGTCATTATCCTCCCTATAAATAGAGGTGCTCTCTACCATTGTAAATCACCCCAAGTATTAATATGAATACTTCTCTCTCTCCCTATTCTCTCTCTATATTGTTCTTATTCTTGCATTATTGTTCTTGTCTTTATATTATTTCATAACAAAAATTAAAATTTAAGTATTAAAGTAAAATAAATATTAGATGTTTTTCTATTTATTTATTTAATCCTTAGTGGCAAAATTACTTGATAACTATGCGGCTGAAAAACAGCAGTATTTGATAAAATAGTTATACTCGTAAAATGAGCAGACACCACAGTTTTCAAAAATTAGAAATATTTAATTGAAAAAACAACAAAATCTAAATAGAGCTATGCCAAAGAATACCACAAGGACAAGATAGACATCTCTTGGCAAAACCACATTCTTTGTCTTGTCTTCGTCTTCTTCCCCAAAGGCCTAAATAAAGAAGAGCAGAACATTAATTGAACTCAATCTGATTAGTCCAATGGCCACAAAACTTGTAGTAAAGCCTCAAATCACAGTTTCACACCTGTCTCCTCCATTACCAAACTCCATTGAAATGCTTAGAACTCAAAGAAGTAATGTTTCAGCCACTAAGAAGATTTCAAGATTTGGGGATTGGTCATTTGCACAAAGGGCCATTTCTCTAAATAAAGCTTCAGAACAACAGAATGTTCAAGTCTCAGAATCAGATTTCAGAACTGATACTTCCCAAATCAAGATTGAACTTTATGATGCACTTCAAGGTAATTGGTTCATTCACTTCTTTCTACTTTTTACCCCCCCCCCCCCCCCCCCATACACCTGGGAGCCACACTCTATATTCTATTAAGAAATCTACTTAATATGTGTAATTAATCAATCCCCAACTTAGTAATTTATCTTTTGCTACATTTTAAATTTTTCACCTAGCAAAGATGAAAAATTTATAGAGTATGAATGAAATTTACGATATGACAATAACATATTGTGTTTATATTCATTTTTATTTATAATTGTTTTGTTGAAAATATTGTTTAGGAATTAATAGAGGAATATTTGGAGCGTCATCTGACAAAAAATCTGAAATTGAAGAGTTGGTGAAGCAACTGGAGTCTCAAAATCCAACTCCTGAACCAACCTTATCTCTAGATAAGGTGATGTGGTAGTGTGCCATACCATAATAATTAATTTTTTAATTACAATTCTATGAATTACTGTACATTTGGAGTGAAATAATAAATGATTTGGAAGTCTTGGAATTGAATAGGTGGCTGGAAGTTGGAAGCTTATATACAGTACTATAAGCATTCTAGGATCAAGAAGAACAAAATTAGGATTGAGAGATTTTATTACACTGGGGGATTTATATCAGAATATTGATATTTCTGAGGTATGTTTTTTCATGTGATTCTCTGGTCTTCTGTTTGCTATTGTTTTTCTTATGGTTATATTTGGATAAAGCTTCACTTGTTGGGGAGTTATTTAGAGCAATTTGTTATTGACAAGAGGGGTTGCTCTGATGGTAAGCAACCCCCGCTTCCAACCGAGAGGTTGTGAGTTCGAGTCTACCCAAGAGTAAGGTGGGAAGTTCTTGGAGGGAATGATGCCGGAGGTCTATTTGGAAACAGCCTCCCTACCCAAGGGTAGGGGTAAGCTCTGCGTACACACTACCCTCTCCAGACTCCACTAGTTGTTGTTGTTGTTGTTATTGGCTCATACAAAGATAAACGAAGTTATTTATTCTTGTTTTAAATAATTTATTCACACCCTTTCCTGAAAAAGGGTGTACTATAAAAACATATTTAGGTTTATTTCCATCTTAACTCTTTATTGCTACATAGAACATGAGAAATTAAAGAGCAATGTTTAACAATTTTCTCATTTTTGAGAAATTTTACACCTTTCGGCATAAACTATAAAGTGAAAATTTGAAATTTGTTAGGAACAAATGGTGTATAGTTAACAACAATAACAATAACAACGATCCAATAAAATTCCACTAGTGGAGCTTGGGGAGGGTAGTATGTACGCATACCTTACTCATACCCCGAGATAGTAGAAAGGTTGTTTCCGAAAGATCATCGGTTCAAAAAGACGAAAAGTATAATTAAGAAGTTTGTAGATATGCAACATGATATATTACAGAATATATATTACTACTGTTTACTTTTTATTTTGTCATTTTGGACTAATTCAAACATTTTAATGATGATAAATGAAGGGAAAAGCTGTGAACGTGATAAAGTTTAATGCCAGAGGATTAAGTTTATTGAGTGGAGAGTTAAGGATCGAAGCCACCTTCAAGATTGCATCCAAATCAGTTGAGATTTCTCTACCTTTTTTTTCATATATTCTTTTTTTTTTTTTTTTAATTTCCTCTTTATGGTTTTTGATTTGATTTTTTCAATGTAGAGAGTTGACATTTTCTACAATAATTCTGCAATAACACCAGACCAGGTATGAATTAAAAACGCTTCCTTCATTGCAAAAAGGTAATTCCAATTAGCTTTCTAAGGGCATATCAGAACTATCATTGTCCAAAATAACTACACAGAATTTTCTTTTAAAATTGAAAATTAGATGAAAAACTACTTGCCAACTATTTTGCTTCTAGTAGACGGGCGATGTGCACAAATAGCCGTTGTAATGACTCGATCGGTTGTTTTGAGTATTAGAGTCTCGTTCTTTTTTTATGCTTATTGCAATTTTATTTTATTTTTATTATTTTATGACTTGTGGGGATGGTTAATTTGGTTTCGGAAAAGGTTAAAAGTTTGGAACACTTAGATTCATTTTTGGAAGGTTAAGTTGTAATAATATAGCCAGGGCGATGAAAAAATTATATGCACATTATGCTTGTTACAAATAAATGAATGCAATGTTATATAATTTAGTAATAATTTCTTTTTCCACTTTAATATATGACTCTTATGATTAATTGCTAGATATGATGTAAACACTATGTGGATTATCTTCCACTAAATGCTAGAAATGCTGGGAATTTGTTAATTGTTGTGTAAGTTTTAAGTTTTAAAATTATTTGTTTCCAGAAAGAAAGAGGGGAAAAAAGCTACTAATAAATATTTATGCTTGAAATTGGAACAGTTGATGAACGTGTTTCAGAAGAACTACGATCTTCTTCTTGGCATCTTCAACCCAGAAGGCTGGCTTGAGATTACGTATCCTTTATTTGCTAATTTATTTTCTTTTTTGTTTTCTATTATGTATTTTACGTTGCTAACTTAAAATGGTACGTAGAGGAAAAATCTAGGGAAAAGGGTCAGAACTGCCTCTAACGTATTGACTTCAGGTTAAAAATGCCCCCTGTTAACCTATTTTGAAGAAAATACCCCTACCTTTAAAAATGTGGCATATTCGTGCCACATTTTTTACGGTAGGGGCATTTTTTCCAAAATAGGTTAACAGAGGACATTTTTAAACTGGCGTCAATACGTTAGGGGCATAAATATGCCAGAATTTTAACGGTAGGGGCATTTTTTCCAAAATAGGTTAACAGAGGACATTTTTAAACTGGCGTCAATACGTTAGGGGCAGTTCTGACCCTTTTCCGAAAAATCTATTATCCTTAATCTGAAAAAATACAGATATGTTGATGAGAATTTGAGGATAGGCAGAGATGACAAGGGCAACATTTTTGTTTTGGAGAGATCACAGGAGGATAAACTTTGAGAATTCTTTATTTACATTAACCTAAGTCTCCTGCCCCCTTTTCCCCTTATTTTTAATGTAAATTCCAATACACCCTTCCTACATATATAGAAGAAATAATCCCACTTACAAATATGTTATCACGATAAAATGATACTCCTTTTGTTTCAAAAAGAATGAACTTTGTACTATTTACCGAGTCAAAATTCAAACAGAAATTAGTTAATTTGTCCTCGTAATTTAAACAGGTTCAAACAAATTGAAATATTATGGTATAGCCAGTTTTTATACTGGTCAATAAAAAATAGTCAGCGTTTATCAAGTCAATGAAAAATAGTTATTATTTTACTGCAGGGACCGGTTCAGTATAATATACGGGAGTTCTGGTGCATTTGTATACGAACTCCAGCATATTATGCTTGACCGGTATATTTTTCTAACTCTTGTAAAATTTGCGGGAGACTGGAGCACTAGTGCTCCAAACTCCAGTATATTATACTAGAATTATACTTGCTTGAACTCCGTAAAATTTGCAGGAGTTCCAGCATAGTATCCTCGAACTCCCATAAAAGTTGCGGGAGTTCAAGCATACTTATGCTGGAACTCCCGTAAAATTTGCGGGCGTATTTTTCGAATTTTGAACGGTATTTTCGCTCAAATTTATCTTTACATAAAAAGTGACTAAATTTCAATAACTTTTGAAATTTAGCTATTTTTCAACGACCAGTAATAAATCTAGCTATTTTTAAATTTCTCACATAGAATCGTGCACAATTTCCTTAGTCCTAATGAGAAACTATCTTAATCAGCCTGAAATTTCCTAAAATCAAAGTCAAAGTCTACACTGGAGATATAGTTTTCTATTTGCAAGCGATAGCCACTAAAGTCTTTGAACATTATGACAAATGTAACTATGATGAGGTCGAAAGCCGTGTTGCACAACGTTATCGATTAAGTACTTTGTTTCATATTTTTTTTAATTATTATTTCTTTGTCTAATTGATTTCTTAAAGTATTGATCTATCTCCCGAAGGAGCGAGCCGCCGGCAACTTTTGTGAAGGAGTCAACTAAGATGCAAAATGATAAATTCTTATACAGTGAAAGCATGGCAAACAAAGATGATCAAATTACACAAACAGAAAACGTTCCATCCAAAAAATCTCCGTCTAGCTTTACTATATGATTGTTTATCCTTAAAACTGATAACAATTAAATTTGTATGTAATTTTAAGAATATGTAGGTTGGTTCAACACAAATAATTAAAAATATTAGATAAACGAATTAAAGATAAAATAATAACCAAACCAGTTGTGATATTAAGGTCGGACTCGAATTTAAGCTAAACAGTAGTTGTGCCCTCGACTAGACCCGTAATTCGAAGCTGACTGTGTGAAGAACAACACTAAAATAAGAACTTTACAAAAGCTAGAAAGCAGAAAAAATGAACTTATATTGCCTTGAATTGCGTATTACAATGCCTTTTCTTAAAAAAAATCCTTTATATAGTAGGAGAGTTGCATCCCTAGTACAAGTCCAAAAAATGTAAAAATTCTCCTCTCTTGTCGATTGCTGATCCATAACCGCCATCGAGTTGGTTCCGGATATCACGTCCCTCTATCTGTCACCTGCAACTGTTCATTGCACTTCCTGAAGTCTCAGAACTTGTCCCAAGCCCAGGGTCCATCGTTTTATCAGGTCCGATGGCGAGTTCTCTACTCGAGCTTCGATACAAAGAGTTCACAACTTCGATTTCGATCTCGTATATTCATACTCTTAATTCGTTTGATCTACCGAGAAATCAGGGTGCGTGTTAACCCCGATTTCACCTGTATATAATGATATACATATATCTAAATAACCTACTGTCCTTCTGTCTTTGCAACATCCTCCTCGTGTAAATATCCCAACGTTTAAATATGCTACTTAGCCCGTTTTGTCATAGATTCTCAAATTTGTTTTTGAAAAATAAGATTTAGGTGAAGTTTGTTTGAAAATGAAAATGTATATGGACACGAGTTTTCAAAAGATATGTCACGACCAGGAATCCCCACCATCGGGACTGTGATAGCGCCAAACATCACACTTGCTAGGCAAGTCAACGTTAGAGTTTTTATTAGCCAAATCCTTTACGTTTCAGTGATTAACAATAAACATGCTAAAACCAGTAAAAATATATGTGAAAGTAAGTAAATAGTCTCTTTGTTTATATAATATTACTATTACTATTACTATTCAGAATCCGGTGTCATAATCCACGAACATTTTAAAATTTTTCTACAAGCATTTGTCCGAAAGAAAATACAGCTGGTTACGAAATAAGGAAAACAACAAAGTATGTGATATAGAAGGGACACCAGGGTCTGAGAATGCCAACAGGACTACCTTGGGTCTCCAAGCAAATAAATCCTACAGCCAACCTCTCGATCAGCCCGAACCTGTTTCAAAATATGCACAGGAAGTATAGAGTGCAGTATCATTACAACCGACCCCATGTACTGAATACAGGATAAAATAGGGCAGTAACTTGCAAGGAATGAATACAACTCTCGAAGCATATCATCAGTACTCAGATATTACCAATCCTTAAGTACAGTTTAAGACTATTATTTAGCTACACAGTCATGGAAAAATATAAGCATAAAGATCATTGCGACTCGCAACCCGATCCCACCAGTCAAACACATAATCCTCCCTTATTCTATCATAACAGTATCAACAACAGTAAATAGTATATATTTGTTGCGGCACGCAACCCGATCCCATCATCTATCAACATCAATATCGTAATTTCACCCTTATTTTACCATATCAATCCACCCTTATTTCACCTATTGCGGCGTGCAACCCGATCCCACCATATAAATACATATTCACCCTTACTCCACCATACCAATCCTACCTTATTACACCTATTGCGATTTGCATCTCGATCCCATCATATCAGAAGCAAACACTCAATGCGCATACTCAAATCAACAGGCTAAATCACAAGACGTGTACAACAATATTAATTATCAAACTAAATCAAGAAAAAGATACCACACATTCAATATAGAATCTGCACAAATAATACTATACAGCGAGACCAATCCAAAAAATATGCCTTGGAAGTACTGATAAACATCTTAAGCAAACAATAGGAGGCAACAAATCTACAAAATAACCAACACTTTCAGTAAAAGAGAATAATGTCTAACAAGCAGCAACTAAGCATGAAAATACATGCAAAGCATATAGCAGTTAAGGCAGGAACAAAACAATATAAGAAGAAGAAAACAGGCAAAGCAGATAAATTGACTCATATGAATTTTCACATAGCAAATAAGTCAAGGGCTCCTAATCCCTCGAGTCAAAGTTAGATACGATACTTACCTCGTTCTGTGGGCCATTTAATGCTCAATTACAACTTTCCCTCTAGTATCCACCTCCAAACCACTCATATATAGCTACAATTAACTCAACAATATCAATTATTGCTAAAGAAATCAACTACAATGCATAAATGTAGATTTCCCAAACTTTCTCCCAAAAAGTCAAAAATCGACCTCGGGCTCGCTTGGTCAAAACCCGATGTTCGGACCAAAATTCATTTACACATTCACCTCGAAGCCCAGGTAAATAATTGATTTTGGAATTTAATCCCAATTCGAGGTCTAAATCTCCAATTTCTCAAATCCCTAGTTTCTACCCAACCCCCCCTCCATTCTACCATGAACACACTAGATTTTGGGTTGAAATTTCATGAAATGTAATGGATAATATAAAGAAAGTGGTTTAGAATTACTTACCAATACTTAGGGGAAGAAATTGTATTTTGAAATTGCCTCTAGTCCATTTAGCTTTTAAAAATTTGAAACAATGACCTAAATCCCATTTTGGGACTGTTTATGAACTGGGCGACAGTGTTCATCGCATTCGCGAGGACACTATCGCATTCGAGAAGAGCTGCCTTGCTAGGCTGCGATCGCGAAACCTCCGTCGCGTTCGCGAGGACACTATCGCGTTCATAAAGAGCTGCCTTGCTAGGCTAATGCGATCGCGAAACCTCCATCGTGCTTGTGAAGACTTTGCCCCTATGGCCTTTGCGTGTGTGAGCCCGTGCTTGCTTTCGCATAGAAGGAAAGTCTCTCCCCTCCCCAAGGTCCCCAAATGTTTCGCGTTCGTGATGATCCGCTCACATTCGCGAAGGCTAAAACCCCCATTACTCCGCATTCAAGACCAGGCCTTCGCATTTGCGAAGAAGAAAACTCACCCTGACCAGGCGACTCTTCGCGTTCGCAAGAGTATCTTCGGGAACATGAAGAACGACACACTAGAACAGCTGCTGCAGCAAAAATACAAAATTTTCTAAGTTTAAAACATCTTGTAGCCTATCCGAAACTCACTCGAGCCCTCGCGGCTCAAAATCAAAATTCACACAAGCGCTAAAACATCATACAAACTTTCTCGAGCGATCTAATTGCTAAAATAACACTTAGAACTACGAATTATCACCAGATTGAATGAAATTTTCAAGAAAGCTTTCAAACCTCTATTTTCACAACCGGACGTTCGAATCGCGTCAAACCAACTCGTTTCTCACCAAACTTCACAGACAAAAATTAAATATCATAATGAACTTGTACCGGGCTTCGAAACTAAAAATACAGACCCGATACCAAGAAAATCAAATATTAATCAAATTTTTAAAACCATTAGATTTTCAGTTTTTCAATTTTGTTTAAAAATTCATATCTCGAGTTAGGGACCTTGTTGATGCCCATCCCTAGGTATTTTTTTACTCAAAATACTTTTAAATAACATATATATATATATATATATATATATGAGCATACCCATGTATTTTGGTATTTGTTTAAATTTTTAAAGATTTTCAAAATCAATTTATTGACTATTTTAATACTAAAAAATTTAGTAATTATTTCCAAAGTTATCATTTTGTAGAATAACTCATTTCATTCTCATATTTCCACTAAAATATAGTTTAAATAAATTTGCATATTTTTTCATATTTATTTGGTATTTTTAAAGCTAAATTGCATATAATTATGATTATAACCTACTTCACAATTAATTATATTTTATAATTATAAAATTATTTTAAGTATTTTTAGATTAATATTTATACATTATTAATTAGTTCGATATTTTAATTTGTTTTTAAAATTATCTTAACTATTTTTATAAAATAAAAAGAGAAAACTAGGCTATTTAACATGTAGCCTCATCTCATTACTATTATAGCCCATTAAGATTTCAATTCTAACCCCCAATTTCCCAGCCCAATTTCAACCTAAACCCGACCAACACCTAATTCAGTTACCCGGTCCATCTCTGATCTAATCTGAGCCGTTGATCAAATAAGATCAACTGCCTAGATTTTACTTTTTAAATTAAATCCCAACTACCCTCCCCCGACCCCTCATTTTTCACGAGACTCTCTCTCTCTCTCTATCTCTATTTATTTCTTGCTCTCCCTTCTCTCGAGAACCTTCGGTTCTCTCTTCTTCTTCGATGAATCCACCGCCTATCCGTCCACCTCCAGCCTCACCTCTCTCGACCACGAGCCGGCGTGAAACCTTGTCTTATTGATTTCCTCCATCTTCGAGATCCCAGAAGCCTCCACCATACAAGATGGTCACCGGAAGCTTTTCCTGATTTGTCTCCGGCCTTTCTCCGATGGGTTTTGGTCGGATGGTGTTACCAATACCATTATTGACGAGTTTCACAGCCAGGTTTCTTACCTCTCACTGGTTTCTCACGAAACTCTAATTTCTACCTATACCTCTTAAATCCCTGTCTTGTTAACGATTTTTAGCTTACTCTTTTGTGTTTTACACTGCTCTCTACTCGATCTTTATGATTACTCAAGTTTTTAACGTTTTGTTCTTCTTTTTAAAACTAGGGTTTTTTAACCTCTTTAGAAATCACTATATCTTCTGATTGTTTTTCTACTACTATATGTTTGTGTTTATATTTTTGCTTGTTTGTGTGATCTTCTGGGTTATTACCCAATTTCTATACTTTAATTTTGTTCTAACATTTCACTGATTCTGTGATTTCTTTCTTAGGGTTCTTTGGTTTTGTGCCTATCGTGTTTAATAGGTCTAATTATTTTCTATTTACTAAATGTTGTGCTGATTCTGTGCATCTCTTCGAATCCCTAATTTTTGTATGTGATTTCTTTGGAGGTTTTCCACTAATTTGAGTCACTTCCTTGTTTGTGAGATGATTTCCTTACTTTTTTTAAAGCAAATTTTAGATTTTATTAATAGAAGATAAAGATACCACAAATAGGTGAATTACGAGTAAGGGAGTCAAATCGCCGGAGTTGTTACCCATATAACACAACCCGTCTAACCTTACCATATAACCTATTATGATAATATTACAAAAAATCAAAAGAAAATTACAAGAAGATAGGTTTATACGATAAGGAGGGGGACGCCAGTATTATCACCCATATAACAATAACAGGCAGCGACCTTACCTTATAAATCCTATCGAGGCCTTAAAAAGCCTCATGAAATAAAAAGCAAGAAAACGATGAACATTAATGTGATGGTAAAGAAAGCGGATTTGCTTTCTTTTCTTCATATTTGTGGACTGTTGGCTCCAATTGTCTTTAACCTTCACGCTTGTTCCTCGACCGAGTAGGTTTTAAGACGGATGGTAGCACGGCTTGTTTTTGCTTTGCGATTCTCATCAGGGGCCTTCGAATGTTAGCATCTACGCCCATCCTGTTGTCGCAAACTCTTTCTCTTTCACAAGCTTTCTTATTTGCTTTACTATGCATTGGTGATAAATCACCATTTCTCGCCGCTTCTGTTCGGCGATGTGATAAGATTTCTTCTTCCTCCCCTTCTTCATAGATATGTCTTCCTATTTCCTCATTTAGAAATTGGTTATTCTGGATGTTGACTTGTGAAGCACTTAACACAATATGTTGGTGTCCTTTCTCGAAGGGTGTGATTGACTTAGATGGTACAGTCTGATTTTGAGAAACAATAGGCAATGATGTTGACTTTCAATTAGCAGTTACAGATTCAGCTGATTTTGTAGTATTTTTTGGAAGAAATATCGGAGCATTATGGTTCAGGATTGTCCTTTTGTTTGCAACAGTTTGCATATTGACAGGTACTGGCCTGGCGATATATTCCTTCGACTTTTGTACTGATCGTCATAATCCTCTCCAGCTGCATCTTCTTCACATTCTTGATCATCTTCTGAAGAAGAAAAGGCAGCAAATCCTTCTCCCCAACTCTCATCGTCATCATAGTCTCGATGGTCTTTCCACAATTGTGATTTAACAACTATGTCCCTCATAGGGATTTGTTTGTTAATTGCAGCTGATGTTGACTGATCTCCATAGGGATTTGTTGTTTCCTATCGAGGTGAATTTTGCGCAGTATCATCTCTCACAGTTATAGGTCGATCTGCAACTGATTGCATTTTAGATCCTATTTATGGTATAAAGTTGACTGCAGATACTATTTCATTATGCAAAATTCTGTTGGAACTGTTATTCCCCTCTGCTGTATTGGGCAGTGAAGAATTAGGCAAGATCGAAGCTTTACTCAAGTCATTGCTTTCTTGTTGCCCAGGTGATTTTGACACAGCAGTTAACATTGTTGCTATAAGAGTGACAGCAGATTGAGTTGTCAAGCATTTTGAATCTGTAACTGCTTTGACAGTTTCTGAAAACTCCTTTTTTGTATCAGCTGCTTTATCCACTAGAGGAGAATGCTGCAACTATGTTCCTGGTTTTTAGCATTGTCAATATCTGTCTCAGTATAACAAGATACTATGTCATTTCCAGTTAATGCATTCAGTGGCTGTCTCAATGGGATATAAGATGGCGTTATACAATGTTGTGGAATGTTATCATTTGGGGTCACAAGAGTTGGTGCAGCTGCTATTAATGAAGCAGAAGCAGAATCTGTTTTAGAAACCACAGTACTACTATCCCCTTCAAGATGATCAGAATCTCCCTTATCGATCAAAGTAGGATGTGTAGTGTTAACAGTCTCCAACTTTGTACCAGTTGTTGGATCACATGAATGCTTTAACATGTGTTGCTGGGTGATTTCATTTAAATCAACCTAGGGCTGTCTCAATGAAACAGTAACTGGTAGCAGAAAAGTCTGGGTAGTATCACCATTTGGTTTTGCAAGAGATTCTGCATTTACACAAGTTGTATCAGAAACAGCAGCAATTTTAAGAACCACTGCAGTGCTAGCCAATTTAGAAACTCCCATATCCTTCACAGTAGATTGATTAGTGGCAACAGTTAATGCAGCATTTTCAATTGACTTCTGTGCAAAATTGTAAGAGTCTTTACAAAGATGAGCAGTAGACGAGTTTGTCATTGAAAATTCTGTAGCATTCTTCAGTGAGGATTCTGTCGACAGCAAGTCTAGACCTTTTGCATTTTCATCTGCTGATATAACTGATGCATCAATTGGATATGCATTAACACATTATCCCGGTGAGTACATCCATCTCTACTGTCAGGACAACATGGAACTGCACAGCCAATCTGGTTAGTCTTATCCTGTGATTCAACAGAAACAGCAATTGAATTTTTCTTGATCAATTGATGTTGTTGTGTATCATTATCCAGTACAGAAGACTCTATACACTCCCTGTCTGCTCCTTTTTTATTTCCATCTGCTTGACCATGAGATGTAGCACAATCTGGTAAACTGGACAGAATCTTCTCTGAATGAGTTTTAGCTAAATCATTCAGAGAAGACTGCGCTGGATCAGACACAGTAGATTTACCAAGAAATGTAGCCTTAGGATTTGGCATTGAGGGAGCTTTAGACACTGGCAAAGATGAAGCTGGGATTTGTCCATCTGTCGCATTGTGTCAACGTCCTGCAATATTAGCATTCAAGTATTCCCTAGCATCGCCTCTTAATTTAACCTCACTGTCCCGACCTTCTGTTTCGCCACTGTGACGAACTTGTTCAATCAAGTCTTCTGAATTCCATCGACAAGATTTAGTATCATGTCCTTGGTGATTGCAACATGTGCAATATTTTGGTAAATTGTCGAATACAATCTGCTGGATGTATTCACCAGTTTCCCAGTTTTTTATCGACTATCTTGATCTTAGTTTTCTTTGGATGTTTGTCGAGTAAGTTAATAAAGATTTTAACTCGATCCGTACTAGGTCGAGTTCGATCTTGAGTGGCCTTATCTACTGCGATAGGTTTTCCCACTACAGATGCAATGGACAATAACGACTTTTTTGCGAAGAAATTTGCTGGTAGTTCTAGAAATAAAATCCAAGTAACGGCTTTTGATGTTTCTTCACGGGGGTTAAATCCCATTGTCCATGGGAATGTTCGGAAGAAGAACTCATCGCCTTTTGACTTTACATAGCCAGAAGTTTTTGACAGTGCATTCGCAAAATCTTCAAATAGATCGAATCTTACCAGAATATGCCGATATTCTAGTTGTCCAATGTTGCAATTACCTTTGACGTCGAAATGTTTTGGTAAAATCCGACGTAGCTCCTGAAGTTCTTGTTTTCCATATGAAAATTTGATAATAACTGCTTGATGAAGACCTTCCTCCCTGGTGAAAGAATTCACTTCATCTACTGTGAACTCAACAGTAGGAATTCCTTGCTGAAACGTGACTGGACAAAGTTCCAGATTAGTAAATTTTTCGATAGTTTTTTGTCCAGCAAGCATTGAAGCATATGACTGTTTTTGTCCGTGAGTCGAATGATTTTCTGAATTGATATGATCAACCTCTCCCACAACCAGATGCTGGGGAGAGGTCGTAGCATCCATATATACGCTTTACTTCAGAGAATCTTCACCATTATTACTCAAACGATGCTGCTACTCGAAATTTTGAAGCTGCTGAAAACTGGAGGATTCGTATAATTATGATTGTATATAGAAGTATACTTCGAATCCAAACAAATTAATTAGCAAGCTGAATGATTCAACAGAAAGAATATGAATTTGAATGAACAGTAAGAGTCGCAATTAAGATCTGTTGCGTTTGGATTAAGATTTTGGAAAAACAATAAAAGGAAGGTATTCACCACAAGAAGGAGATTGTCGAGACACAAAAATAGTAGAAATCCGCCACCGGATTTCGGTGAGAATAGTGACGGAAATGAACTATTCACGCATGCTACAGTGAAGCCGGCTACTGTTCACGCGAAGATGCACTGTTCACGCGAGAGAGTTCTTTTCTTACAGCGATTTCCTTACTTAGTGTTGATTCCTTGTGATTTTCAATATCGTCCGTAACTTTTTCAAAATTAGTATGTAATCCATCTGTTTATGTACACAATATACTTTTATTATAATTTTCTTACTTGTAATTATTTTGTACTTAGTCCATATTACATGCATCATGCTATTCATGTTAAGGAAAAATCAGCCTTGCAAACATCTTCTTATTTGATGCAATTTGTACCGTTTGAGATATGACTCCCTAATTGAAGGAAATCCGAGTCTTTAATTGATTCTAATAGGTACTCTTTCTACAATTGTAATTAGTCTATACATATTACCTTATTTTCCCACTTGCTTTCAAAACTATAAATGCCCTACTCTCTCTTTAGCATAGGACGAACAAAATCATTGTTCTGAACTCTCTCTTAAACACATACGCATACTCAGTATCCTATCTTATTTTCTATACATCCTCTCTCACTTTCCCTGTTAACTACTGATTACTCAGTTGGTTGAAAGCCAAGACTGAGTGATTTTGGACTGCTCTAGTATTTTACTGTTCTATATGTTGCAACTTGCTTGGTCTGCATACTAATGCTCTACTTCCCTGCACACTACTGATCTATATTATCTCATCCTCGAGTGGTATGCCCTCTATTTGATTTATAGCTTCCAAAACAATTTGTTTTTATACATACTACAGTTTATTTTGTTTCTTCTATGCTTTTATTTTGCAACTAACATGCCCCTGCGTTAGTTCATTAATGTCACTATCCTTCTCTTAATCCAGCATGACCACTGATTTGCTTAATGCATGTTCTCCCCTACCCCCTATTCCAGTTGATTATCAGAATGTAATCCTGAGCCCTTTTGGTTGAAACTTGGTGTGACTGTCTAAGTTACGAAATGCTTTCCTTTGGTGTCCGTGTTTGTGCAATTGTTTGTCCCCCACTTCCCTTTTTCCCCCTGTTTGTGTTTACTGCGTGGAACTATATGAGGTATTCTGGTTCTGAGTTTGTCAAAACTGTCCCATTATTTTCTTGCAAAAATGGTTCTATATGGATTAATCTAAAACTATTTTTTAACTCGATTTCTTTAAAAACTATGTCACGCACTCTCACTAATCCTAGAGTTTAGGTTCTACCCACTTCGTATAAGCATTTATTTGGGCACCTTGTGAGTGCTCACTGAACTTTGAAGCACAAGGCTGGTAATTCCACACTGCACTTTTTTAACATTTTGGTAGTGTTTGGGTGCTGGTATTGGCCAAGGACCCTAATGGGCCCTTAGGGAGCTTTGTCACACCCAAACCATGACAATGGTTGTGATACTCGAAAGAAGTGAGGCTGGAAGATTGGGTATGCTTGAAGGCTCCTTATAGAATAACTTCTTATGTTATTTCTTTTTCATTACTGTATTTCAGCTATCCTAGTTTGTAATAATTTGTGATGAATGATCGGAGTTACAGTGAAATTGGGTGGGATTATGCATGCTTAGTTTAAATAACGGGTAGAGAACATGTCTCTAGGACTTTACTTACCTATTTGTGCAATAGAAACCATGTATAGGACATCCATCTTACATATAGATAAGCTGCTTTAGGCTCTTTACTTTTAGATTATTATATTCACTTCATAATGGCAATCAGTTAGTAATCAACAAACAACTATTATGAAAATTACTACTGCATTTAGAGACCATGCTTTAGGAGCTTCTATGTGCATTAAATATCATATTACTTAGGATTTTTTATTTCAACTGAGTTGCAATTATTGAAGGCCTCACCAATTGTTTAATTTAATAACACAAGTTTGGTTAACTGCGTATTCTCTTTAAAACTGGAATTAATATGTATGTTCACCTTTTAAGGATAAGTAGGCAATATATACGATGCCTAGGAAAGCTTTAGGCCCAAATAAAAGAAACTGATTGATCTTATTTTACCAGTTTCGGACTACTCAGTCTTTTTAAACTTTCCCAACTCTGTTTTTATTTGTCTCTCTGAAGTTCACGTTTTACTATAAATTTCTCTTCCTGGAAACCACTTCCGTATTTATATACTCTCACTAATTTTTCGATTCTTGCTCTATTAAGCTTTCAAACTACTGGTTTATCTTTCTGCCGAGGAACGTGTCATTTTGATACTTGTCTAATCTCTACTTTTCCAAATGATGTTTTAACAATTCCCTTGCCTCTTACTTACTCAACTATTTTTTTAATGTATTCCTGAAAATCAAACCCTCTTCGGGTCATTCAGTTTTGATTAAACCTTCTATTTTAACTGAAACTTATCTTTTTCCGGCATTCCTGCTTTTAAACTCTTATCTTTTTAAGACCTTAAATGTGTTTGAGACGTGCTATTTACATGTTTACTTGTGGAGGGATTTGTGAGCCTCTTATTTGCCTTTGTATGATTCCTTTATGTGTAGTCCTACTTGTTATGTATGTCGCCTAGTATTTTGTCCTTTAAAACCTAAGGGTTCAGCCTAGTCCTTACCTTGTAGGAATAGTGATCCTAAATACCCTCTAGTACTAATAGAATGGGACGGGTAATAGCACTCACTAAGTATTCTTGACCAATCCAAGCGTTTAAATAACTTTTACGGGGTGGGAAGGGTAAAATATGGAGAAGATGACTGATGCGCTAATATCACATGCAACCCCTCTTTGAGAAGTGATTGCTGGGTATTCCATTGAAGTTATCCATATTAATCGTCAACCTAGGACCCCTTTTCCTTGGTTTGCTTTCTTTTGAATTGTTTAAACCTTTCAAATTTCTGCTCTTTCTTTTTACTTACTTTCACAAGTTTCAATTTAATGTTGTATGCAAGTTCTTATTTGAGCTTTGATTGTTTATTTATAAAGTCACAATTGTAACATGGCCGGGACCACACTAGTGGATCTTGAGGGGTGCCTAACTCCTTCCCCTCGAGATAATTTCTAACCATTACTGAAACTCTGGTTTCTTCAACTCAAACCCTTTTTAAAGTGTCCTAATATACATAATCATTAGGTGGCGACTCTCCAACTCCAAAATACAATTCTCGCAAGGGAATAGAGTTGTCCTCCCAAATATTATATACCTGATTTCGACCCTTAGAAACAGGGGGCGTCGACAGACCTCAAAATTTGATTCCGGGCATATGCCCAGGTCCCATATTTCAATACGGACCCACCAGGACTGTCAAAGTACGAGTCCGGATCATTTACTCAAAATATTGACCGAAGTCAATTAAATCAACTTTTAAAAGCAAAAATTATTATTTTCATCAATTTTCAACATAAAAACTTTCCAAGAATACGCCCGAACTATGCACGTAAATAGAGAATAGTAAAATGAGATGCCTCGGAATACTGAATCGAGTTCTAGAATACGAGATGACCCAAAGGGTCATAACAAGATATTTCACTTTTTTTTATAAAAAAAAAACACGAAACAGGACTTATACCCGCAAGCTCTAAAAACTATCACAAATAACCAACATTGCCTTCATCAATAATATTCATTATATTATCACAAAGTATTGTCCTGAACATAAATAAATATTGTACAAAATTACTATTTTTATAATGAACTACATAATACACTATTAGATGACTGAGAAGACGAAGCAACATTGTTATAAATAATAAATGGTGGACTCTTTTATAAAATACTAATATTTGGGACAATTGTTTTTTAAAAAATAATAGTAATATTTTGGGCCAGAGCTGGTTTTGGGATTTGAGTTTTGGAAATTTGCCAAAATATGAATAAAATTTATGAACAAACATGTATTTGCCAAAAAAAATAATAATTTCTTTTTTACCATTTTCAAAAGGGCTAAATTGTGTTATGTACTATGTAAAATTACTCAAATTTATCCTTTATTTTATTTTTAGTTCACTAATATCTTTATCGTTAACAAATTGTCAAAAGCTCCATCGTAAAAATGGTGGACTCATTTCTTCAAAATTTTCGAGAAAATTGTCCAAGTTTACCCCTAATGTTTGACTACCATTAGGTGTCAAGAGCAGAATGAAACTTTCTCCTAATTTTGTGACTAGACTAAAGTCTAACACAAAAAAATTGCTCCATTTCAAATAGTACATGAACAAATTTGATCCTTTTTTATCCAATCATATATAACTGCGTTCATCTTAAAGATGTTGGCAAATTCTACGAAATATTATTGCAATTATTTTTTCTCATAAATTTTAACTAGTATACGTACATGTGCGATGCGCGGATCAATTCAAATAAAAAAAGAGCAGAAAGAGATAATAGAAACATATGTATATTGCATATTAAAATTAGTGATCGAATTCAAAAAAATTAAAATAAAAAATAAATAAATAAATTTTGTTGGGCTAATATTAAGTATGATAAGAGACAGTATGAAGCACTACAATATTGAAATTGTGTTCAAATCAAAGAAGACAATGTATTCTCATGTCTGCACAATAAGTTACATATGCATCATTAGTTGTATAACTATGAGTCAACTTAACCAAACATTCTAATAAGAAGTACTAACGGTCCTTGTCCGACTCGTACTTCATATGAAGGAACCAACCTAAAAATCTGAATTTAATGTATTAAGATCTCATTGATACGCATACACTTTACAACAACAACAACCCAATCTAATCTCACTTAATGGGGTCTGTGGAAGGTAGTATATACACAGACCTTATCCCTACTCATTAATACGCATACACTTTATTTTTATTTTTTAACTTGTTTTACCTTTATCCGGCTTATCCTGCGCCTGTCCAAATTAACCTACGTCTGTCCGACTTGCCCTGCACCTGTCCGACTTATCCTGCGCCTGTCCGAATTCTTTCCGACTTGTCTTATACCTGTCCAACTTATTTGGTTTAGCAAGAAATACCCAAAAAATATATAAGATAATGATAAGTAGCATAGATAATTGACAAAGCAAACTCATAACTAACTACAAAATCAAATTAAATTCAACATTTTCCATTTAAAATTTAGTGGCTTCATGAATTCTCTTAAAAGTTTGATATGATGAATACAATTGTAGCCAACCAACAGAGAAAATAGAGTAGAAAATCAAATTATTAAGACTGCCAACACATTTTTCACATTTGCAGCATCTACGTCCACTATCTACTCCTTTATTGTTTTACTCAGATCACAAGAAGCCTTTAAAAAGCTGGTAAAAAATCAGACATAGTAGTATACCGATACAATAACAACAACAACAATAACACCCAGTATAATTCTACTTAGTAGGGTCTGGGGACAGTAATGTGTACACAGACCTTACCCCTACCCTTGGGTAGAGAGGGTAGAGATTGTTTCCAAATAGACCCCCGGCATCCTTCCATCCAAGAACTTCTCACCTTGCTCTTGGGAAGACTCGAACTCACAACCTCTCGGTTGGAAGTGGGAGTTGCTTACCATCAGAGCAACCCCTCTTGTCAGTAGTATACTGATACAATAATGTAAAATATAAAACAATAAAAACTATGACTCGATCACAAACCTTACTTCTAGTAGTGAAATTTGAAGTGAGAGATGTTATCTGTTTTAATAAGCCTTATTAGCCTTCTTCCTTTGCATCTTCTCCTTCATTTTTTTCTCGAGTGTCAAGACTAATTTCAATAATCTCCTCAAAATTTGTCTTACTAATCGCTTTCGTCTGAGCTGGTTTCCAGGTACTTTTGCAACATTTGCTCATTTTACCTTAACAACCACATGTTTCTGCAAACAGCAAAATAACCACAAGTCAACAACCAAAATCAGTATTAAAACATAAGTGCAATTGAAATGTATAGAAAGATTATTACTTGCATTGTCATAATCTTCTGATTTCCAGCTGCATCCTGTGCATTAGCCAACAATTGTGCATAAAGCTCCTTTTAAGGGGCGAGATACCTGCAACAACAACAACTACCCAGTATAGTCACACAAAGTGGGGTCTGGGGAGGGTAATATGTAGACGAGCCTTACCCCTATCCGAAAGGGCAGAGAGGTTGTTTCCAATCGACCCTCAGCTCAGTGAAGGAAAGGAAAAACAAAAACAAAAACAAAAACAAAAGAGCATTAGTAAGTCCAGCAGAAATAGCGTAAATAATTATCTAAACATAAGAACCGTAAATAAAATAGCATGCAATAATATCATACAGTAACTACCATAAATAACTACCATAAGGGAGACACAATCCAAAACACAAATCATCTATGGATAGCCCTGCCAAGCCTCACCCAACCCGGGTGAGGAGTACGAAAAACTCTAGGGGCCCCTATCCTACAACCCTGATACTAGACCTTTCCACTTTCCAATCAAGGGCCATGTCCTCAGAAACCCGCATTCTAGCCATGTCATGCCTAATCACCTCTCCCCAATACCTCTTAGGCCTCCCTCTGCCTCGTCGTGCTCCGACCATCGCCAACCGCTCACAACTCCTCACCGGGGCATCAACTTCTCCTCCGTACATGCCCGAACCACCTCAGCCTCGTTTCTCGCATCTTTTCATCCACCGGGGCCACTCCCACATTCTCTCGAATAACTTCATTCTTAATCTTATCTAACCTGGTGAGCCCGCACATCCACCTGAGCATCCTCATCTCCGCAACCTTCATCCTCTGAACATGAGAGTTCTTCATTGGCCAGCACTCCACCCCATACAACATGGCCGGTCTAACCACAGCTCTATAAAATTTCCCCTTGAGTTTCTGTGGAACTTTCTTGTCACACAGGACTCCTGATGCAAGCCTCCACTTTGACCACCCCGCTCCTATACGTTGAGTGACGTCCCCGTCAATCTCTCCGTCCCCCTGAATCACCGACCCAAGATATCTGACACTGTCCCTCTTGATGATGACCAGAGATCCAATCATCACGTCCCTGCCTACTTCGCTCGGCTCAGCGCTAAACTTGCACTCCAGATTTTCCTTCGACCCCATGATCTGTGGCCACATTACCAATATCGCCAGTCTCCTTCCTGTTTCTCCCTTCGGCTTCCATACTCTTTTTCTGCGTTACTGCCCCAGGAACTGCCTCAACTGAATAATATAGAAGTCTATCTATTTTAGGAGTATCAAACAAAATAGCATTAACATTCAATACATAGTATAATATTTATAGAATTGATTATGTAACATCATATACTGAACCATCTATCATCAATATTTCAAGATGTTCACACAATAATAATGGATAATGCACAAAGTGTATCTAGTTAGTATCAAACAAAATACCACAAATATTCAACAATATCTAGAGAGTGAATATATGTAACAATTTTTAATATAATAGATGGTTCACCCTATAAGAAATGTTCATGTCCCTGAAAGTTTACTGAGAGACTTATTCAAAAACCAATAGGCCACCGCTTCTTTTATCGGTTTAATCTTAACATAACCATTCTATTTCTTTTGTTAAAAGGCAAAGAAACAACATAAATGATTAAATATGCATCCTTTACTGAGAAACTATATCACAAATAGCCAAATAGGTCGATTATTTCACACAGGTATCCGACCAACAGAGAAAGTACGGAAGGAAATCAAATGCTTAAGACTGTAAGAGCTAAAATTAATAAGTAAACATATTATAATTTATGTAGTGCCTGCAGTATTTAATACATGTGTCAAGGCTATTCTTGATCACTGATTGATCATGATCAACAGCTGATCATGATTGTTCCCATTCAAGCCTTTGCTATATAATGATACATTCTTCAAAGCCGTAACGATCCTACCAATCATTTTGAGATTTTATATTTTGATTATCGGTTCTCGAGCATGACTTGACCCCTGTAATATACTATGGGTTATATAAATCATTGGTTTTGGTTTCAGAAAAAATCAGAATGAGTTTGAAAGAATAGTTTCAACTGAAAGCTTTAAATTTGAAAAGTTTGACTAAGAGTTAACTTATTTGTATATGGGCTTGGATCGGATATCTTATGATTTGGTTAACTTCGTTGGTGATTTATGACTTAGGAGCGTGATCGAAATACATTTTGGAAGTCTGTGGAAGGATTTGACTTGAATTGACAAAGTTAGTATTTTGGCGAATTCTGGTTGATAGGTGAGATTTTGATCCGAGGGTCAGAATAGAATTTTGAGAGTTGTTGTAGCCTCTTTATGTCAATTGTGATGTGTGTAAAAAATTCCAGGTCATTCGGACATCGTTTGGTTGGGTTTTTTTTTTATCAAAAGCGAGTTTCGAAAGATTTACAGAAACTTAGGCATGAATCTGATGTGATTTGGTAGATTTGATGTCGTTTGAGGTGTTTTGATGATTAGAACAAGTTTGGATGAGGTATTGGGTCATGATTGTGCTTTTGATTGAGGTCTCGGAGGCCTCAGGGTAATTTCGGATGGTTAACGGAGAAGTTAGAATTGTGTTACAGCTTTAAATTTGCTGCTTCTCATACTTTTGCACCTGCGCATTTAGGGATAGAAGGTGTGGCGCCGCATGTGCAGTTGATTAGCCGCAGAATCGAAATAAGCCTGTTGGGCAGTGACCACAGAAACAGTTAGAGTGGCCGCACCTGCGATATCGCAGATGCGAAGTTATGGTCGCGGATGTGATGGCTTGCTAGTTAAGTGATTCCGCAGAAGTAGAAGAGGGACCGCATATGCGGTACCACAGAAGCGGTAATATGGCCGTAGATGCGAAAAGTTCTAGGCAGAAGTATAAATTGAGGATTTCGCGAATTTTGCTTCTATTTCACCATTTTTTGTCTCGACTTTGGATATTTTGGGGTGAGCTGAGAGAGATTTCAAGGGAACTTCATTGAGGTAAGGAACTTGGACCTAAAACTTGTTCCTATGCTATTATTTCATGGATTAACGCTGGAAATCATGAGAATTAAGGGTGGAAATTGAAGAACAAGGCTTAAAATTGGAAACCAAAACATTTGGGATTTGAAAGGTCAATTGTGGATAGATTTTGATGCTTTTGACATGTATGAACTCATCCGAAGATAAGGAATCTAATGATATAAAAATTTCTGAGTTTCGAGAAGTTGGCTCGGGACTTGAATTTGATAATTTTGGGATTTGTGCTCGTTATTGATTGTTTTCTCTTGGGCTTTGTACCATCAGCATATTGTGATGTATTCGTTCTGTTTCTGGATAGATTCGATGCGCGTGGAGGCCAATTTGACGGGCAAAGGCGTCACGAGCTAGAGATTTCGCCGGTTCGAGGTGAGTAATGATTGTAAATTATATGGTGAGGGTTTGAAACCCCGTATTGCACATCATAGTGCTATATTGAGGTGAGACACGCGCTGGATGAGGAGCGTGGTGTCTTTTACTATTGGGAATAGTGACTTGGTCCGTCACGATTGATGATTTTATCACATATTTGGCTGAAACTTATTTTTTATCATCATGATTTGGGCTGATTTCCATATTTCGGCTTCGTGCCAATTATTTGAGCCATTTACTATTTGAACTCGGTCTTGTTGATATCTTCTGTTTTACAAACTTAGCCAATTTTTCTCAAATTTGTAACTTAAATGATATTTTGGGATGAGAACTATTGTTTTACAAATGCCCTAGGAGCTTGTGATGATTTGTGGACTGAGTGAGGTCGAGGGCCATACGTGAGGATATGATGAGTGATATGAGGCCAAGGGCCTGAGATACATTTATATGCCACGAGGTGGCTAGAGTGAAGTGACGCCGAGTGCCAAGTGATGTGAGGCTGAGTGCCGAGAGATAATGCCACGAGGTGGCTTGATATTGCGCTTGGGCCGTAAGGGGGCCCTCCCAGAGTCTGCACAGCCCCAGTGAGCACCGCCGATGATGGATGGATCGGGTTGCACGCCGCACCGAGATGTGGATTGGGCTACACGTCGCAGCAGTTACTGTATGATATTATTATGAGAGTGATCTGAGGGAGAGAGCCCGAGGGGCTGAGAGTGTTCTGAGCGTGAGCTCGAGGGGCTGGTACTGTTTTGACATATTGCCACAAGGGTGAACTGTTATGTGTTCATCTTTAATATTTACTTGTCTTTTTACCTGTTATACTATGACACTTGTGCCTTAGGGGCGTATTTTCTGTGCTTACCAACACTAACTGTTTTGAAATCATTGCATAACTATTGAAAAGGTTGATGTTCTAAACGTCATTACCACACAAGAGGGGGGAGGTGTGAGTTGTGTGGTACCCAATTTTCAACTAGAAGAACCTGGTTCTTCTAGGTGTTCTAACTACTACTGTTTGCGGAATTAAAATGCTAAAATAAAGAACACAGAGATTTTTACGTGGAAAACACCTGGCTCAAAAGGTGAACAAAACCACCACCTACTATTCAGTAGGATTTTCCCATACATCCACTAAACTCAATGAGAAAAAAAAATCATTTACTAAACTCTTGTAAACCTAAGGATTAACTCTAATCCCAGTGTGGCACACAGCCTCAACTATTTTGACTTTCAAGCTAACTCTAACTTGAATACTAAGAGTACCTAATACAATTGCTTCGATGAAAGATGGAATGGTAGAAGTTTTAAATCACCTACTACAATTGAACTAGAATAAAAATAAATACAATGGAACTGGTTCTTTTATCTCGTTCATGTAGCTGCAGGCGTGCACACTTGATCTCACATAAATTCCCTTACTCTTTTGCTCTCAATTTAGCTTAACTTCTGCATATGTGCATACTTGTAAAACAAAACAACTCAATTATTTATTAGGTTAGCAATTAGACTTTAATTGTGACTCAATTTCTAATCGTCTATATAGTTTGAATCCTAGACCAATCCAAACTCCAAACCTTATTCGGATGTCTTCTCTTCTCATAAGGAGACTTCTTCTCCTTATCTCATATGCAATCTATCAGTTCAGAAGATATTACTGCTTGATCTCAAAGGCTTATTCTTCACGTGCATCTCATGTGCATGGGCCATAACAATTGTGTCTCCTAAGATGGACCTTGTCCTTCACTGAGTTCATTTGTCATTTTTCAAAACTTCAACTGAGCTTGGGATAACAAATTTCCCCTCTTTGATGATGACAAACTCTGTGCTTTTACTGATCAGAGAACCTGTGGAACTCAGCTAAATTACTAACACTTGAAAACTTTAACTCATCATTAAGGGCTAGATTCAATTAGGTCATAAACATCATCGTTTCAGAAAATAGACACAATTTCTTCTTAAGCACAATATCTTCCTCATTTTGGAATCATTGAAAAGTTGCATAAAATGTGAATCCCAGAATTTTAATCATTACTCATGGCCACTGGGAAACTTGCAAGTGAAAGCATGCTTTAGTTAATCAAAAATCAACTTGACAAAAATAACTATTAAGATCATAATCTTCATAAAACAAGAGAAACTCAAATTTTCATTAATAAGGCAGCGCTTCTACAAAACAGTCCACAAAAAGAAAGAACAAAAACAACCAACCATGAGAAAAAACCAAGAAGAATCCCTAATATGGGTCACTGGAGGGTTACTAAGTTGGTTCAAAGATAGGACAAAGAGACCTAAGGCTTTGAGTAACTAGAGGGTTGGGATTGGAGTAGGTTGAGCATTGTTTGTAGCATCCCTTCACTCTTTTCCTTTTCTTTTGCTAGCTCAGCTTTCAGCCCATTCCATTTATCATCCAGCTCAGCAACACGAGCCCGAAGGCAAGCAATTTTAGCATCTTTTGTCCCACATTCTTGAACCAAGGCCCTATCCTTGCTATTTACTGGAGTCTTCACTGATGAATTAGGTTCAACAAGGCCTACAATGAGGAGATAGTCACAATCCTGGAGGGTTTTGATTCCAAAGTGCTCCTTACTGGAGGCCATTTCCCATTTTTTCAAGGGAACGTTCAGCCTGTCCAGTACAGTTGTCAAAATGAATCCATAAGGAGTAGCATGAGCCTTTGATCCATTGATGACTCTGTCCAACATCTTGACAATAAAAGCATGCCAGTTAATCTGCTTACCCCTCACAAGGCACTCCATGAGAACCAGGTCCATGTAATTTACATTATGCCTCCTTTCCCGTCTAGGCAGCATGCACTTGTTCACAAACTCAAAGAGTACTTTATGCTCTGGCTTCATCTCACTCTTTTGAACAAATCTTCCCTCATGCACATCTTCAGCATCCTTCGTATCATAGAAGTTCCTGGTGATTTGGAGTGCAGTAGGCAGATCATCTAGACAACTGCACCTTTGATAGGTGTAATCATCATATCCCTCACTTGGAATGTCTAGAATCTTTCCCAATTCAGGTGCATCAAATTTCAGCTTCACTCCTTTCACTACACTGGTTACTAGCCAATTTTTCACAAAGCCATTTGCCATGAATTCAATCAGCTCTTTTCTGGCTAGTCTTCCATCCATCTGAAGGACCATGTCCTTCCACCCTTGTGAAGCTAAAGCATCCACCAACCTAAGCATGCCTGGCTCCTCCAGGTCTTTCAGTAACCTTCCCTTCAATATCTTTCTCCTGCCAAAAATGACAAAACAATCTTGTTCTTTTTCAGACTTATCCTCTTCTTCTTCTCCACTCCACTCTTCTTCTTCTTCTTCTTCTTTAGTAACTTTTACTTATTTTTCCTTCACTACATACCTAGTTCTTTTGGCCAAGGAAGGTTCAGCAGATACAGATTTTGAAGATTTCTTACAGGAGTCTTGGTTCCTTTTGGTTTGGCAATGGGAACCTACAGAGTTGTACCTCTCTCTTGATAGACCAGTTCCATCTCCTCCTGTTCTTTTTCAGCAGCCTTAGAACTTTCCACAACTTTTTCTTTTCCTTTTTCCTTCTTATTTTTTTACTCTTCTCTAAAGCTTTTTGTAGTTATGCCTCGCTTTGCTTTACTTTGCTCCTTGTGGCTCTTCCCCTAGGTATAGAAGGAGCAACAGTCTTGGGAGATGATACTTTTCTTTTCTTTGTTAGTTTAGAAGCAACTGGGGACCTTTGGGAAGACGCATTGCGCTTCTTTGGGTCATAACTGTCCTTCATCTTCTTTAGAATATCCGTTAAGGTTTCCTCCATAGATAAACCAGGTTCATCTTGTTACTCACTCAAATGAACAAGTCCCTCAGCAGCTTCTCCAGATCTGCTTCCCCCTAACTTGAAGTCACCCTCTTCTACACTACCATAGATAGCAAGAACCTTTTCTTTCTTTTTCTTTCTCCTCCTACTAGACTCAGCCCCTTCAACATTTCTTTACAGAACCCACCAACACAAACCTACTGTCTTCCCTTTCTGCTACATCAGTAAATACAAACAAGTGTTTACCTCACCTGGGGTTTCTTGAATTATGTCATTGTCAGAAGACCCGGGTTATTCTCGTTCACTAGTAGAAATACATTTTTTAGACTCAGAGCTTGAGTCAGATTCTTCAGCTGGAACCTCTTTCTTATGTCTAGCCTTTAATTTCTCATATAAGGCTCTTCTCAAAGAACCAGATGCTTTAGTTTTCTGGCTAACATCTTCTGCAGATGAAATCTAGGTTTTGGGGTTTCAATATAAGGTTTTGATGATGAAGTATTAGGGGATATTGGGGGGGGGGGGGGGAGTTTCAGGATTATCTTGAGGGTTAGTCATGGCAGAGTATTTTTGGAAATCTTTTGGGAATTTTTGGAGAAGAAAGGGGATTATCAGAAATGACGGTTATGAGTGATGAGAGATTGTATGGTGGGTATTTAAAGATGGATCATGATTAAGGAGGTAACAGTAGCCTTTTCAGTAGTCAATTAGAGGTTTAATCACATTAGAATTCCAGTCTCTTTATAGATAAATGAGCGATACTAGTTTTTAGGAAAAAATTCTGTTTTAGTTAGACTCATAGAGTAATGAAACTAGTTCAATGTTCAACGAATAGAATTTCTGAAAGTTTGGTGTAACTCGGACTTCTGCACATGATTGGTAATTTTACCTTTCTAATTGTGCAAAGTATAGAAATATACCTAAACTTTCTCATGAGCATATACTGATGAACCAGGTTCTTCAAGTAAAACTTCTCTTGATCATGCCTCAAATGTCAGAATAAAAAAACTTTGTAAGAGATTATTGAGTCATTTAACACATATCACATGAGTATACTAATTAAAGTATGAGACTGAGTAAGAATTAGTCTAGATACTTACATTGAATTAAGAACTCCTAACCATTTTTTTTCATTGTGCATTCTGAACTGGACCTTTTTAGGTGATCTTAATCATCCCTAATTTCAACGTGTTCCTTTCAAAGTTTTCCCTACTCAATGTTTTAGTGAAGATGTCGACTATTTATTTATCAGTAGCACAAAATTCTATGGAGATTAACCCTTTATCATAGTTATCTCTTAAGAAGTGGTGTCTAACATCTATGTGCTTGGTCCTTTTATGATGAACATGGGTCTTTATCATACTTATAGCACTAGTATTATCAAAAATATATTGGAATACATCCCACTTCAATTCCAAAGTTTACCAGCTATTGTTTGATCCATAGCAATTGAGCACAACAAGAAGCAACAACAAAATATTCTGTTTCAATAGTAGACGGGGCTACTAAATTTTGCTTTTTGGTAGCCCATGATAGTAGACATGACCCAGGAAATATGCCATACCTGAAGTGCTCTTCCTGTCTACTAAGAAACCTGCATAATCAGTATCAGCATATCCTATAAGATCAAAATTACTACCTTTGGGATATCAAAGACACAAATCAGTGGTGCCTTTCAGTTATCTCAATATCCTCTTGACAACAGTCAAGTATGACTCCTTTGGATTTTCCTGGAAACGAGCATAAAACCCTACACTGAAAACAGTGTCAGGTGTGCTGGAAGTAAGATTCAAAGTTGAACCAACCATACCCCTATACAACTTTTGATCAACTGATGAACCAGGTTCATCAACATCTAATTTAGTGGAAGTTGCACTAGGTGTATCTATTTCTTTGGAGTCCTCCATTTTAAACTTTTTGATTAGTTCTTTTGTATACTTTTGCTGATGGATCATGGTCCTATTTGGGCTTTGTTTGATCTGCAAGCCTAGGAAGAAATTTAGTTCACCCATCATACTCATTTCAAACTCACTTTCCATTAATCTTGCAAAGTCCTTACTCAACCTATCATTAGTGGCCCCAAATATAATGTCATCAACATATTTTTGCACAACAATGAGGTCTTTACCTTTTTTCCTTAGGAACAAAGTGCTGTAAATTCTACCTCTTTTGTACCCATGCTCCAGTAGGAATTTTGATAGTCATTCATACTAGGGAAAAGGGTAAGAACTGCCTCTAACGTATTGACTCCAGGTTAAAAATGCCCTCCGTTAACCTATTTTGAAGAAAATGCCCCTACCGTTAAAAATGTTGCATATTTGTGCCCCTAAGTCTAACAACAATTGTACTTATATTTAAAACAGTCGGGGCATTTTTTTCAAAATAGGTTAACGTTAGGGGCACTTTTAAACTGGAGTCAGTACGTTAGGGGCACAAATATGCCAGAATTTTAATGGTAGGGGCATTTTCTTCAAAATAGGTTAACGGAGGGCATTTTTAACCTGGCGTCAATACGTTAGGGGCAGTTCTGACCCTTTTTCGTTCATACTATGCTCTTGGGGCCTGTTGAGCCCATATAGAGCTTTGCCTATCTTGTACACATGCTCATGACACTCCTTGCTTTCAAATCTTGGAGGTTATTTCACAAACACTTCTTTTTTGAGATAGACATTTAGGAAAACACTTTTGACATCCATCTGATGGAGAGTGAATTCTATATGTGCTACAAAGGCAATGAGGAGTCTGATTGCCTCTAGTCTTGCAACTAAAGCAAGTGTCTTTACATAGTCAATGCCTTTCTCTTGGCTGTAACCCTGAACCACCTACCTTGCCTTGGTTCTTGTAACAGTTCCATCTTCATCAAGTTTGTTCCTGAAGACCCATTTTGTACCAATGATTGATCTGTCCTTGGGTCTAGGAACTAGATGCCAGACTTGATGTCTTTCAAATTGATTGAGTTCCTCCTACATAGCATTGACCCAATCTGCATCCTGCAAAGCCTCAACAATATTTTTAAGCTCAATAAGAGATAGAAAAGCATCAAATACACACAGATTCTTTAGTTGGGATCTAGTTTTGACTCCAGATGTTGGGTCATTAATGATGTTCTCAATGGGATGAGAACTTTGATACTTGTGAGATTTCACCCCCCAATTGGTTTCTACTAGATAATTCTCCTATGTTCTGTTGCTGAGGAACACGTTCATAGACAGGTTCTTGTAGAGAGTTTGTTTAATTTTCTCTCCGATTAGTTCCCCTGTCAGGTTGCCCTGAGTGAAAGAACCTATTCCATCACCTATTCCTTCTTTTGATGCTGCTTTAGTCAATTCTTTTACCAGACCAATGGCTTCATCTTCATGTTCCCGTCTCTTAGAAAGAATGTTAGTTTCATCAAATACAACATGCACACTTGCTTCTACACACAAAGTTCTTTTATTGGATACTTTATATGCTTTGCTATGTGAGGAATACTCCCTCATCACTTCTGGGATCAAACTTACTTAGGGAGTCTTTTCCATTATTGTACACATAGCACTTGCAACCAAATGCCCTAAGGTGGAATTTGTTTGGTTTGTTCCCTTTAAGTAACTCATAGGGAGTTTTCTCAACAAGAGGTCTAGTCATGCATCTATTGATTATGCAGCATGCAGTGTTTACAGCCTCTGCCCAAAAGTTGTGGGGTAATTCACTATAGAGAAACATGGTCCTTGCCATATCCTCAAGGGTCATGTTCTTTCTTTCAACTACTTCATTTTGCTGAGGAGTCCTAGGGGCAGAGAAGTTGTGCTATACCATTTTCATCACAATATTCAGTAAATTTTACATTTCAAATTCAATTGCATGATCATAACTAATGGATTCAAGCTGATTTCCTAATTGTTTCTGAGTTTTTCTAACAAAGGCAGTAAACATTTCAAATGCATTTTAAATGTCAGAAATAGTACCTAGGTAAATCTAGAATAATCATTAACAAGCACCATCATATATTTCTTTTCACCTCTGCTCATGGTTCTCATTGGACTACAAAGATCCATATGAACCAGTTCCAATGTCTTGGACGTACTTACCATTTTCTTGGATTTGAAGGATGACCTTACCTGCTTCCCCCTTGCACATGCCTCACAAACTTTGTCTTCCTTGAACTTTATGCTAGGTAACCCTATTACCAAGTCCTTGGAGACTAATTTGTTTAGTTGATTTAGACTAGCATGGCCAAGTCTTTTGTGCCACAGGAGGGGATCATTAACTAGCACTCTTAGACAAGTGAGTTCATTTTCTGAAAGAGTTGACAAATCTACAATGTAAATATTATTAATTCTTTTCCTTGCAAAATAATCTTGTCAGTGGTAAGGTTAATCACAAAGCATTTGGTACAGGTAAAAGCTACAAGGTTACCTTTATCACACAGTTTTGACACACTGATTAGGTTGTATTTCAAGCCATCTATAAATATACATTCTCAATGGAATGAGAGTCTGTCTTACTTAACTTGCCAACCCCAATGTTCTCGCTTTTCTTTCCATTTCCAAAAAAGACATTACCTCCTTTCTGGTTCTCAAGTGAAAGGAATTGGTCCTTGTTCCCAGTCATGTGTTTTAAGCAGCCACTATCCATGTACCATATTTGGCTACTCCCTTTCACTTGAACCCTCAAAAAGAAATCAGGGGTTAGTCTTAGGAACCAAAACTAGTTTGGGTCCCTTTCTATGGGCGAAAGGATGAATCAAATTCTTTCTTGCCCAACCAGGTAACTTGTATTTTTCTTGAACAAAAGATTTGTTCCTTCGACTGGCCTTTTCTTTTGCATTGCATTCATTTTTATAATGGCCAATCTTACCACAGTATGTGCAGATCTTATTTTTTCAGGAAGTGTGAGGTACATACTTTTGGGGTCCCATTTTGGAGCTTGAGTCCCATTGCCAAGTCCTCTTTTATTGCTACTGTGAGGCTCTTGCAACCAAGAGAGAGCATCAGAAGCTTTGCTCTATTTGCAAGTTCTGTCTAGTTCATGTTTCACCTTTCCAAGATCTTCTTTTAGAACCTTAATCAACTCATTTTTCTTGTACAGTTCATCTTTTATTTTTCATAGATTTTCTTCTAGAGTGAGAAATGAGTGATCATATTTCTGCTTTCCTCTTACTAGTTTTAGTTTTAGATTTTTTGACCTAAGTTCTAGAATACTATTGTCAATTTCAAGAACCTGGTTCTTCAACTCAGCATTTTTATTATTACTCTCATCAGCCCTATATTCTAGACTTTTTCATTTTGCTTTAAGGATAACACATTCCCTAGACATGCCTTCCTTTTCATTATTAACTATTTCAGACTCATCAATGAAGTCTAATAATAGCTCGGCAAACCTTTCTTTAGATAGAAATTTTATTTTGTCCTTGAGATGCAGAATACTTACCTCTTGCTTATCATCTGATTCTCGAATGACCATAAGAGCTTTCTCTTCTTCAGCTTCATCTTCTGAGTCTACATCAGAGGTTTCACCCCAACCAGCAACCATAGCTTTGGTTTAACCTTTATTTCTCTTGGATTAAACCTGTTCCTTCTTCATGTTTCTTCATTCAACCCATTCTTTCTTCCACTCAGTTTCCCATTGAGGGAAATTCTTGATTATGTGGTCAGTCTTACCACACTTATAGAAGCCATCATTGGTCTGTTTCTAAAGAGCTCTTATCTTATTGAATTTTGTTCCTCTTGATGAAACCTTTCCTCTAATCAGGTACTTTTTAAAATCTCTAGTGATCATAGCCATCTCATCATCTTTCAGATCTGAACCTTCTGTACTTTTGAGAGCTAAGCTTCTCTCCTTCTTGGGTGTTTCCAACTTTCTGGCTTGCCTTCTCAGTTCATAAGCAGTAAGATTTCCAATCAGTTCATCCAGAAAAAGAGTGGCAATATTCTTGGACTCCTGAATGGCAGTGATTTTGCTTTCCCAAGCATCTGGAAGAACTCTTGTCAAGATATTCTCAACAATGTCTTCTTTAAGAATAACTCTTCCAAGAGACATAAGTTCTTTTGTCAGTGTAGTGAACCTAGTATACATCTTTTGAATAGTTTCTCCATCTTTCATAGTAAAATTCTCATATTGAGAATACAGCAGTGTTCCTCTCGATCTCTTCACTTGAGGTATTCCTTCATGAGCCACTTGCAAAGTGTCCCATATCTCTTTGGCAGTAGTACAACTGTGGATCCTGATGTACTCATCTGGACCCAGTCCACACAGAAGCCATTTCTTGGCCTTAGCATTTTTCTCCCACTTTTTCAAATCTTCAGTAGTGCAGGCAGCCCTTGTCTTTGGCACTTCCACTCCTTCCTCATTTTTCATTGTAGTTGCCAAAGGACCATCAGTGGCTATGTCACAGCGTTCATAGTCTTCCCCTATGATTTGATTATTCATCATATTCTTCCATCATGAGTAATACTGTACATTGAACATCGGAGACCTAGTCGTGGATTGCCCTTCCTAATTCCCAGGAGGTGCACTCATGTTGATCTTTTCCTAAGGTGTTAGCCTCTTCAAGGATAAACCGCTCTGATACCAGTTGATGTTCCAAACGTCAATACCACACAAGAGGGGGGTGATCTGTGCGGTACCCAATTTTCAATCTAGAAGAACTTGGTTCTTTAAGGTGTTTAACTACTACGTTTGCGGAATTAAAATATAGAAATAAAGAACACAGAGATTTTTACGTCGAAAACACCTGGCTCAAAAGGTGAAAAAAACCACGACCTACTACTCAGTAGGATTTTCCCAAACATCCACTAAACTCAATGAGCCAAAACAGCATTTACAAAACTCTTGTAAACCTAAGGATTAACTCTAATCCCAGTGTGGCACATAGCCTCAACTGTTGCGACACTTTCAAGTTAACTCTAACTTGAATACTTAGAGTACCTAATACAGTTGCTTCAATGAAATATGGAAAGGTACAAGTTTTAAATCACCTACAACAATTGAACTAGAATAAGAATAAACACAATGGAACTGGTTCTTCTATCTCGTTCAAGTAGCTGCAGGCGTGCATACTTGATCTCACATAAATTGCTTGCAAAATTGCATTGCTCTTTTTCTCTCAATTTAGCTTAACATCTGCGTATGTGCATACCTATAAAGGAGAACAACTCAGTTAATTATTATGTTAGTAATTAGAGTTTTATTGTGACTCAATTTCTGATCCTCGATTGAGTTTGAGTCCTAGACAAATCCAAACTCCAACCCTTATCCGGATGTGTTCTCTTCTCATAAGGATACTTATTCTCATTATCCCATGTGCAATCTTTTCGATTAGTTCATAAGATATTCAGAAGATATTGTTGCTTGATCCCAAAGGCTTATCTTCTTCACGTGCATCTCATGTGCATGGGCCATAACAACTGTGTCTCCTAGTATGGTCCTGGTCCTCCAGTGAGTTCATTTGTCTTTCTATTAAACTTCAACTGATATTGGGCCAACAAAGGTCATTTTCAAAAGAGGATTAAACTGAGCCAAGATATTTCTATAGATTTTAAAGCTTCGCTATTTTTCTCAAAGGATTTTACACTGCTTCTATACATCATGTTGGTTGCTTAACATGATTTCCTACTGCTCAATTGTTATTTACTTTTATTACTCACTGAGTTGGAGTACTCACTTTACTTCCTGCCCCTCATGTGCAGATGCAGGTATTGATTCACCCAATAACGTGTTTTGGCCGGTTGGAGGCAGAGCTATAGGAGTTTAGCGAGGTGACTGCTAGCGTTCGCAGCACCGCTTCTCTCTATTGTTCATTATTCTTATTCAGTGTATTTGTAGACCTTGTAGTTGTATTTACACTCTAATATATGCTTGTGACTTGTGACATCCAAGTTAGGGTTGTGTTGGGTTGAACTTTTGCTAATTAATATCAATAAATAATATCTAAACTGCTTATGAACTATTTAACTATCTAAAAGAGGTGATGTGAAATGGTCTAGCAAGCCTCGTCTTCACGAGAGGCGCCATCACGACCGGAGTGGGGTTTGGGTCGTGACAATTTAGTATCAGACCTAGGTATAGGTCTCACGAGTCATGAGCAGGTTTAGTAGAGTCTCTGTCACGACCCCACTTCGCCCTCCGTGAACATGTCGTGATTGCACCTAGTCCCTATGACTAGGTAAACCTAACAACGCGGAATAAAATAATTTATGGGAATAAAAAACTAATATAAAAAACTAAGAGAATACTATATATATATATATGTATATATATATATATATATATATGTGTGTGTGTGTGTATGTGTGTGTGTGTGTGCCACTTGGAATATACAACTCAACATCACGAAGTCTACATCAATATCCCAAAACCCAAAAACTCACGGGCAGCACATGCCAGAGGAATAAGATAAAGTGCTCTAAACTGGAGAAAAGTCTACATCAAAGTACGAAAGAAGTCTAATCGGTACAAGATAGAGTAAGAAAGAGACTCTTCAGTGTGCGGGCACGGCAGATATACCTCAAAGTCCCCGTAGCTCTCCCTACCTCAATGACAATGCGCCTGAGTGGAGGTACCTAGATCTGCACATGAAAAATATGCGTAGAAGAGGCATGAGTACACCACAGCGGTACTCAATAAGTTCCAAGCCTAACCTCGGTTGGGTAGTGACGAGGAAGGTTAGGGCCCGACTGAGGTTAAACAATATAATAAGTATGTACAATATGAAAGCAGAGGGAAATAATGTGAACAACAATGAAATAAGACAAAATTACAAAGTAACAACAAATAAGCGATGACAGAATAAACACAGAAATGTACAGCTCCATACCAAGTTACCAACTGAGGATCTCCCAGGATACCGTCCTGTAGTCTATCCTCAACTGTCCAGTGGATCTCTCGGGATACCATCCCATAGTTAATCAGATATATGTATTCTGAAGGATCTCCCGAGATACCATCCCGTAGTACAACTATTAATGTGCATGGGGGTCTACCGGAAATCTACACCGTAGTACCAAAGTAAAAGTGTGAGGGATCTTCCGGGAATCAAATCTGTAATCCCAAAGTAAACAAAAAAAGGGGGGGAGCTACCAGAATCCCACATTTGTAGTCCAATGTAAATGTGCAACCACAACCAGAATATATTCAAAAATAAAGTACAAAGACAACCAACAGGTAGTACTAGCCTAACATGCTTCACATAGTACAGTCAAGAAAACATAAGCAAATAGGCAAGTTAAATCAACTAAATATGTTTTTCTAATCTAACAGAGGTTATAATTGCAAGTAAAATAAAGCAAGTACAAAAAAACTCAGTCTCAATATCTTAAATAAAACTGGATTTTTCAACAATTAGCTCAAGTATGCGCTTGTCACCTCACGTACAAGGCACTCAATTACCAAATATCATATCCTAAGGGGAAAGGTCCCCCACATAAGGTTAGACAAGCTACTTACCTCGAACTGGCTCTAAAATCAACTCGAAATCACACTTTTTCCACGAGTATCCAACTCCAAATGGCCCAAATCTATTCGATATAATTACATATCGTAAATAACATATCAAGCAACTGATTCTACTATTTAATTCAAATATACGACGCGAAATTAGATAAAATTAGCAAAATACCCCTCATGCCAATGCCTCGGAATCTGATAATTTTAATATTTTAAGAACACGCGTACTCTCACGAGTCTAACCATATAAACATCTACTAAATCGGACGGCAAACACCCACTCAAAACTCAATAGTTTGGTCTATAAAGTTTTCCCCTTTTTTCATTGAAAATTCGAAATTAAGGATGAATTCGTCATTAGATTAGTGGTTTTTAAGCATTAGAGAGTAGAGAATCGTTACCCAATCGTTGCCCTCGAAAATTCCTCAAAGTTTCTCCTAAATCCTAGCTCCCAAGCTTATGTTTTCATAAAAATGGCTAACCCTCAGTTTTGAAATGTTAAATACTGTATAGACATTTAGTGCATCGCGAACGCGGAGGTGAGCTCGCGTTCGCGGAGAAGAAAAAATATGAGTTTCCAAAAATGCACTTCGCGATAGCGAGGGGAAGAATGTGAACGCGAAGTTCTGGGATCATGTAGCTTCATGAACTCAATGAGTGGGATGCGAACGCGTTGAAGAAAATGGGCTAAGCCCTCAGAGCACGGTAATACTATGCGAACGCGACGAGTTTGACGCGAACGCGAAGTAGGAAAATGCCTAACATCGCGAACGCGTGGATATTGGTCTCGAACATGAAGGGATAACTTGTCCCTCCCCCCTGATTACGCTACACGAACACATAGGGGAGGACGAGAATGCGAAGAGGAATAAACTCAAGGCTACGCGAACGTGATTGAAGCGTCGCGAACGCGAAGAACAAAGTGAAACTTGCAACTGCTGAAGATTTTCTAAAACTTTTCAAACTCCAAAATGCCTTGTTGAGCATCTAAAACACACCCGAGGCCCCCGGGACCACAACTAAATCTCTGGACGTATCCCATCATTTCATTCAAACTGGAACCAATCTTTAAACCACCTTAAACAATGCTGGAAACTCAAATTAATCAAGTATTTGAGTCTAAGAACTTCAAAATACATATTAGATCAAAATCCTAACCAAAACACATCCGAATGACCTGAATTTTTGCACACACATCCCAAATGACATGACAGAGCTAATGCAACTTCCGGAATTCCATTCCGTCCCTCGGATCAAAAACTCACTATCGGACCGAAAACTTCAAAAATTCAAACTTTGTCTTTTCAAGCCTAAATGAGCTACGCACTTCCAAATTACATTACGAACACGCTCCCAACCCCGAAATTACCTAACGGAGCTAACGAAACCATCGAATTTCCATTCCAAATTCATCTTCACATTGTTCTGACTACGGACCACTTTTGAACAATTAAGCTCTCATTTAGGGACCAAGTCTCCCAAAACTCTCAGAAACTCAACACTGAACATCTCGAAAAAACAAAATAGCAGAAACGAACTTAGGCGGAGCTGTTATTAGGGGATCGGGGCATTATTTCTTAAGATGGGCGGCCGGGTCGTCACATCCTCCTACACTTTAACATTCATTCGTCCTCGAACGAGCATAGAGAACATACCTGAAGTAGCGAAAAGATGAGTGTATCGGCTGCGCATATCCCGCTCGATCTCCCAAGTTGCCTCCTCAGTTGGCTGACCCTGCCACTAAACCTTTGCTGAAGCAATATTCTTTGACCTCAACTTCCTGGCCTGCCTGTCCAATACAGCCACTAGCTCCTCAGTATAGGATAGATCCTTGCCCAGCTGGACTGAACAGAAATCCAACATGTGTAAAGGATCGCCATGATATCTCCGGATTATCGAAGCATGAAATACCGGATGAACTCTGGCAAAACTGGGAGGTACGAAAAGCTCATAAGCAGCCTCCCCAACTCGCCTCAAAACCTCAAAAGGGACAATAAACCTAGGACTCAACCTCCCTTTCTTTCCAAACCTCATGATTCCCTTCATAGCAGAAACCCGAAGTAGAACCCACTCTCCGACCATGTATGACACATCATGAAACTTCATGTCCGCGTAGCTCTTCTGTCTGGACTGGGCTACATGGTGTCTATCCTGAATCACCTTGACCTTCTCAAATGCATCCTGAACCAACTCTGTGCCCAATAGCTTGGCCTCACTCGGCTAATACCAACCTACCGAAGATCCGCACCTCCTACCATATAAATCCTCATACGGCGCCATCTGAATGCTGGACTGAGTACTGATGTTGTATGCGAACTTCGCCAGTGGCAAGAACTGATCCCAAGGCCCTCTGAACTCAATCACACATGCACAGAGCATATCCTCAAAAATCTCAATAGTGCGCTCGGACTGTGCGTCCGTCTGGGGGTGAAATGATCTGCTCATCGTCACCCGAGTACCAAACTACTGCTGAAAGACTCTCCATAATCCTAATGAAAACTAAGTACCTCTGTTCGAAATGATAGAAATTGGAATACCACGCAGACAACAATCTTCTCGATATAAATCTCCGCCAACCGCTCCGATGAATAAGTAGTACAAATAGGGATAGAATGAGCGAACTTGGTCAGCCAATCCACAATCACCCAAATGGCATAGAACTTCTTAGCAGTCCGAGGGAGATCAACTACAAAAATCCATTGTGATCCTATCCCATTTCCACTCCGGAATCTCTATCTGCTGCAGCAACCCGCCTGGTCTCTAGTGCTCATACTTCACATGTTGACAATTGAGGCATCTACTTTCATATCCAACTATATACTTCTTCATCCACCTCTACCAATAGTGCTTTCTCAAGTCGTGATACATCTTTGCAGCACCGGGATAGATGGAATACCGTGAACTATGAGCCTCTGCTAAAATCAACTCCCAAACCCCATCAACATTGTGCACACAAATCCAACTCAGTATCCTCAATACCCCGTCATCTCTAATAGTCACATCTCTGGCATCGCCATAGTGAACTGGGTCCCTGAGGACAAGTAAATGAGGGTCATCATACTGTCGCTCCCCTATGCGATCAAATAAAGAATACCGAAAAACCACACAGGCTAGAACCCGACCGGGCTCCGTAAAGTCCAATCTCACAAACTGGCTGGCTAAGGCCTGAACATCCATCGCAATAGGTCTCTCTGGAGCTGGTAAATATGCCAAACTCTCCTAACTCTCCACCCGGTGACTCAAGGCATCGGCCACTACATTGGCCTTGCCCGGGTGATATAGAATAGTAATATCATAATCCTTCAGTAGTTCTAACCACCTTCTCTGGCGCAAATTTAGATACTTTTTCTTGAACAAGTGCTGCAAACACCAATGGTCAGTATAAATCTCACAAGGCACACCGTATAAATAATGACGCCAGATCTTCAAGGCATGAACAATAGCAACTAACTCAAGATCGTTGACATAGTAGTTCTTTTTATGTATCTTCAACCGTCTGGACGCATAGGTAATGACCCTAGTGTCTTGCATCAACACTGCTCTATGTCCAACCTGTGAGGCATCACAATAAACGGTATAGGACCCCGAACCAGTAGGCAATATCAAAATAGGGGTTCTAATCAAATTTTTCTTGAGCTTCTGAAAGCTTGCCTCACACTCCTTTGTCCACTAAAATGGAGCACACTTTTGTGTCAATCTAGTCATAGGGGCTGCAATCGATGAGAACCCCTCTACAAAACGATAGTAATAACCTGTCAAGCCAAGGAAACTGCAAATCTCTGTAGCTGAGGAGGGACTGATCCAACTCTGCACGACCTCCACCTTCTTCGGATCCACCTGAATGCCCTTACTCGATACCACGTGGCCTAAGAATGCCACAGAACTCAACCAAAACTCACATTTTGAGAACTTTGCATATATCTTCTTCTCTCTTAGAGTCTGAAGCACAGTCCTCAGGGGTTGCTCATGATCTTCCCTACTCTGGGAGTATAAAAGAATATCATCTATGAAGACAATGAAGAATGAGTCGAGATATGGCCTAAACACACAAACCATCAAATGCATAAAAGTTGATGGAGCATTGGTCAGCCCAAATGGCATGACAAGGAACTTGTAATAACCATACCGAGTCCTGAAGGCAGTCTTCGGGATGTCTGGCTCCAGAATCTTCAACTGATGGTAACCTAAGCGCAAGTCAATCATAAAAAACACCTCTGTGCCCTGAATTTAGTGAAAAGGATCATCAATACGAGGCAAAGGATAACAGTTCTTCACTGTAACCTTTTTCAACTGGCGATAATCGATACAGATACGCATAGAACCATCCTTTTTCTTCACAAACAAGATATGAGCACCCCATGGTGAAACACTAGGTCGAATAAAACCCTTATCAAACAATTCCTGTAACTGATCCTTCAACTCAGGAGGAGCCACGGTTTGGAGGAATGGAAATGGGTTGAGTGCCTGGAAACAAATCAATGCCAAAATCAATGTCTCTATCAGGTGGCATACCTGGAAGATCAGCTGAAAGCACATCGGCAAAATCCCGTACCACTGGGACAGAATCAATATAATGGGTATCAACATTGATATCTCTCACATAGGCTAAATAAGTTGCACACCCTTCTCAACCATATGTTGAGCTTTAAGGAAAGAGATAACGTTACTGGGAGCGTGATCAAAAGTACCATTCCACTCAATATGCAAAATACTTGGCATAACCAACATCGCAGTCTTAGGGTGACAATCAAGAATAGCATGATGGGATAACAACCAGTCCATGCCCAAAAAAATATCAAAATCAACCATACCAAGTAACAATAAATCCGCTCTAGTCTAAAAACCACGAATAGTAATGAAACATGACCGATAAACGCGGTCCACAATAAGAGAACCCCTCACATGAGTAGAAACATATACAGGAGAACTCAGGGAATCTTGGGATACATCAAAATGCAGAGCAAAATAAGAAGACACATAAGAATAAGTAGAGCCTGGATCGAATAGAATTGATGCCTCTCTATGACTAACCAGTATAATACCTATAATGACAGAATCGGTAGCAATAACCTTAGTACGAGCAGGAATAGCATAATATCGGGCTTGGCCTCCCGCTCGAGGGCAACCTCTACCTCCCTGACCTGCACTCCTAGCTGGCTGGGTAGATGGGGTAGCAACTGGAGCTGTGATTATGGCCTGAGAACTTTGAGGAGCACGCTGTGGCTGAGTAGTCTCTGAAGATGCACACCTACCAAGTCTGAGGAAGTCCCTAACCCTATCGTGTGTATTGCTACACTCAAAAAGAGCTCTGGGTGGATATGGTGGCTGTGAATGGATCGAGCCAGGTCAGCTACACTGACCTTTGAAACCACCCCGCGCAGGAGGCGCGCTAGAAACTGGAGGTGCATAGTAAGGCTCCTGAGGTCTATTAGGAGCTGGAGCACTGCTGGCTACTGGAAGAGCTGAATGAATGGGGCAACCCATATAACCCCTACCATGTTGACCTACTACTTGGGTACGGGCACCAGAGTAATGGACCGACTCTCAAGACCTCTTGGCCTCTCTCTCCTCTCGCTCCCTAACTAGAATACCCTCGATCCTCCTAGCGATGCTAACTACCTGTTGATAAGGAATGTCCATCTCCAAGTCTTGATCCATGCTAGATCTGATAGGAGAGATAAGACCCTCAATGAACCGGCAAACTCTCTCACGGACTGTAGCAACCAAGGTCGGTGCATGCCTGGCTAATCTGGTGTAACGGATGGCATACTCTGAAACAGTCATAGCACCCTGGCGCAAATGCTCAAACTCTGCGTGCCATGCATCCCTGAGGCTCTGAGGAACAAACTCTCTGATGAACATATATGAGAACTAGGCCCAGGTCAGTGAAGCAGCCTCGTCTGGACTATCTAAATCATATGTGCACTACCAATTATAGGCGGGCTCCCTGAAGCTGGAAGCTGGTAAAGGAAACCTTGCTAGACCGTCTATGCCCATAGTGCGAAGAATACAATGGCACTCCTCTAGAAATTATAAGGCATCATCTGTCGCTAATCCATTGAAAATCGGAGGATCATACTTCTTGAACTTCTCCAACCTCCGCTACTCGTCCTTAGAAGTAGCTGCCCCATCCACGGGCTGAACTGGCACTGCAGACTGAATAGGAATGATCTCTGGGATCTGCTCAACGTGCACTCGCTACTCAAGAGTGCAGGTGGCGAGATTCTTCGCTCCTCCCCCAGACTGGGATGTTACTGCAGCAAGGGAAAGCAACCATGCCTGAGCCAGAGTGGTGTACATAGACATGAACTAAGCTAACATCTCCTAAAGGGACTGGAGTAGTAGTGGAAGTAGGCATGTCAGGTGCCTGAACTCTAGGTGGATCAACTGGCTGTACCTCAGTGTCAGCTCGCGCAGGTGCTCTGGCTGCACCACGTACGTTTCCACGACCTCTGCCCCGGCCCCGGCCTCTGAGAGCTGCAGCAGGGGGCGCGGGTGCCTGATCATCCCGAGTAGCACGTGTCCTCACCATCTGTGAGAGAATAGAAGATAGAAGTTTAGAATTGATGTCAAAATTATCACACGATAAGGAAATCAATGAAGTGAAGATTTTTCCTAAACAGTTACATAGCCTCTCCAAGATAAGCATAGACATCTCTGTACCGATCAGCGAGACTCTAATAAACTGGCCTGTGTTCTGTGACTGTTATGAACGTAGAAATCTGATACCAACTTGTCACGACCCCAGTTTGCCCTCCGTGAACATGTCGTGATGGCACCTAGTCCCTATGACTAGGTAAGCCTAACAATGCAGAATAAAATAATTTGCGAAAATACCTAAGTAAAACCAACAACTAAGAGAAAACTGTATATATATGTGCTGCTTGGCATATACAACTCAACATCACAAAGTCTACAACAATATCCCAAAACCCGGAAACTCACGGCAACACAGGCTAGAGGAATACAATAAAGTTCTCTAAACTCCAGAAAAGTCTACATCAAAGTACGAAAATGTCTAAACGCTACAAGATAGAGTAATGAGGAGACTCTTTGGTCTAAGACGCGGCAGATATACCTCAAAGTCCTCGTAGCTCTTCCTGCCTCAATAAGAATACGCCTGAGTGGAGGTAGATAGATCTGCACATGAAAACATGCGTAGAAGAGGCGTAAGTACACCACAGCAGTACTCAGTAAGTTCCAAGCCTAACATCGGTTGGGTAGTGACGAGGAAGGATACGGACCTATTGAGGTTAAACAATATAATAAGTATGTACAGTATAAAAGCAGAGGGAAATAATTTGAACAACGGCGAAATAAGAGAAAATTTACAAAGCAACAACAAATAAGCGATGAACAGAATAAACATAGAAATGTACAGCTCCATACCAAGTTACCAAATAAGGATATCCCAGGATACCGTCCTGTAGTCCATCCTCAACTGTCCAGTGGATCTCCCGGAATACCGTCTCATAGTCCATTAGATATATGTATTCCGAAGGATCTCCCGGGATACCATCCCATAGTCCAAATATTAATGTGCAGGGGGTCTACCAGAAATCTAACCCGTAGTCCCAAAGTAAAAGTACGGGGGATCTACCAGGACTCTAACTTGTAATCCCAAAGTAAACAAACAAGGGGGAGCTACCAGAATCCCACATCCGTAGTCCCAATATAAATGTGCAACCACAAACAGAAGATATTCAGAAATGAAGTACAAAGACAAGCAACAAGTAGTACTAGCCTAACAGCTTCACGTAGTACACTCAAGGCAACTTAAGAAAATAGGCAAGTTAAATCAACAAAACATGTTTTTTAATCTAACGCAGCTTATAATTGCATGTAAAATAAAGCAAGTACGAAAGAAACTCAGTCTCAATATCTTAAATAAAAACTGAATTTTCAACAATTAGCTCAAGTACGTGCTCGTCACCTCACGTACAAGGCACTCAATTACCAAATATCATATCCTAAGGGGAAAGGTCCCCCACATAAGGTTAGATAAGCCACTTGCCTCGAACCAGCTCCAAAATCAACCCAAAATAACACTTTTGCCACGACTATCCCACTCCAAATGGCCAAATCAATTCAATTCAATTACATATCGTAAATAACATATCAAGCAACTAATTATACTATTTAATTCAAAGATAAGATGCGAATTTAGGTAAAATTACCAAAACTCCCCTTAGGCCAATGCCTCGAAATCGGATAATTTTAATATTCTCAGAACCATCGTACTCTCATGAGTCTAACCATATAAAAATCTCCCAAATCTGAGGTCAAACACCCACTCAAAACACAATAGTTTGGTCTATGAAGTTTTCCTCATTTTTCATTAAAAATCCGAAACTAAGGATGAATTCATGATTAGATTAGTGAATTTTAAGCATAAGAGAGTAGAGAATCGTTGCCCTAAAAATCCCTCAAAATTTCTCCCAAATCCTAGCTCCCAAACTTGTGTTTTCATAAAAACGGCTAACCCTCATTTTTGAAATGTTAAATACTATCCAGACATTTATTTCATCGCGAACGCGGAGGTGAGCTCGCATTCGCGGAGAAGAAAAAATGGGAGTTGCCAAAAATTCCCTTCGCGATCGTGAGGGGAGAACGTGAACGCAAAGGCCTGGGATCATGAAGCTTCACGAACGCGATGAATGGGATACAACAGATAGAAGAAAATGGGATCATCCCTCAGAGCCCGCTAGAACTATGTGAATGCGACAAGTTTGACACGAATGCGAAGTAGGAAAATGCCAAACATCATGAACGCGAAGGGATAACTGCCCCCTAGAATACACTAGGTGAACGCGTAGGGGAGGACGTGAACGTGAAGAGGAATAAACTCAAGGCTATGTGAACGCGATTTAAGCTTCGTGAATGCGTTGAAGAAAGTGAAACCTGCAACTGCTGAAGATTTTCTGCAACTTTTCAAACTCCAAAATGCTCTGTTGAGCATCCGAAACACTTCTGAGGCCCCCGGGACCTCAACCTAACCTATGTACACATCCCATAACATAATTCAAACTGACACCAGTCCTTAAACCACCTAAAACAATGCCAGAAACTCGAATCAATCAAGGATTTAAGCCTAAGAACTTCAAATTTCATCAAAATACCTTTTCGATCAAAAACCTAACCAAAATACGTCCGAATGACCTAAAATTTTGCACATACAACCCAAATGGCATGATGGAGCTAATGAAACTTCCATAATTCAATTTCGACCCTCAGATCAAAAAGTCACTATCGGATCAAAAACTTCAAAAATTCAAACTTCGGCACTTCAAGCCTAAATGAGCTACAGACTTCCAAAATATATTCCAAACACGCTACCAACTCCAAAAACACCTAACAGAGCTAATAGAACCATCAAATTTCCATTCTGAGGTCATCTTCACACTGTTCCTACTGCAGATTACTTTTAAACACTTAAGCTCTTATTTAGGGACAAAGTATCCAAAAACTCTCTGAAACTTAACACCGAACGTCCCGGTAAACCAAAATAGAAGAAATGAACTTAGGGGAAGCAGTTAATAGGGGATCAAGGCATTAATTCTTAATTCGACCGACCCGGTCATCATAGCCTTGTGGATCGGTATGGATATATCTGTATTTATCCTCGAGAGGCTACAAAACATTTAGGGAAACTTTGCCTTCTTGAACTCTTATCGTGTATACTTGATTCATCTTGAAAATTAATTCTTGAAATTCTTTCCGCGTGTTCGCATGTGCGCATGAGCGCTCAGTATCAGATGTGCCTTGATGGCTTGTGATTCCCCAATCGAGGGCGAGACGTGATCTCTGTGAGTGTGATATTGGGCCAGTCTGGAGGACTTGAGGTTGGATCTTTTCGCCGAGGTGCTAATTGTATGGGCAAGTGTTTTGAAATTATATATTCGGTATTGTCCATATTAGTGGAAGTGGCAGCTGGATAGCCATGTGATGAGTATGATAGCACTACGAGATGTATATATTTAACTTGGAAGTGACGAGGAAGGTATGCTGGATGCTAGATGAACGATTAAGTGTATGATTTCCATTGTGATTGGATGTGTAACTCCAAGTTATAGGCACGTGAAGAATCTTTTTGTGTCTCCTAGTTGGAGGTGAAGTAAATTTCATATTGCGGTATGAGTTTAGACTCAGGAAGACTAAGTGGTTGTGTAATATGTATGGCGGTGGAAGATATACTTAAATGATATATTGAGGCGAAACAAGTGGGTTATCGCATGCATAGTGTTCTGGAGTAGTGTGATCCTTATGTGTATGTTAGAAGATCTCATGTGTAATTGAAAGGTATGTGTTGAAATTTGAAATTTTGGGTCGCTTAAGAGAGTGGGCTTAACTCTTTTGGGGATGAATGCGAGATTGGCAGAAGATCCATGGTACTATATGATCTGTGTTTTCACAAACTTATAAACTATTTGAGTTTAATCTCACTATGGTATTATGGCATCAATAGAGTAAAAGTGTTATGAGTTATTAAATGTATCTTGATCTATGGTTTCGTGCCAATTTGGGGAGTCTGCTGTGAGCGGTTGATTATGCAGTTAGGTGCTATGTTGGTTCAAATTTGGGGCGTGCGAGTGAATTCGATGTGGCTAGAGTAAAGGAAATTTTTTGACAAAGTTTATATTATGCTTCACAAGGTATGAGAATCACAGAATGTCTAGAGTTGTTGTTGGTAAATAATTCTTGGTGCATAGAGCAGGAAGTTTCTTGGTTGTATTAGGATGAGGATTTCATTCCGCGGTATCAGAGTGCCAATGAGGCACGTGTGGTTCTGTTTGTTAGGTCGGGTAAATTGCAGTTTGAACAAGGGTGAGTGATTCTCGAGAATGGTTCTAATGTGTTAACGATTCTACTGGGAACAATCGGTTATTTTAAAGCTGTATATTTGGTTAGAAACTTAGTTTTCACTGGAAGAGGTCAAGACTTGTGGTATTTCTATGTTAATTATGAGATTCTAGGTACCAGTATCAGGAAAGTAAAGATAACGGATTTAGATTTGCAGGAAGTTCTGTAAAGTAATGTATTCTGGAATATGCTGTTTCGGGGAATATTTGAGAGAGTATTCAGCAGGGTCTTAGAAAGTATGGTTTTATGCTTGGGTCTCATGTGGTGAACCTAGATTGAAGAATTGTGGGGCTACAACAAGAGGGAGTATCAAGTTGAAAGTGAATTTGTAGGAAATTTTGATAGATGGAGTAGCTTGATAGTAGATCGAGTCGGTATGATAAGGATATGATTAATTCCTTGTGTGTGTTCGAGGCAATGAGTTCTTTCAGGTATTTTTGCGATGATGCTCTTAGGTTTTGATGGCTTCCTTAGCTTTCTCGAGTTAGAAGGATTCAATCCCGAAAAGTCGGATTTGTGCAAGGGGAACACAGAGAGTTCTTGATGGTTTTTACCGTGATTTGGAGATGTATATTTTCTATGGGCATGTGGAGCATCAGATGTATAGCAATTTTTCTTCTAAATGGGACCAATGGAAAGTTCTTGACAAGTGGAGTGCATGTGGTCTGTGGCTCGGAAGAGATATAAAGTTCTCATGTTATCCTAGGACGGTATAGTATATGCGATATGTTGTGAAAATCCAGGTTTTCATGTGTAAAGTTACGGTTCAGTTCTGAAATAAAGTTCATGAAATTCTTAGGCAGCATGGGCAGTTTCGGATGATTAAGGAAGTGGTATTTCTACTTGGGGTGATTTGGCGAGGGTATACATTTCGGAAAAGATAATGTTATTAAGCTGATGGTGCTTCGGTAGTATTACGACACTTTCTTGTTATATCTACTAGTGATATTCGAGTTTGCTTGGTGGCACAAAGAAATTTTAGAGTATCTATCATGGAATAATTGGGTATCTGAGGTGTGATATATATTCAAATGGCGAAATTGGGATAGGACATGGTGATTCATGTGCCGTGTGGATTTGGAGACGGAAGTTCTCATATTCAGGCTATTTTGTGATTGTAGATAGTGTGTATCAGTATTATTTAGTGGCTATTTGGGGGTTTGGAGACCCGAGCAAGACTTTTGTTGCTTTGTATGTTAGATTTGGGATTGATATTGGGTTCAGACTAGTTGTCTCCATGTTGTGTTATTCTGGACTAGTGCGTTAAGGCGGCGTTGTTGGATATGCCAGAAATGCCACGGATTGAGTGGATATGGTCAACGAATTTTGTCCTATTTGAGTGGTTTTATATCTCGAAGACCCAATAGAAAGCTAGGAAGGATTGTCTTTCTTATTTGGGCTCTTGTGATGAGTGTCAGTGTTGAGGCTCCTCAAATTGATTAGTTTCAGTGGTATGGGACTTTTTGGATGTGTTTCTTGTGACCGGGAATGTCGACAGGCGAGGTTGTCAATTTCGGTATTGATTTGGTATCGGGCACCGTATCGTATGGACCGACAAGATTTATAGTAGTGTAAAGGAACAGCTTCAGGTTTTCTTGGTAAGAAGTTCGTTGGTAGGACAACGTGGATTTGTGTTCTAGCTTGAGTCGAATTGGTTGGCCCGAATTGTATTGTCGGGGGATAGGTTGATTCGATTGTGATTGAGCTTGTTAGCGATCGGGGATGTCTATGAGTTGCCTTCTATTTTTTGAGACATTATGATTTGTTGGTTATGGGCATATATGGTACGGTTTTGTTGGGGTTCATATCGGTTAAGTCCTATCGGGTTTGCGTGGTATATGTTACTTGTTTCACTGTTGGTGTAATGATTTTATTTGGTTTCTGACACTACATTGTGCATGGTTGTCAATTTCGAGATGGGTTAGATTCGTGTGCTCTATTCTATGATATGAGATGGGTTCTCAACGTTGTGTGGTGGTGGTAGTGGTAGGCATGAGGTACAACTCTTTTATTCGAGTCATTTTCATGATTTGAGTATGTTCGGACCGTTGCTTATTGGTGTGCGTATTATGCTAGTTGTGGCTTGGGCCTCTATTGACGTGTCATGTCACTAGAGAGGTGTGCTGGATTAGAGGAGATCGTTGGGATTATTGATGAATAAGAATGGATTCGATTGCAAAATATTGGCAGGGTAATATCAAGGCTCGGCTCTGAAATTTTCTACGATATTTGTTAGAGGAGAAGTAGCTTCAAGAATGATTGTGGTTTATTGCGTGTTTCATTTATCATTGGCAGTATAGGACAGTTTTGGGAAGAGACTTTAGCTGATAAGAGGTTTTCTACCGGTATTCGGTTGTTGTGGATAGCTGTTATGAATAGAAGTTATCGCTACGAGTATTTGAGTTATGTGGTATATCAGGGGATTGCTCCCGAGGTTTCAGACATGGGTTATTACACTGCTTCGGATCTATTTAGAGTGCGGGTGTGAGGTTTTGATTGTATTGATGATTTCAGAAGTGGAATGTGGTTCAATAGCCTATATGCCCGACTGGATTGTGTAATTTCAGTTTCAATGTGTTATCGGGCCTATATGAAACATGGTGATGTGGGATCACCCCCGGGTATATGCTTGGTAAGGTTATTCAGCGATTGGTTGGCTTTTGGAACAACTTTTGGAACTTTCGAGGACGAATGTGTGTTTAAGTGGGGGAGCATGTAATGACCCTACCAGTCATTTTGAGATTTTCCACTTTGATTGTCGGTTGACGGGCATGACTTGCCCTGTGCAATGTACTATAGCTGATAACAATTGTTGGTGTTGGTTTCAGGAAAAATCGAAATGAGTTTGAAAGAATAGTTTCAGCTGAAAGCTTTAAACTTGAAAGTTTTGACTAAGAGTTAACTTATTTGAATATAAGCTCAGATCATAAATTTTATAATTTGGTTAGCTTCGTTGGGTGATTTATGACTTAGGAGGGCGATTGGAATGCATTTTGGAAGTCCATGGGAGAATTTGGCCTGAATTGACAAAGTTAGTATTTTGGTGAATTATGGTTAATAGGTGAGATTTTGATCCGAGGGTCGGAATGGTTGTTGTATCCTCATTATGTCAATTCTGATGTGCGTGCAAAATTTCAGGTCATTCGGGCGTCGTTTGGTTGGTTTTTTTTGTCAAAAGCGAATTTCAAAAGATTTTTGGAAACTTATTCTTGAATCTGATGTGATTTGGTAGATTTGATGTCATTTGAGGTGTTTTGAGGATTAGAACAAGCTTGGATGAGGTATTGGGTCATGATTGTGCTTTTGGTTAAGGTCCCGGGGGCCATGAGGTTATTTCAGATGGTTAACGGAGAAGTTGGAATTGCGTTGCAGCTTTAAATTTGTTGTTTCTGGTATTTTCGCACCTGTGGATTTGGGGACCGCATGTGCGGTGCTGCATGTGCCGTTGATTAGTCGCAGAAGCAGAATGAGCCTGCTGGTCAAAGACTGCAGAAGCGGTTAGAGTGGCCGCACCTGCGATATCGCAGATGCGGAGTTGAGGTCGCAGATGCAATGGCTTGCTAGTTAAGTGATTCTGCAGAAGCGGAAGAGGGACCGCATATGCGGTAGCGTAGAAGCGGTAATATAGCCGCAGATGTGAAACGTTCTGGGTAGAAGTACAAATTGCGGCTTTCGCAAATTTTGAGCTATTTCACCATTTTTGACTCGGCTTTGGAGCTTTTGGGGTGAGTTAAGTGAAAGATTTCAAGGGAACTTCATTGAGGTAAGGAATTTGGACCTAAAACTTGTTCCTATGCTATTATTTCATGGATTAACGCTAGAAATCATGAGAATTAAGGGTGGAAATTGAAGAACTAGGGCTTAAAATATGAGACCAAACATTTAGGATTTGAATGGTCAATTTGTGGATGGATTTTGTTGCTTTTGATATGTATGAACTCGTGCGAAGATAAGGAAATCTAATGATGTGAAAATTTTTTAGCTTCGAGAAGTGGGCATGCGTCTCGGGTTTTGGTAATTTCAGTATTTATGCCTCTTATTGATTGTTTTTGCTTGGGCTTTGTTCCATCAGCAAATTGTGATGTATTCATTCTTTTTCGGGATAGATTCGACGCACGTGGAGGCCAATTTGAGGGGCAAAGAAGTTACGAGCTAGAGATTTCGCTGGTTCAAGTGAGTAATGATTGTAAATGATATGTTAAGGGTTTTTAAATATCGAATTGCACATCGTAGTGCTATATTGAGGTGACACATGTGGTGGATGATGGGCGTGGGGTCTTTTACTACTGGGGATTGTGACTTGGTCTGTCACGATTGATGATTTTACCGCATATTTGACTGAAACTTATTTGTTATTATCATGATTTGGGTTTATTACCATATTTGGGCTTCGTGCCAATTATTTGAGCCCTTCAGGAATTTTTATCACTGGTTTCTCCCTATTTTGAGGTATTATTTGAACTTAGTCCTGTTGATATCTTCTGTTTAAAAAACTCAGCTAATTTTTCTCAGATTTGAAGCTTAAATGATATTTTGGGATCAGAACTATTGTTTTACAAATGCCCGAGGGACTTGTGATGATTTCGGGACTGAGTAAGGCCGAGGGCCATACGTGAGGATATGCTAAGTGATATGAGGCCGAGGTCCTAAGTTACATTTATATGCCACAAGGTGGCTAAAGTGATGTGAGGCCGAGTGTACAGTGATATTAGGCCGAATGCCGAGAGATGATACCACGAGGTTTCTTGATATTGCGCTTGGTTTGTAAGGGGCCCCTCCTGGAGTCTGCACACCCCCAGCAAGCGTCATTGACGATATATGGATCGGGATTTACGCCGCATCGAGATGTGGATCGGGCTTCACGCCGCAGTGGTTACTATGATACTATTCTGAGAGTGATCTGAGGGACAGAGCCAGAGGGTCTGAGAGTGTTCTGAGAGTGAGCCCGAGGAGCTAGTACTATTTTGAGGTATTTCCCGAGGGGCAAACTTTTATTGTGATGACACAAAGGGTCATCACCTGTATTCTTACTCATCCGGTGTCTCCAAGGCCTTGAAAACCTCATTTAGGATTGCCACGATTTGTGTGCGCAGTCCGGGCGCGTAGCCGGAAAGCTTAAATATGAATTATGTGAGAAACATGATGAATTTTGATATTAATATGATTAATATTGACTTCGGTCAACATTTTGGTAAACGTACCCGAACTCGTGATTTGACAATCCAGGAGAGTCCATAGGAAAATATGGGACTCGGGCGTATGCTCGGAATCGAATTCTGAGGTCCTAAGCCAGAGAAATGAATTTTTAAAAGAAATTATTTCTGAAATAAATTTGAAATGGAAATGGATTAGAATATTTAGGTATCGCGCTCGTATTTTGGTTCCGACGGACAGTACAAATCTTATATGTGATTTAAGCTCTTTCTGTAAAGTTTTGTTGAAAACAGACTTTGTTTGACGTGTTTCGGACTTGAAATGGAAAAATTTGTGTTTTATCACAATTTGGAAGAAATTATGGATTTTTAGGCTTAATTTGATGTAAATTATGTTATTTTGGCAATTTGATCGCACGAGTAAGTCTGTAGGATGTTTTGGAGGTTGTTTGTATGTTTGGTGTGGAGTCCCGAGGGCTCGGTTGAGTTTTGGATAGGCCACGAGTTGCATTTTTGTACTTTGGAAAAAATATTGCAAGTCAGATCTGGTATCTTTGCATTTGCGAAGGATTTCTCGCAAATGCGAGTCCAGGATCGCAAATGTGAGAAAGGGAACACCTGCACAAGGGTCGCAAATGCGAACAAAAAGTCTGCAAATGCAATGAGGAGCCTTCGCAAATGTGAAAAAAGGGTTCGCAAATGCGAAAAGTCCCAGCCTTTATCAGAGTTCGCAAATGCGAACTAAATCTAACATTTCCCAAGTTAGCAGGTCGGGGTTCGCAATTCCCATACCTCCAACCTGCATTTTTCATACTTGGACGAATTTTCACCTTACTTCTTCATTCTTTCAACTCAAACACTCCATAGGCGATTTTCCAAGAAAACGTTCTTCTCCAAATAATTTGCAAGTCAATTTCTACTTAATCCGTTCAATCATTTACATCATTTATCATGTTTTCATCCTAAAATCAAGGATTTTCATGGGTGAAAATGGGGATTTTGGGTAGAACTTAGGTTTTCTTAAAATTAGGGATTTGGACCTCAATTTGAGGTCTGATTTCAAAACAAACCATAGATACGAACTCGTGCGGGAATGGGTAACCGGATTTTGGTTCGAAACTCGGGTTTTGACTACGTGTGCCCAGGGGCATTTTTGGAATTTTTGAGCAAAACTTTGGGAAATTCATTTGTATGCATTCAAATTGATTCAATTAGCTTTTGTTGTTGCATTCAAGTAATTTGTGACTATATTCGAGCGGTGTTCTGCTGAATTCGAGGGGTAAAGCTATACTAGAGGCTTGAGTTGAGTTTGGAGCATTTGAGGTAAGTGTTCGAGCAAACTTTGGCTTGAGGGATTAGGAGTGAGTCTTACTTTCTACTTTCTACGTGTTGTGTCTGACGTATAGGCAAGGTGACGAGTATGTATATGTTGGGGGTCGAGCATGACCGTGAGTTCTAAATTGCTAAGTTATCAAATTCCTAATTGTTGTTTATGAGAACTTGGTTGGAAGTCTTTAACACTGAGCCAGTAATTGTTGTGACTGAATACTGATTTAATTGCATTAAGTAAAAACTGAATAAGTTTGGTCATAGCTGGATCTCCCTTGCCGGGATAGTTTAATTGGTATCTTGTTCCCTTGCTGGGAAACTTATTGTATTGTCTTAATCCCTTGGCGAGAATTTACTATGTTACCTTATTCCCTTGTTGGGATTTCTTTGTGATATTGTGTTGAAAGGAAATAGGAGCATGTGGTACGCCTACCACGAGATATTATGAAATGGGAATGTGTGGTACGCCTACCACGTAATATTATGAAATGGGGTCGTGTGGTACGCCTACCATGTGATACAAGGAAATAGGATCGTGTTGCATTCCTGCAACTAAATTAATTTTAAACAAGTGAAAATAGGTTGTTTTCCCTTATTCTGCGTTAGAAGAAATCATATGTAGTTTCTTTTGTTATTCCCTCCCAGCATTAATTGTTTACTTTCTATTGTTATTTCATAATAGTTGTATATATATCTGCACAGGTTTGTTTGGCAGTCTGGTCTAGCCTCATCATTACTTCGCTGGGGTTAGGCCAGGCACTTACTAGCACATAGGGTCGGTTGTGCTGATGCTACACTCTGTGCATCTTTTTGCACGGATCACAGTGCCGGGGCAAGCAGCTTTTGGACAGCAGTAGTAGATTTGGGAGCTGACTTCAGTCCAGAGCGAGATATCGAGGTAGCCTTGCAGGCATCCGTGGGCCCGGCGTCTCCCTTACCTTGTTTTAGTTGTTATCCCATTGTATTTCGGAAAAACATTTTTTACTTTCTTTCAAAACACTGTATTTAGAATACTCTTAGACGTTTGTGAGATATCTGGCACCAGGTTTTGGGTAGTATTGTGTTAAAATTCTGCATTTTATTCAGTCTTCTTTAAATGTTAAGTTTTTCGCATTATTGTTTTAAATGAAAAAGATTTTATGTTATTATAATGTGCGGAGAAAAAGTAGTTAAGTCGGCTTGCCTAGCTCTTGTTAGTAGGCGCCATCACGACTCCCGAGGGTGGGAAATCTGGGTCGTGACAAGTGTTTGTGTGCCTAATGTTGATGGGATTCGAGAATTGATCATAGCGGAATCCCATAGTTCCCCGTATTCTATTCATCCGGGCGTTACGAAGATGTATCAGGATCTGAGGCAGCACCATTGGTGGCGTAGAATGAAGAAAAATATTGTTGTATATGTAACTCGATGTATGAATTATTAGCAGGTTAAGTATGAGCATCAGAGGACTGGTGGACTATTTCAGATCATTGAGCTTACCGGGTGGAAGTGGGAGAGGATTACTATGGATTTTGTTACGGGACTCCCATTGACCCGGAAGAAGTTTGATGCGATTTGGGTCATTGTTGATAGGCTGACCAAGTCAGCGCATTTTGTTCCTGTTGCGGCCACTTATTCGTCTGAGAGGTTAGCTGAGATCTACATCAGAGAGATTGTTCGCCTTTATGGGGTGCCAGTATCTATCATTTCGGACCGAGGTACGCAGTTTACCTCGCGCTTTTGGAGAGCATTTCAGCGAGAGTTGGGCACCCAAGTTGAGTTGAGCCCAGCATTTCATCCTCGGATGGATGGATACTCCGAGCGGAATATTCAGGTATTGGAGGATATGGTCCTAGCTTGTGTCATTGATATTGGAGGCTCGTGGGATCATTTCGTGTCTTTAGTGGAGTTTGCCTAAAACAATAGCTACCAGTCCAGTATTCAGATAGCTCCATGTGAGGCGTTTTATGGTAGGCGATGACGGTCTCCAGTTGGATGGTTTGAGCAGGGAGAGACTCGGTAATTAGGCACAGATTTAGCTCAGGAGGCCTTGAATAAGGTCAAGATCATTCAGGATAGACTTCGAACAGCTCATTCTAGGCAAAAGCATTATGCGGACGCAAGGCTCGATATGTGGTTTCATGGTTGGTGAGCGGTATTGCACCGAGTGTTGCCTATGAAAGGCGTGATGAGATATGGAAAGAAGGGAAAGCTTAGCCCTAGGTTCATTGGTCCATTTGAGATTCTTGGTCTTCTGGGAGAGGTAGCTTATCGACTTGCCTTGCCGCCTAGTTTGTCAGCCGTACATCTTGTGTTTTACGTATCCATGCTTCGGAAGTATCACGGCTATCTAGACTACGCATTAGATTTCAGCAATGTCCAGTTAGACAAGGGTCTGTCTTATGAGGAGGAGCTGGTGGCTATTCTAGACCGGCAGGTTTGATAGTTGAGGTCGAAGAGTTTTCCTTCAGTGCGTGTTCACTGGAGAGGTCAGCCTCCCGAGGCATCGACCTGGGAGTCCGAGTCTGATACGCGGAGCCGTTATCCTCATCTTTTTTCCGACTCAGGTACTTCTTTCATTTGCCCGTTCGAGGATGAAATGTTGTTTTAAAGGTGGAGAATGTGATGACCCAAAGGGCCATCATTTGTATTCTTACTCATCCGATGTCTTTGAGGCCTTGAAAACCTCATTTAGGGTTGCCTCGACTTGCATGCACAGTCCGAGCGCATTGTCGGAAAGCTTAAATATGAATTTTGTGAGAAAAATAATGAATTTTTATATTAATATGATTAGTATTGGTTGCGGTCAATATTTTGAGTAAACAGACCAGGACCCATGATTTGACTGTCCTAGAGGGCCCATAGGAAAATATAGGACTTTGGCATATGCCCGGAATCAAATTCAATGGTCCCAAGCCCGAGAAATAAATTTTAAAAAAAAAACTGTTTCTGAAATTTAGTATGAAAATTTGAAATGCAAATGGATTAGAAAATGTTAGTCTCGGGCTCGTATTTTAGTTCCGACGCCCGGTACAAGTCTTATAAGTGGTTTAAGCGCTTTTTGTGAAGCTTGGTTGAAAACGGAATCCGTTTGGAAGAAATTATGGACTTTTAGTCTTAATTTGATGTAAATGATGTTACTTTGGCGATTAAGTCGCAAGAGTAAGTCCGTAGGATATTTTTGATGTTGTGTGTATGTTTATTGTGGAGCCCCGAGGGCTCGGGTGAGTTTTGAATAGGTGACGAGTTGCATTTTTGTACTTTGGAAAAAATATTGCATGTCAGAGATTGTATCTTCGCATTTGCGAAGGATTTCTCGCAAATGCGATTCCAGGATCGCAAATGCGAGAAGGGGAACACCTGCACAGGGGTCGTAAATGTGAACAAAAAGTCCGCAAATGCGATGAGGAGCCTTCACAAATGCGACAAACGGGCTCGCAAATGCGAAAAGTCCCAGCCTTCATCAGAGTTCGCAAATGCGAACTAAATCTCACCTTTCCCAAGTTAGCAGGCCGAGGTTCGTATTTGCGAATCCCATACCTGCAACCTGCAGTTTTTTATACTTAGACGAATTTTCACCTCATTCTTCATTCTTTCAACTCAAACACTCCCTAGGTGATTTTCCAAGAAAACCTTCTTCCCCAAATCATTTGTAAGTCAATTTTTACTTAATCCCTCAATCATTTACATCATTTATCATGTTCTCATCTAAAAATCAAGGATTTTCATGGGTGAAAATGGGGATTTTGGGTTGAACTTAGGTTTTCTTTAAATTCGGGATTTGGACCTCAATTTGAGGTCCGATTTCAAAATAAATCATAGATATGAACTTTAGGGGAATAGGTAACCGGGTTTTGGTTTGAGCCTTGGGTTTTGACCACGTGGGCCCGAGGGTATTTTGGGAAATTTTGAGCAAAGCTTTGGGAAATTCATTTTTATGCATTTAAATTGATTCAATTAGCATTTGTTGATACATTCAAGTAATTTGTGACTAGATTCGAGCGATTTTGTGCTGAATTCTAGCGGTAATTATATACTAGAGGCTTGAGTTATGTTTCGAGCATTCGAGGTAAGTGTTCGGTCTAACTTTGACTTGAGGGATTAAGAGTGAGTCTTACATGCTACTTGTTATATGTTGTGTCCGACGTATAGGCAAGGTGATGAATATCTATACGTTGGGGATATAGCATGATCGTGAGTCCTAAATTGCTAAGTTATCGAATTCTTAATTGTTGTTTATGAGAACTTGGTTGGAAATCTTTAACACTGAGTCAGTAATTGTTGAGACTGAGTATTGATTTAATTGCGTTAAGTAGAAACTGAATAAGATTGTTTATAGTTGGATCTCCCTTGCCGGGATAGTGGAATTGATATCTTATTTCCTTGTCGGGAAACTTATAGTATTGTCTTGATCCCTTCCCGAGAATTTACTATGTTACCTTACTCCCTTGTCGGGATTTCTCTGCGATATTGTGTTAAAAGGAAATGGGAGCGTGTGGTGCGCCTACCACGAAATTTTATAAAATAGGAACGTGTGGTACTCCTACCACGTGATCATATGAAATGGGAACGTGTAGTACACCTACCACATAATATTATAAAATGGGATCGTGTGGTACGCCTACCACGTGATATGAGAAAATGGGATCGTGTTGCACGCCCACAAAAAGAGGAATTTCAAACAAGTGAAAGTGGGTTGTTTTCCCTTATTCTGTGTTAGAAGAAATCGGATGTAGTTTCTTTTGTTATTCCTGATATTCTATTTTTTTCTGCTACCCCATAAGCATGTTTTCCCTCCCAGCTTTAATTTTTTACTTTCCGCTATTATTTTGTTGTACTTGCATATAGCTGCACAGGTTTGTTTGATAGTCTGGTCTAGCCTCGTCACTACTTTGCTGAGGTTAGGACGGGCACTTACCAGCACTAAGGGTCAGTTGTGCTGATGCTATGCATCTTTTTGCACAGATCACAGTGCCAGAGCAACAGCTTTTGGACAACAGTAGTGGATTTGGGAGCTGACTTCAATCCAGAGCGAGATACTGAGGTAGCCTTGCAGGCGTCCGCGGGCCCGGCATCTCCTTTACTTTGTTTTAGTTGTTATCCCATTGTATTTTGCGGAAAATATTTTTACTTTCTTTCAAAATACTGTATTTAGAATACTCTTAGACGTTCTCGAGATATGTGACACCAGGTTTAGGGTAGTATTGTGTTAAAATTCCATATTTTATTCAGTCTTCTTTAAATGTTAAGTCTTCCGCATTATTGTTTTAAATAAATAAAGTTTTATGTTATTATTATGTGCTGAGAAAAAGAAATTAAGTCGGCTTGAATAGCTCCTATTAGTAGGCGCCATCACGACTCCCGAGGGTGGGGAATTCTGATCGTGACAGTTATGTACTCATCTTTAATATTTACTTTTCATTTTCCATGTTATACTGTGGTACTTATGCCCGAGGGGCAGATTTTATATTCTTACTGGCACTAACTGTTTTGAAATCATTGCATAATTGTTGAAAATGTCATTTTCAAAAGAGTTTTAAACTGAGCCAAGATATTTCGAAAGATTTCACAGCTTCACTATTTTTCTGAAAGGATTTTACACTGCTTCTATACAACATGTTGGTTGCTTTACGTGATTTCCTACTGCTCAGTTGTTATTTACTTTTATTACTCATTAAGTTGGAGTACTTAATTTATTCCCTTCCACTCGTGTGCAGATGCAGGTGTTTATTCACCTGCTAGCGATTTTGGCTAATTGGAGGCAGAGCTATAGGAGTTTAGCGAGGTGACTGCCAGCGTTCGCAGCATCCCTTCTCTCTATGTTGTTTATTATTCCTGTTCAATGTATTTGTAGACCTTGTAGTTGTATTTACACTCTAATAGATGCTCGTGACTTATGACACCCTAGTTAGGGCTGTGTTGGGTGGTACTTCCGCTAATTAATACTATTAAATCATATCTAAATTGCTTATGAACTGTTTAACTGTTTAAAAGAGCTGATCTGAAATTGTTTGGTTGGCCTCGTCTTCCGGAGAGGCGCCATCACGACCGGAGAGGGATTTGGGTCGTGACAAAAGAACCATTTTCGTTTCTTGCATTGTTAATGACTTACCTTTGCAATAAATTTAGTGTAAAAAAAAAGACCGTAGTACTTCTTCAAGCTATTATGGTGCACTTCCAGATCAGGAAATTTCATATACATACCTTTAGATAATAGGTTTTAAAAAAGATCCAAGTGCTAAAGTTCTTTAAATGAGTGTTAATTCTCCAGTGATTTATGCTTTTCTGCTAATGAGGCAGTCCCTTGACTCTTTGCTTCACCTTTTAAAATATTCAACGAAGGAGACACTAAATATTCTTTAAAATCATTAGAGCAAAGCAGGCGAAAAGAGGGCATCACAAGTTTTCTTTAGAATTCACAAAATAATCAACAAAAATATACTTAATGTTCCATCTCTAACAAATGGTATAATACAAAAATAAATTACATCAATTCTTGACTTTCTTGTGGACAAAAGCATTGACCTTTGAAAGAATTTTTAAAAAATAAGTTAAACTTCATTATTCTCTTGTTGCAGCTAGAACTTGCCATGCTAGTTTCATTCATTGACAAGATATCAACAGTATGAGATAGATTTGAAATCTATATCAATTCAAAGCTACCCATAAAACAATAATGCTTCACCTCATTAATGTAGATTGCTCGATGGAGAAATATATCAACCACAAATGAAAAATAAATTGCTCGTCCATATATAAAATTAATATAACAGAGAAAAGGAGCAAAATATAATCAACAATGACAAATAGCCTCTTCACTAATTAATAATTAAATGGAGCAGTAAAAATCAATGGATTGTCTTATCTATATGAATAGAAAAATAGTAATAATAGAAAGTACCGTGAAAAGCTTCAAATATCTTGTCTATAAGTATTGAAATCTGCAAAATAAGTAATAGAAAAACAGATTCAATAGTATCCAATACCCGAACCTGAAGCTTTTACATAAATGCACGTTTGATTTGAGATATAAATATACATCTTGATGGATTAAGGTAATGAAGCTTCTGTTATTACCTATTCACCGGTGAGTAATATGTATTTTTACATTTTGAATTTGGGCAAAGATAAACAATTTCCACTTTATCCTTTTTTTTTGATACTTCTTACAACTGACATATGACTACCCCTTTTTCAGTTCTAAATTTTGAATACTCGTAATAATCCAACATAGACCTTTCTGCTGAATAAAATGATAAACATTAGTCTTTGAAGTTAGGAGAGAGCATATATGTGCAAATCATGAATGATATAAATTAGGCATACTTTATATTAGAAATATTACAGTTGTCATCCATTAGTAACCAAAATGCCATCCCAAAGGTGAACATATGAAACATGATTTGTAGTAAAACATATGTTATATACAACTTCCTTATTATAGAGATTAAAGATAGGTTAATTTATATGACTATAAGATTTGATATTTAAACATAGTGTTTCTGTTACTAAATTATTAATTAGCTCAAAATAAGGAGGAACTTAAGTAAAAAAGTGTTAAGCATGCAGTAGAATATTGATATGCATGATTGGAGTAGAATGAGGCAGTCCCTTGACTCTTTGCTTCACCTTTTAGAATTTTCAACAAAATAATTAACAAAAACATGCTTAATGTTCCATCTCTAACAAATGGTTTAACACAAAAATAAATTGCATCAATTCTCGACTTTCTTGTGGACAAAAGCATCGACCTTTGAAAGAATTTGTAAAAATAAGTTAAACTCTATTATTCTCTTGTTGCAGCTAGAACTTGCCATGTTAGTTTCATTCATTGACAGAATATCATCATTATGAGATATATTTGAAATCTATATCAATTCAAGGTAACCCATCAAATAACAATGCTTCACCTTCATTAATGTAGATTTCTTGATGGAAAAATATATCAACCACAAATGTCAAATAAATTGCTCGACCATATATAAAACTAATATAATAGAGAAAAGGGGCAAAATATAACCAACAATGACAAATAGCCTCTTCACTAATTAATAATTAAATGGAGCAGTAAAAATCAAAGGATTGTCTAATCTATATCAATAGAAAGACTGTAATAATAGAAAGAACCATGAAAAGCTTCAAATATCTCGTCCATAAGTATTGAAATCTGCAAAATAAGTAATAGGGAAACAGATCCAATAGTATCCAATACCCTAACCTAATGCTTGTACATAAATGCACGTTTGCTTTGAGATATAACTATATATTTTGATGAATTAAGGTAATGAAGCTTCTGTTATTACATATTTACCGGTGACTAATCTGCATTTTTCTAATTTTGGATTTGGGCAAAGATAAATATTTTTCACTTTATTCACATTTTTTTGGCACTTCTTACAACTAATATATGACTACCCTTTTTCCAGTTCAAAATTTTCAATACTTGCAATAATCTAACAGGGACCTTCCTGTTGAATAAAATGATAAACATTAGTCTCTATTCACGGCATTATACCTAAAGCAGTGTGGCGTATGTCTACAGCGATATTATGCTAATTCATACTCCAGGCATGATCAACTATCAGTACCTGTGTCTTTCACTCGAACAAGTTGAGAGAGAGCATAAATGTGTAAATTATGAATGATATAAATTAGACATACTTTATATTATAAATATTACAGTTGTCATCCATTAATAACCAAAGTGACATCTGAAAGGTGAATATATGAAACATAATTCGTGGTAAAACATATGTTACATACAACTTCCTTATTATAGAGATTAAAGATAGGTTAATTTGCATGACTATAAGATTTTGTATTTAAAGATAGTGTTTCTGTTACTAAATTATTAATTAGCTCAAAATGAGGAGGAACTTATGATAAAAAGTGTCACGATCCTAGTTCACCAATTGTGAACCCGTCATGACGGTACCTAATCTTTGCGACTAGATAAGCCTAACACGTTGCGGAATTAACAATCTTCATGAAAAATAACCACAAAATACGGAATAACATAAAGAAATGTATAGAGTTACCGCCTGGCACAATACACTGAAATACCAAATACTATAAATAACTCCCAAAACCCAGAATCCCACGGGCTATACAGGCTATAGAAGAACATACGATGCTCTAATCACCAGGAAAGTTAATACAAGAAGAACGGAATAGCAACTAGCTAACTATAGGTAGAATGAGAGGGAAACTCTTCGGATCTACGGACGCGGAAGATGCATACCTCAAGTCTCTAAGTATAGCTCCTGGATCACTGATAGTGCGTCTGATCAGAAGTACCTGATCTGCACATGCAAAACATGCGCAGAAGAGGCATGAGTACACCACAGCGGTACTCAGTAAGTGTCAAGCCTAACCTTGGTTGAGTAGTGACGAGAAAGATCAGGTCCCTACTGAGAATAAACATGATAATAATAGTAAACAGTGTAAGACAGAGAATGATCAGGAAAAACAACGATGAAAATAGGATAGAAACTGCAAGTTAATGACAGTTAAGCTAAGTAAGGAAAATAACACAACAAGGTATCACTCAATATCAGGGTGCCATGTGGACATTCCAGGATACCGTCCTGTAGTCTTTTTTCTTAAACCGTCCAGTGGATCTTCCGGGAATCTAACTCGTAGTCCATCGCATCTGAATATCTGGAGGATTTCCCGGGAATCTAACATGTAGTCCGTCATATTTAAATATCTGGAGGATCTCCCGGGAATATAACCCGTCGTCCATCATATCAATACCCAATACTGGGGGAATCTACCTGCTACATTATCGTAGTTCCATATAATAGTGAAGGGGAATCTCCCTGGAATCAAACCCGTAGTCTCAATTTAAATACGCAACCACAACCAATAATTTACAGGAAAATCAAATATGAAACAACAGCAATTTGGTATGACTAACCTATCAGAATTCACACAGAACAACTTAGGCAAATAAGCAAGTAAGCAATAATTTCTATCTAATCATGCTTTTCTAACTAACACAGGTTAAATCTTGCATTGAACCGAGTTAAATAAAACGGAGAAACACAGTTTAGATAATTCAAGTAAAGTGGGCTTTTCAGTAATCAAGTACACGCTCGTCACCTCGCGTACACGGCTTTTAAATCAGCAGATAGGAAGTCCTAAGGGGAGAGGTCCTCCATACAAGGTTAGAAAATCCACTTGCCTCGAACCGGTACAAAAATCACTATGAAACGATGCCCTTGCCACGAGTATCCGACTCTAAGTGGCCCAAATCTATTCAAACCAATTGCATATTGTAAATAACATTGCAAGTAGCCAATTCCACTATTAAAATTAAAGCTAAAGCGCAAAAATAGGTAAAATAACCAAAACGCCCCTCAGTCCAACGTCTTGGAATCGAAATATTTTAATACTTTTGGAAACCTTGTATCCTAACGAGTCTAACCGTATAAAAATCTCCCAAATCCGAGGTCAAATGCCTCCTCAAATCCGCACATTTAGGCCAAAGAACTTTACCCCAATTTTCATTCAAAAGTCCGAAATTAAAGGTTGAATTTGAGATTAGATAAGTGGGTATTAATTACAGAGGAGTAAGGAATTGTTACCCAATCGTTTCCTTTGAAAATCCCTCGAAAAATCCCTCAAATCCGAGCTCTCTTGCTTAAGTTTTGTTAAAAATGGAAGAACCCTCGTTTTGAAATATTAAATACTGCCCAGGGGTTTTGTTCATCGTGAACGCGGAGGAAATCTCATGTTCGCAGAGAGGAAATTAATAGGCTGGAAAAATGACTTTCGCGAATGCGAAGGTGAGGATGTGAATGTGAAGAGATGGGGGCTGGACCTCATGTGAATGCGACGCTGCATACACGAACGCATTGAAGAAACCCTTCGCAAACGCGGAGGCTGGAACGCGAACGCGGAAGAAGGGAGGGTTGTGCTTCGCAAATGCGGGAAGGGTACGTGATTACGGTGGAGGGGAAAGGTTTATCTTCGTGAACGCGGGGCTTGCTTCGCGAACGCGAAGGAGGAATCAATGTCTCCATCTTTCTGCTGCAATTTCAAAACTCCAATTGCTTCGTTGAGCATCCGAAACATACCCGAGGCTCCCGGGACCTCAACCAAACCTACGTACACATCCCATAACATCATTCAAACTCATACAAATCCTTAACCCGCCTAAAACAATTCCGGAACTCGATTAACCAATGATTTAAACCTAAGAACTTCAAACTCAACCAATCTCGCTTTCGATCAAAAACCTAACCAAGCCAAGTCCGATTGTCCTCAAATTTTGCATGCATGTCCCAAGTGACATAACGGTGCTACAGCAACATCCTGGACCCCATTCCAACCCTCGGATCAAAAACTCACTATTGGACCGGAAACTTCAAAATTCTAACTTTTGGCATTTCTAGTCTAAATGAGCTACGGACATCCAAAATACATTCCAAACACGCTCCCAACCCCGAAATCACCTAACCAAGCTAAGGGAACCATCGGATTCCTATTTAGAGGTCGTCTTCACACTGTTCCGATTACGGGCTATTTTCCAACACTTAAGCTCTCATTTAGGGACTAAGTATCCCAAAACACTATGAATTCAAACGCCGAACGTCCCGACAAACCAAAATAGCGGAACTGAACTTAGGGGAAGCAGTTAATGGGGAAACATGGCATAAATTCCAAAGACGGCCAGCCGAGTCGTCAAGTCCTCCTACACTTAAACATTCGTTCATCCTCGAACGAGCATAGAGAACATACCTGAAATAGCAAAAAGTTGAGGTTATCGGCTGCGCATATCCCGCCCGATCTCCGAAGTTGCCTCCTTGGCCGGCTGACCCCGCCACTGAACCATTACTAAATCTATATCCTTTGACTTGAGCTTTTGGACATGCCTGTCTAATATTGTCACTGGCTCCTCAACATAGGACAAGTCATTGTCCAACTGCACTGAAGTGAACTCCAAAAAGTGAGACGGGTCACCGTGAAACGTCCGAAGCATCAGGACATAAAATACTGGATGAACCCCGGCCAAACTTGTAGGTAAACCAAGCTCATAAGCAACCTCCCCAACTCGCTTCAAAACCTCTAAAGGACCAATGAACCTCCGACTCAACTTTCCATTCTTTCCAAACCTCATGACGCCTTTCATAGGCGAGACCCGAAGCAAAACCCACTCACCAACCATAAAAGAAACGTCACGAACCTTCCAATCCGCGTAGCTCTTCTATCTGGAGTGGGCCGTACGGAGTCTATCCTGAATCACCTTAACCTTCTCGACCGCATCCTGGACCAAATCAGTGCCCTATAGTCTGGCCTCACCCGGCTCAAACCAACCCACTGGGGATCTGCATCTCCTACCATATAAGGCCTCACAATGTACCATCTGAATGCTGGACTGATAATTGTTGTTGTACGCGAACTTAGCCAATGGAAAGAACTGGTTCCAAGACCCTCTAAACTCAATCACGCACGTAGAGAGCATATTGCGCTCGGACTGTTCGTCCGTCTGAGGGTGAAAGGTTATACTCATAGTCACCTGGGATCCAACTCCTGCTGGACGGCTCTCCAGAACCATGATGTAAACATTGAACCCCTGTTTGATATGATAGAAACTGGAATGTTGTGCAGACGGAGAATCTCCCTGATATAAATCCCCGCTAACCACTCCGCTGAGTAAGAAGTACACACTGGAATGAAATGAGCGGACTTGGTCAGCCGATCCACAACAACCCAAATGGAGTCAAATTTCCTCGCTGTCAGAGGTAGACCAGTTACAAAATCCATAGTGATCTTCTCCCTGTTCCACTCTGGAATCTCCATCTGTTGGAGTAACCCTCCCGGCCTCTGGTACTCAGCTTCTACCTGCTGACAGTTGAGGCATCTAGCTACAAACTCTTTTATGTCCTTCTTCATCCGCCTCCACCAGTAATGCTGCCTCAGATCCTGATATCTTCGCGGCACCCAGATGGATGGAGTACCGCGAGTTATGGGCCTCTGTTAATATCAACTCCCGAATATCATCAACAGCGGGCACACATATCCGACCCTACATCCTCAATACCCCGTCATCTCCAATAGTCACATCCCTAGCATCGCCATGCTGAACTGTGTCCCTAAGGACAAACAAATATGGGTCATCATACTGCCACTCCCTGATTTGATCTAACAATGAAGACCGAGAAACCACACATGCAAGAACCCGACTGGGCACCGAAAGGTCCAATCTCACAAACTGACTGGCAAAGGCCTGAACATCCATCGCCATAGGTCTCTCTGAAGCTAGTAAATATGCCAAACTCCCCAAACTCTCCGCCCGGCGACTCAAGGCATCGGCAACCACATTGGCCTTGTCTGGGTGATAAAGAATAGTAATATCAAAATCCTTCAGTAGCTCTAACCATCTCCTCTGGCGCAAGTTCAAATCCTTCTGCTTGAACAAGTGTTGTAAACTCCGATGATCCGTGTAAATCTCACAAGGCACGCCATACAAATAATGACGCCAGATCTTCAAGGCATGAACAATAGCAGCTAACTCAAGGTCATGGACATGATAGTTCTTTTCACGTACCTTCAACTGTCTGGATACATATGCAATCACCCTACTATCCTGCATTGACACCGCTCCAAGTCCGACTCGTGAGGCATCACAATAAACTGTATAGGACCCCGAACCAGTAGGCAAAGTCAGAATAGGGGCTGAAGTCAAAGCCATCTTGAGCTTCTGAAAGCTCTCCTCACACTCGTCTGTCCACTGAAAGGGAGCACCCTTCTGGGTTAATATGGTTATAGAGGCTGCAATCGATGAGAACCCCTACACAAAACTATAGTAATACCCTGCCATGCTGAGGAAACTGCGAATCTCTGTAGCTGAAGAGGGCGTGGGCTAACTCTGCACGACCTCCACCTTCTTTAGATCCACGCGAATGCCCTCACTCGATACCACGTGGCCTACGAATTCCACATAACTCAACCAAAACTCATATTTTGAGAACTTTGCATATAATTTCTTTTCTCTTAGGGTCTGATGCACCGTCCTCATGTGCTGCTCATGATCTTCTCGAGTCCGGGAGTATACAAGAATATCATTTATGAAAACAATGACAAACTAGTCGAGATAAGGCTTTGATACACTGTGCATCAAATGCATAAAAGTTGTTGGGGCGTTGGTCAGCCCAAATGACATGACAAGGAACTCGTAGTGACCATATCGAGTCCTGAAAGCAGTCTTCGGGATATCCGGCTCCCGAATCTTTAACTGCTGATAACCTAAGCGTAAATCAATCTTAGAAAACACATGTGCGCCCTGAAACTAGTCGAATAGATCATTGATATGAGGCAAAGGATATTGGTTCTTCACTGTAACCTTTATAAACTGACGATAATTGATACACATACGCATAGAACCATTGTTTTTTATTTATGAACAAGACAGGAGCACCCCACGGTGAAATACTGGGTAAAATAAAACCTTTATGAAGCAATTCCCATAACTGATCATTTAACTCCTTCAACTCAGGAGGAGCCATACGGTAAAGAGGAATGGATATGGGCTGAGTTCCCGACAACAAATCAATGTACCGATCGTTCGGCATGCCCAAAAGATCAGCTGAAAACACATCCGGGAAATCTCGTACACTAGAATAGAGTCAACAGAAGGGGTATCAGCACTGACATCTCTCACATAAGCTAAATACATGGTGCACCCCTTCTCAACCATACGCTGAACTTTAAGAAAAGATATAACTCTAATGGGAGTGTGATCAAAAGTACCACTCCACTCAACACGCGGAATACCTGGCATAGCCAGCGTCACGGTCTTAGCGTGACAATCAAGAATAGCATACTGGGCGAAAACCAGTCCATGCCTAAGATTATATTGAAATCAACCATATCAAGTAATAAAAGATCTACCCTGGTCTCAAAACCACGAATAGTAACCAAACATGACCAATATACGCGGTCCACAACAAGAGATTCTCCCACGGGAGTAGAAACATAAACAGGAGAGCTCAGGGTCTCTTGTGTTGTACCCAAATGCGGAGCAAAATAAGATGACACGTAAGAATAAGTAGAGCTTGGATCTAATAGAACCGATGTCTGTGTGTGACTAACCAATATAATACCTATAATTATAAAATCAGAGGCGACAGCCTCGACACGATCAGGAATAGCATAATATCTAGCTCGACCCCTCCCTCGAGGGGACATCTATCTCCCCAATCCCCGCCCCTGGCTTGCTGGGCAAGTGGGGTGGCAGCTGGAGCTGGAACGATGGCTTGCTGGCCTTGTGGAGCCTGAGAAGGCGCACCCCTCCCAAGTCTGGGGCACTCCCTAATCATGTGGCGTGTACCCCTGCACTCAAAACAAGATTTGGGAGGGTGTGGTGGATGTGACTGAGTGGGCACACCTCTGCTAGACTGACCTATGGAAGTACCCCGCGCACGAGGCGCACTAGAAACCAGAGGTGCATAATAAGGCTCCTGAGATCTGGGGGGAGCTGGAGTACTATTGGACGAAGGAAGAGCTAAGTGAACTGGGCGACCCTTATAGCCCCTACCATGACGTCCTACTGTTGATGTACGGGTACCAAAGTAATGACCCGACTCTCGAGAACTCTTGGCCTCTCTCTCCTCTCGCTCTCTAGCGTGCATACCCTCTATCCTCCTGGCTATGCTCACTACCTTCTGATAAGGTATATCAATCTCCAACTCTCGAGCCATGCCATACATGATGGGAGGAATAAAATCCTAAATAAACCGGCGAACCCTCTCACGAGCAGTAGGCACCAAAGCCGATGCATGTCTAGCCAACCTAGTATAACGGATAATATACTTAGAGATATTCATAGAGCCCTAGCGCAAATGCTCAAACTCCACGCGCCATGCATCTCGGAGGCTTTGGGGAATAAACTCCCTTTGAAACATATCTAAAAACTGATTCCAAGTCAGGGAGGAAGCCTCATCCGGACTGTCTAACTCAAAAGTGCACCACCAATCATAGGTGTCACCCTGAAGCTGGAATGCTGCAAAAGAAACCCCGCTCGAGGCAGTAATACCCATGGTACGAAAGATGCGGTGAAAATCCTCCAAAAAAACCCCAAAGTATCATCCATAGATAGTCCGCTGAAAACAGGAGGGTCATACTTCTTGAACCTCTCCAGTATACACTGCTCATCCTCCGAAGAAGGTGCCCCATCCCTGGGCTAAACCGGTACTGCAGGCTGGACGGGGATAATATTTGGAATCTGTCCCATATGCACCCTCTGCTCTGGAGTGTGGGCTCCAGGAGTCTGGGCTCCTCCCCCGGCCTAGGATGTGGTTGTAGGAAGGGGAAGCAACCCTACGTGTGACAACGTAGTATACATGCTCATAAACTGTGCCAATGCCTCCTGAACAACTGGAGTAGTGATGGTTGTGGGCATGTCAGGTGTTTGAGTCCTGGCTGGATCTGTTGGCTATACCTCCGTGGCCGCTCGCGCAGGTTTTCTAAATACACCACACGCGCGTCCACGACCCCTGCCTCGGCACCTGCCTCTAGCGGCTGCAGGAGGGGGTGTAGGTGCCTGATCGTCCTAAGTATTGCGCGTCCTCACTATCTGTGAGAGAATAGAAAACACAAGTTTAGAGTCGTTGCCAAAAATATAGCACGACTGGGAATCCAATGAAGTGAAGATTTTTCCTAAATAGTTACATAGCCTCTCGTAGATAAGTACAGACGTCTCCGTACCAATCAGCGAGACTCTAAAAAACCGGCATGTGTCCTATGACTCCTATGAACCTAGAGCTCTGAACCAAATTGTCACGACCCTAGTTCACCCATTGTGAACCTGTCATGACGGCACCTAGTCTTTGCGTCTAGGTAAGCCTAACACGTTGCGGAATTAACAATCTCTACAAAAAAATAACCATAGAATACCGAATAACACAAAGAAATACATATAGTTGTCACCTGGCACAATACACTGAAATACCAAATACTGTAAATAACTCCCAAAACCCGAAATCTCACGGTCTACATACGCTATAGAAGAACATACGATGCTCTAATCACCAGGATAGTCTAATACACAAGAACGGAATAGCAACTAGCTAACCATAGGTAGAATAAGAGGAAACTCTTCGGCTCTGCGGACGCGGCAGATGCATACCTCAAGTCTCCGAGTATAGCTCCTGGATCATTGATAGTATGCCCGACCAAAAGTAACTAGATCTGCACATGAAAAAATATGCGCAGAAGAGGCATGAGTACACCACAGCGGTACTCAGTAAGTGCCAAGCCTAACCTCAGTTGAGTAGTGACGAGGAAGGACAGGGCCTACTAAGAATAAACATGATAATAATAATAAAAAGTGTAAGGAATAGAATGATCAGGAAAAACAACAATGAAAATAGGATAGAAACTGCAAGTCAATAAAAGTTAAGCTAAGGAAACTAACACAACAAGGTATCACTCAATTTCAGGTTGCCATGTGGACCTCCCAGGATACCGTCCCGTAGTCCTTTTTCCTCAATCGTCCAGTTAATCTTCCGGGAATCTAACATGTAGTCTATCGCATCTGAATATCTGGAAGATATCCCGGGAATCTAACCCGTAGTCCATCATATTTAAATATCTGGAGGATCTCCCGGGAATCTAACCCGCAGTCCATCATATCAATACCCAGTACTAGGGGAATCTACTGGCTGCATTGTCATAGTTCCATATAATTGTGCAGGGAGATCTCCCAAGAATCGAATTTAAATGTGCAACCACAACCAAGAATTTATAGGAAAATCAAATATGGAACAACAACAATTTGTTATCTAACCTAATAGGCTTCACACAGAATAACTTAGGCAAATAAGCAAGTAAGCAATTAATTCTATCTAATCATGCTTTTCTAACTAACACAGATTAAATCTTGCGTTGAACCCAGTCAAATAAAACGGAGAAACATTGTTTAGATAATTCAAGTAAAGTGGATTTTTCAATAATTAGCGCAATTACACGCTAATCACCTCGCGCACAAGGCTTTTAAATTAGCAAATAGGAAGTCCTAAGGGGAGAGGTCCCCCACACAAGGTTAGACAAGCCACTTTCCTCGAACCGGTACAAAAATCACTATGAAACGATGCCCTTGCCACGAGTATCCGACTCCGAGTGACCAAAATCTATTCAAATCAATTACATATTGTAAATAACATCGCAAGTAACCAATTCCACTATAAAAAGTAAAGCTAAGGCGAGAAAATAAGTAAAATGACCAAAACGCCCCTCAGGCCAACGTCTCGGAATCAAATAAGTTTTACATTCGTACCCTTACGAGTCTAACCATATAAAAATTTCCCAAATCAGAGATCAAATACCCCCTCAAATCCTCACAATTAGGTCTAAGAACTTTACCCCAATTTTCATTAAAAATCCAAAATTAAAGGTTGAATTTGAGATTAGATTAGTAGGTATTAATCATAGAGGAGTAAGAAATTGTTACCCAATTGTTTCCTCTGAAAAGCCCTCGAAAAATCCCTCAAATTCGAGCTCTCTAGCTTGAGTTTTGTTAAAAATGGAAGAACCCTCGTTTTGAAATATTAAATACTGCCCAGGGGTTTTGTTCATCGCGAATCGGAGGAAATATCGCATTCGAGGAGAGGAAATTAATATGCTGGAAAAATGACATTCACGAATGTGAAGGTGAGAATGCGAACGCCAAGAGACTGGGGCTGGACCCTATGCGAATACGACGCTGCATATGGGAACGTGTAGAAGAAACTGAAATGGGGCCATGGCTTGGCCTTCGCGAATGCGGAAGAAGGGATGGCTGGGCTTCGCGAACGCGGGAAGGGTACACGAACACGATGGAGGGAAAAGTTTAATCTTCACAAACCCGGGGCTTGCTTCGTGAACGCGAAGAAGGAATCATTGTCTACAATTTTCTGCTGCAATTTCAAAACTCCAATTGCTCCGTTGAGCAACCGAAAGACATCCGAGGTCCCCGGGACCTCAAACAAACCTATGTACACATCCCATAACATCATTAAAACTCATACAAATCCTTAAACTGCCTAAAACAATGTCGAAACTCGAATTAACCAATGATTTGAACCTAAGAACTTCAAAACTCAACCAATCTCGCTTTCGATCAAAAGCCTAACCAAACCAAGTCTGATTGACCTAAAATTTTGCACGCACGTCGAAAATGACATAAAGGTTCTACAACAACTTCCAGGACCCCATTTCGACCCTCGGATAAAAAATTCACTATCGGAATGAAAACTTCAAAATTTTAACTTTCGGCATTTCTAGCCTAAATGAGCTACGAACATCCAAAATACATTCCAAACACGCTCCCAATCACAAAATCACCTACCATAGCTAACGAAACCATCGGATTTCCATTCCGAGGTCGTCTTCATACTGTTCCGATTACAGACCATTTTCCAAAACCTAAGCTCTCATTTAGGGACTAAGTGTCCCAAAACACTCCGAATTCTAACACCGAACGTCCCAGCTAACCAAAATAGCAGAAATGAACTTAGGGGAAGCAGTTAATGGGGAAAAGGAATATAAATTCCAAAGACGACCGTCCGGGTCATCACAAAAATGGTTAAGCATGCAGTAGAATATTGACATGCATTATTGAAGTTTTATTTATATTTTCCTTTTGTGATTTCTGCGAAGCATAAAAAAGGCATTAGCCCCAGCGATTCCAGTTTCTAAACAGACTTGTCATCTTCTCCATCCATTATTAATATCAAATTATATTAGTGAAACTAAAGATTTATATGCAAATTGAGTTAATGTAATATAGAAGCATATCATATGCTAAATACGGAACAACTTTTAAAACCATAAAATAGGAGAACAAACAGTAAACTCGAGACCTCAATAACGTAGTTAAGTCACTTCAATATCATCGAATATTGCATCACTATACCTATCTACGTCGCGCAATTTACATGGTAAACCTACCCCTATAGAATATGACTGTACTACAGAAAAGTAAAAACAAAATATCGTGTTACATAGATATAAGAGTCTTTGTGATAGTTTTTATCAACTTAATAATCAAACATGTGACACACCAATTAGCGACAAATCACTTTTAAAAGAGAACTTTCCCGGTGACGACGGTATCCGAATCTCCCTACAAAGAATTATATTAAATAAAAGAAAATGTTTGAAGGAATTAGTAATATAATAATTCCAGATTAATTAATACAAATCTTTATATTACTATACTTGAATTCCTTGTGAGTACGGTTTTGACCAAAAAGAGAGAAGCTCCTCCTGCACTCTACTTTATTCTGCCAGATAGCTAATCAAATGCAAACACATACTACTACAAGAAACCTACTAGCAACAACTAAAACAATTCCCCCAAAGCCTCCTAATATATCCTCTAGGTGAGGACAAGATTTCATAGAAGGACAAGTTGGTTGGCAAACTAATTATTAATCCAATGGACTTAAACAGTCCAGGTAGCTCATCTTCCAAAATGATGTGCAACAGAATGATTGTGCCCAGTTTAACCATGAGGTAATTGGAACCAACCTCATCAAATAACTCTAACATAGCAGAATATTAAAATAATTTATGAACCTTGGAAGTTCTCTGTTATAATCAAGCTAATTGGAAAAAGAATCCTCCACCAGTATCTAAAGGCAAAAGTTCAAGCCTTATGGAGGCCATCTAAAAATTTCTCCTTAATTGACTTCGGAGAGGACTACTATACAGTTAAATTCAATAAGAAAGAAAATGCAAAAAAAACTCTTCAAAACGAGCCATGGTTCATCAATGGATTTTTCCTCTTAGTCCAGAAATGGTCGCCAAACTTTGTAGCCTTTCAAGCAACCCAAAGTTACACGGCCATCTGGGTGAGATTACCCTAACTCTCAACGGAATTCTGCGATGGCATTATACTCACGAAAATTGGGAATGCTATTAGAAAACTTCTAAAAATCGACGCATATACCTCCTCTACTCTTCGAGGGAGTTATGCATGTTTATGTGTTCAATTGCCACTGGAGGAAAAGGTGCAGCCCTATATCCTTATTGAATCTCACGAACAAACTAAATTATATGAAGAAGATAATATTTTATGTAAGAATTGTGGTTGCCTTGGGCATTCCACTGCCAAATGTAGAGGTATAACCACACACAGTACAAACTCGACCACTGAAGAAGGCAAACGAGGAACAAACGGTTCCCAACGACTATGAGTGCCAAACTGTTTCATTCCCCAAGAAGAGGAGATCAATACAAAAACCAAGCATGCAGACAAATACCACAACATCATCAATGCTAGGTATAAATGTTAAAATCATTGAAGCCTCAATAAGTAAGTTTCTCAAAACTCAGCAACTAAAATACATTAAAAAAAAATCTGTGTCACCCCCATCTCAATAATCCAAAGTCTGTGGATAATCCTACTTTAGCTTTGGTTAAAAATGATAAGTCTAATGAAAATAAATTTTTACTAATTACAATTACCACAATCAAAACTCATAGCACCTAGATTACGACAAAACAGGCGGTAAAAATAATACCATTAATGGTTTGCATGTCAAGGATTAGCCCAAGCAGCCAGGTAGTAAAAAAGTGTCTCCTAACAACACTAACCCTATGGAGTATCTCCCCAAATATTTTGCTACTAATGAGTCTGCTAATAACCCTCTAACATCCAACGAAAAACGCCACACAAATAATACTTCCATACAAACCCTTCACAGTAATCATATCATGGAGGATGATTGTATAAGGGGTCTTGTTGGAATAAATCCGACTATAAAACTGTAGCCTTCACATCGAATTATTTGGAACTATAACATAAGCGGAAGCTTACCTGAATCCATAAGTGGAAGCTCCTTGATCCGGCTTGGAGATCGTCCGGGGTTGGATTTTCCACTTGATGTGCAAGACAAAGTATTTGCTCTCTCTCAAGAATGGGAAATGGAAGAGAATGGTCTTGCATCAAATGGGAACCATAACCCCCTCATTTATAAGCATGTAACCTTAGTTACATGCATGTAACCTTAGTTACATGCATGTAACCTTAGTTAGCCCATCATTAACTAAGGTTACTCTTTATGGGTATCTACACATAAATTATATATATATATATATATATATATATATATATATATATATATATATATATATATACACTCTACACTTTATATGACAATGTATTGGCCTACTTAATAATAATATCCAAAGACCACTAATTTAGGCCAAACCAAAAGATAGGATATAACATATAATTAACCCACATATTGTCCATATGTATGTAGTATAAGTCCATATATCTAACAATCTCCCACTTGGACGATATACTCATGCATATGTACAAACCTTAGTATTATATGTTACATTATAACTTTATGAGCTCAGTATTGCTATCAAAATAAAATCGTCATGATCAATCCGGTCCATCAAACATATCAACATAGGATCTAAGAGATCTTAGTTACTCTTGCGTAACTAGACCCAACATTGATCACGTTAATCAATATAACCAACGACATGGATCAAGTATAGGTGTATAGCATGGAAATAACATAAAGTGTGGTCTGAAATAGAATGTCTATTTCCAACTGGTTCACTTTATTGAGATCAATCATAAACCATAAGAGTACATAAAACTTTAAGACTGAATATCTGCAGATAAAACCTTAAAGACCGAATTACCAAATGTACTGGACAATACATAATTGAATAACACAAACTCCCACTAAAACTCATAATCCTCAACTGATTTGACACCCATGCGAGCAATATGCTCATGAAATACTTTGGGTGGCAATCCCTTAGTAACAGGATCCGCAATCATGGAGTTTGTATTGATGTGCTCTATGCACAATTGTCCATTTTGTACTCTTTCTTTAACAACCCGAAATTTGACGTCCATATGCTTTGCCTTCGTCAAACTACTGTTATTGTTAGCATAAAGGACTGCTGATCTGTTGTCGCAAAATAGCCTGAATGGCCTTTTGATACTGTCTACTATGCGCAGTCCACTAACAAAATTTCGCAGCCATAATCCCTCATTGGATGCTTCATAACATGCCATGAATTCCGCTTCCATGGTGGAAGTCGCCCTAAGAGTTTGCTTGATGCTTCTCCAAGAGATAGCACCGCCAGCAAGCATGTAGATATAGCCTGATGTAGACTTCAGACTATCTTGACATCCAGCAAAATCGGAGTCGGTGTACCCGATGATCTCAAGCTGGTCCAATCTCCGATATGTGAGCATGTAATCCTTCGTTCTCTGTAAGTACCACATGACCCTTTTGGATGCCTTCCAATGGTTCATTCCCGGATTGCTGAGATATCTGCCCAGTATCCGAACAATGTATGCGATATCAGGTCGTGTGCATACCTGAGCATACATCAGACTCCCAACAGCCGAAGTATAAGGTGTCTTCTCCATTTCTATGGTTTCAAAACTATTCTTTGGGCACCGTTTGAGACTAAACTTGTCTCCCTAAGCAACAGGGGTGTCGCCTGGTTTACAATCCTGCATGCCAAATCTTTTAAGAATCTTATCGATATAGCCTTTTTGTGACAGACCGAGAACACCTTTGGAGCGATCTCGATGTATCTGAATTCCTAATATAAAAGAGGCATTACCAAGATCTTTCATTTCAAATTTCTTTGAAAGAAATTTCTTAGTTTCGCGCAATAATACTATATCGTTACTGGCAAGCAGTATGTCATCGACATATAAAACCAGAAAAATATGTTTGCTCCCACTGAACTTGTGGTATATATAGTCATCTACAATATTTGGTTCAAAACCAAAAGATGTAATGACTTCATGAAACTTGTGATACCATTGACGGGAAGCTTGCTTGAGCCCATAGATGGATTTCTTTAATTTGCAAACCCTTTTCTTTGAGTCTCCCGAAACAAAGTTTTCAGGTTGCACCATATAAATTGATTCCTCAATGTCACCATTGAGAAACGATGTCTTAACATCCATCTGATGAAGTTCAAGATCTAAATGTGCTACTGGTGCCATTATTGTCCTGAAAGAGTCTTTCGATGAGACTAGAGAGAACGTCTCCTTATAATCAATGCCTTCCTTTTGAGTGTAGCCCTTTGCGACAAGGTGAGCTTTAAACCTAATGACATTGCCCTTTGAATCCTTCTTGGTTTTAAATATCCATTTGCAACCAATTGGTTTAACACCTTCGGGCAATGAAACAAGCTCCCAAACGCCGTTATCGCTCATAGACTTCATCTCATCATTCATTATATTAATCCACTTTTGAGAGTTAGAACCTTTCATGGCTTGACGGAAGTTGATTGGATCATCTTCCTCAAGTCCAATGTCACTTTCTTGTTCTTGGAGAAATACAACATAATCGTCCGGAGTTGCACTTCTCCTCTCTCTAGTGGATCTCCTTAATGGCACTTCAGGTTCTTGAGGTTGTTGAGTTTGATTTTCATTAATGATATCAGGAACTTGATTAGGGAGATTATCAAGATTGTCTTGAACTGGAGTTGTGTGATCCGTGTCATGAATGAGAACACCCTGATCAAGATCAACAACTGAAGGAAAAGACACATGTTCTTCCTCAAAGACAAAATTTCTAATTTTATCTCCCCACCCCCCAAACTCAATATCCTTAAAGAACCGAGCATTACCCGTCTCAAAAATAGTTCTAGAAGTGGGATCATAGAACTTATACCCCCTGAATCTTTCAGAGTATCCAACAAAATAGCTTAACCGTTTTAGAATCCAGTTTCTTTTCATTTGGCCTGTAAGGCCTTGCCTCAGCTGGACAACCCCAAATGTGTAAGTGCTTTATACTGGGCTTATTTCCAGTCCAAAGTTCATATGGGGTTTTGATGATAGCTTTAGTTGGAACCCTATTAAGAATATATGCTGCGGTTTTCAATGCTTCTCCCCAGAGTGAGTCTGGCAAAGTAGTATGACAAATCATACTTCTCACCATGTCCTTTAGTGTCCGATTTCGTCTCTCAGCTACACCATTCATAGTAGGATTGCCTGGCATAGTGTACTGAGGAATGATCCCACACTCATCTAGGAATTTGGCAAATGGCCCTGGACGTTGTTTACCTGAACCATCATATCTACCATAGTATTCACCACTACGGTCAGATCTAAGGGTTTTAATCCTTTTGCTTAGTTGATTTTCAACTTCGGCCTTATATGATTTGAACACGTCTATAGATTGGGACTTCTCATAAATGAGATATAGGTATCCATACCGAGAGTAATCGTCTATGAATGTGATAAAGTATTGTTGACCATTTCTACAAGGTGTAGGAAATGGCCCACAAATATCCGTATGTATTAATTCAAAGACATCTGAAGCTCTCTAGGCACCTAATCGCGTCTTGTTTGTTTGTTTACCCTTGATACACTCAATGCAAATATCCGAATTTGAGGAATCAAGAGAATCAAGAATTCCATCTGACACGAGTTTCTGAATTCTTTGTTTGGATATGTGACCTAAACGCTTGTGCCAGAGTGATAAAGAATTCTCATTAGATAATTTTCTTTTGGTACCACTAGAACTTGTATGCAAAGTTTCGTTAGGTGAGGTTATTATGTCAAACAAATATAGGCTATCATATGCTGATAAAAGACCAGTACCGATAAGATTTGAACCTTGAAAAAGACTCACTTTATTGTTACCAAATGAATAAAAATAACCGGATATGTCCAATTTGGGAACAGAAATTTTCCGTCTAAAAGACGGTACAACAAAAATCTCATTCAAATCCAAATAAAAACCAGTCTTAAATAATAGCCTAAAATTTCCAATAGCCTCAACTTCAACCCTTTTGCCGTCACCGACATAGATGTATCTTTCACCATCACTTGGTTTTCGGCAGTTCAGGCAACCCTGCATAGATATGCTTATGTGAGTAGTAGCAGCAGAATCTACCCACCAAGTATCTTTAGGTACCGAAATTAAATTAACTTCAGAACAAACAAGAGCAAGAGATATACCCTTTTTCGCAAGCCAAGCGTGGTATTTGGTACAATCTTTCTTCTTGTGATTAGTCCCTTACAGAAAAAGCAACCTGATTCTAGTTTCAACCTTAATTTCCTTATGTTGCTTCTTCTGGGGCCTTGAGACCGCAACTTCCTTATTTTTCCTTTTCTTGTTGTCTTTAGAAAATGATGCCAAATGAGCACTTTCTGTCTTATCTTGCTTTATTCTTTCTTCCTCTTGCACATAATGTGAAATGAGTTCATTAAGAGTCCATTTCTCCTTTAGGCAGTTGTAACTGACCTTAAACGGATTAAATTGTGCAGGGAGAGAGATCAAAACTAAGTACACAAGCAGTTCCTCAGGTAATTCAAAACTTGAGTGACTTTAGTTTCGAAGCAATATGAGACATTTCTAAAATGTACTCCCTTATGTTTCCTTTGCCTTTATACCTCATGTAAACAAGTTTACTCAAAAGAGTACTAGTTTCCGCCTTTTCGTTTTGTGCAAAACGCTTTTCAAGGTCCTCAAGGAAAACTTTGGCATTATTTTCTTCAGTCATAGTGCCCCTAAAAGATTCTGGAATTGCACGTTTCATGATCATAAGACTCATGCGATTTGAGCGTTCCCACTTCTCCATCTCCTTCTTGTCATCAGAAGAAGATGTATCCTGAAGAGTAGTAGGTTTCTCAATCCGAAGTGCAAGGTCTAGATCCATGCAATCGAGAACTATCATAATGTTTTCTTTCCATTCCTTAAAATTTGTGCCATTAAGCACATGGATGCTGTTAATGCTTGCAGATATGGTAGCAGCTGAAGAATTCACTGAAAATAGAACAAGGACTACTTAAACGCATGCTTACAATTATTTGAATTTTAACTTTAGTATACAGATTCAAAATAGGCAAATCCCATTACAAGATACCTAGCACAACATTGATTTTAGTCTTTGGACAGAAAAAACAACTTGTAGTTGGTACTCTCGGTGTAGTAATCAAATATTGACAATAAACTCCTGTCAAATATCAAGCCTTCCTTTTGGGACGACTTAATATTCACATGGAAAACTTAATAATTGTCACATATTTATCACCACAAGCATGCTCGAATTCCTGCCAAATAACAACCTTCCTTTGGGCCGGAGTTAAACGCATGGAATACGAACATACACAGTCATCTTATATCTTAAAATCAATCAATCTTCACAAAAGAGGTTACTTTGGTAACATAATGTTTCAATTGACTAATTTAAAATATTAGATGCAAAATTAATTAGTTCTGTAAGCCATATATTGAATCTCAACTGGAAAAAAAATTACATGTTTATAATATTTCTGAATAATAATTGACAAAACATTAATGTTGCATTATGACTCCATTAATGTCTTAATTAAAAATAAAACGTTTCTTTAATAATGGAAAAACTTTTATGTAATTAATGGAAAAATGTTTCTTTAATTAATTGTCTTCATTAATGTCTTAATTAAAAAAACGTTTCTTTAATAATGCAAGACTAATGTTTTAATATTAATCATGCATTATGACTTCATTTATATCTTAATTAAATAAAAAAATGTTTCAATAATTAATGGAAAAACGTTTCTTTAATTAATTGAAAAAAAAACGTTTCTTTTTTTTTGGTACCTAAAGATACTTGGTGGGTAGATTCTGCTGCTACTACTCACATAAGTATATCTATGCAGGGTTGCCTGAACTGCCGAAAACCAAGTGATGGTGAAAGATACATCTATGTCGGTGACAGCAAAAGGGTTGAAGTTGAGGCTATTGGAAATTTTAGGCTATTATTTAAGACTGGTTTTTATTTGGATTTGAATAAGATTTTTGTTGTACCGTCTTTTAGACGGAATTTAATTTCTGTTCCCAAATTGGACATATCCGGTTATTTTTGTTCATTTGGTAACAATAAAGTGAGTCTTTTTCAAGGTTCAAATCTTATCGGTACTGGTCTTTTATCAGCATATGATAGCCTATATTTGTTTGACATAATAACCTCACCTAACGAAACTTTGCATACAAGTTCTAGTGGTACCAAAAGAAAATTATCTAATGAGAATTCTTTATCACTCTAGCACAAGCGTTTAGGTCACATATCCAAACAAAGAATTCAGAAACTCGTGTCAGATGGAATTCTTGATTCTCTTGATTCCTCAAATTCGGATATTTTCATTGAGTGTATCAAGGGTAAACAAACAAACAAGACGAGATTAGGTGCCCAGAGAGCTTCAGATGTCTTAGAATTGATACATACGGATATTTGTAGGCCATTCCCTACACCTTGTAGAAATAGTCAACAATACTTTATCACATTCATAGACGATTACTCTCGGTATAGATACCTATATCGCATTCATGAGAAGCCCCAATCTATAGACGTGTTCAAATCATATAAGGCCGAAGTTGAAAATCAACTAAGCAAAAAGATTAAAACCGTTAAATCTGACCGTGGTGGTGAATACTATATGATGGTTCAGGTGAACAACGTCCAGGGCCATTTTGCCAAATTCCTAGATGAGTGTGGGATCGTTCCTCAGTACACTATGCCAGGCAGTCCTACTATGAATGGTGTAGCTGAGAGACGAAATCGGACACTAAAAGACATGGTGAGAAGTATGATTTGTCATACTACTTTGCCAAACTCACTCTGGGGAGAAGCATTGAAAACCGCCGCATATATTCTTAATAGGGTTCCAACTAAAGCTACAATCAAAACCCCATATGAACTTTGGACTGGAAATAAGCCCAGTATAAAGCACTTACACATTTGGGGTTGTCCAGCTAAGGCAAGGCCTTACAGGCCAAATGAAAAGAAACTGGATTCTAAAATGGTTTAAAGCTATTTTGTTGGATACTCTGAAAGATCCAGGGGGGTATAAGTTCTATGATCCCACTTCTAGAACTATTTTTGAGACGAGTAATGCTCGGTTCTTTGAGGATATTGAGTTTGGGGGGTGGGGAGATAAAATTAGAAATTTTGTCTTTGAGGAAGAACATGTGTCTTTTCCTTCAGTTGTTGATCTTGATCAGGGTGTTCTCATTCCTGACACGGATCACACAACTCCAGTTCAAGACAATCTTGATAATCTCCCTAATCAAGTTCCTGATATCATTAATGAAAATCAAACTCAACAACCTCAAGAACCTGAAGTGCCATTAAGGAGATCCACTAGAGAGAGGAGAAGTGCAATTCCGGACGATTATGTTGTATTTCTCCAAGGACAAGAAAGTGACATTGGACTTGAGGAAGATGATCCAATCAACTTCTGTCAAGCCATAAAAGGTTCTAACTCTCAAAAGTGGATTGATGAAATATATGATAAGATGAAGTGTATGAGCGATAACGGCGTTTGGGAGCTTGTTTCATTGCCCGAAGGTGTTAAACCAATTGGTTGCAAATGGATATTTAAAACCAAGAAGGATTCAGAGGGCAATGTCATTAGGTTTAAAGCTCGCCTTGTCGCAAAGGCTACACTCAAAAGGAAGGCATTGATTATAAAGAGACTTTCTCTCCAGTTTCATCGAAAGACTCTTTCAGGACAATAATGGCACCAGTAGCACATTTAGATCTTGAACTTCATCAGATGGATGTTAAGACATCGTTTCTCAATGGTGACATTGAGGAATCAATTTATATGGTGCAACCTGAAAACTTTGTTTCGGAAGACTCAAAGAAAAGGGTTTGCAAATTAAAGAAATCCATCTATGGGCTCAAGCAAGCTTCCCGTCAATGGTATCACAAGTTTCATGAAGTCATTACATCTTTTGGTTTTGAACCAAATATTCCTGATGACTGTATATACCACAAGTTCAGTTGGAGCAAACATATTTTTCTGGTTTTATATGTCGATGACATACTGCTTGCCAGTAACGATATAAGATTATTGCGCGAAACTAAGAAATTTCTTTCAAAGAAATTTGAAATGAAAGATCTTGGTAATGCCTCTTTCGTATTAGGAATTCAGATACATCGAGATCGCTCCAAAGGTGTTCTAGGTCTGTCACAAAAGGGCTATATCAATAAGATTCTTAAAAGATTTGGCATGCAGGATTGTAAACCAGGCGACACCCCTGTTGTTAAGGGAGACAAGTTTAGTCTCAAACAGTGCCCAAAGAATAGTTTTGAAACCATAGAAATGGAGAAGACACCTTATGCTTCGGCTGTTGGGAGTCTGATGTATGCTCAGGTATGCACACGACCTGATATCGCATACATTGTTCGGATACTGGGCAGATATCTCAGCAATCCGGGAATGAACCATTGGAAGGCATCCAAAAGGGTCATGCGGTACTTACAGAGAACGAAGGATTACATGCTCACATATCGGAGATTGGACCAGCTTGAGATCATCGGGTACACCGACTCCGATTTTGCTGGATGTCAAGATAGTCTGAAGTCTACATCAGGCTATATCTACATGCTTGCTGGCGGTGCTATCTCTTGGAGAAGCATCAAGCAAACTCTTAGGGCGACTTCCACCATGGAAGCGGAATTCATGGCATGTTATGAAGCATCCAATGAGGGATTATGGCTGCGAAATTTTGTTAGTGGACTGCGCATAGTAGACAGTATCAAAAGGCCACTCAGGCTATTATGCCACAACAGATCAGCAGTCCTTTATGCTAACAGTAACAGTAGTTTGACGAAGGCAAAGCATATGGACGTCAAATTTCGGGTTGTTAAAGAAAGAGTACAAAATGGACAATTGTGCATAGAGTACATCAATACAAACTCCATGATTGCGGATCCGCTTACTAAGGGATTGCCACCCAAAGTATTTCATGAGCATATTGCTCGCACGGGTGTCAAATCAGTTGAGGATTATGAGTTTTAGTGGGAGTTTGTGTTATAAAATTATGTATTGTCCAGTACATTTGGTAATTCGGTCTTTAAGGTTTTATCTGCAGATATTCAGTCTTAAGGTTTTATGTACTCTTATGGTTTATGATTGATCTCAATAAAGTGAACCAGTTGGAAATAGACATTCTATTTCAGACCACACTTTATGTTATTTCCATGCTACACACCTATACTTGATCCATGTCGTTGGTTATATTGATATACGTGATCAATGTTGGGTCTAGTTACGCAAGAGTAACTAAGATCTCTTAGATCCTATGTTGATATGATTGATGGACCGGATTGATCATGACGATTTTATTTTGATAGCAATACTGAGCTCATAAAGTTATATTGTAACATATAATACTAAGGTTTGTACATATGCATGAGTATATCGTCCAAGTGGGAGATTGTTAGATATATGGACTTATACTACATACATATGGACAATATGTGGATTAATTATATGTTATATGCTATCTTTTGGTTTGGCCTAAATTAGTGGTCTTTGGATATTATTATTAAGTAGGCCAATACATTGTCATATAAAGTATAGAGTATATATATATATATAATTTATGTGTAGATACCCATAAAGAGTAACCTTAGTTAATGATGGGCTAACTAAGGTTACATGCATGTAACCAAGGTTACATGCTTATAAATGAGGGGGTTATGGATCCCATTTGATGCAAGACCATTCTCTTCCATTTCCCATTTTTGAGAGAGAGCAAATACTTTGTCTTGCACATCAAGTGCAAAACCCAACCCCGGACGATCTCCAAGCCGGATCAAGGAGCTTCCACTTATGGATTCAGGTACGCTTCCGCTTATGTTATAGATCCAAATAATTCGATATGAAGGCTACAGTTTTATAGTCGGATTTATTCCAACAATTGGTATCAGAGCCTCCTTCGTATTGGGTCATTTGGAAATTCATGAATTCAATATTATAATGCTTTCTGATTAAATTTGGATAGAATTTTAATTTTGAAGTTATAGTACCATGATATAGCATGCTTTGATGAGTGATTTGTTCATGACAAAACATCAGTATTTCGATACCTTGCTATTACATGATGAATTATAATGTTGAAATCATTTGCACTTGCTATTACATGATGAATTATAATGTTGAAATCACTTGCATAATTTAGTTTGTTGAATATAATTCCTTGTTTAAGTCTTTTGTTGAAAGTCCCATGATATTGATGGCCAGAATGCCATGATAATCGATTATCTTCAAATGATAATCGATTATCCTGGAATTTCCAGCAAATTGGAAATTCCAGAAGGCCAAGATAATCGATTATCAGGTCAAATAATTCATAATTTTGCCGTAATTTTAGGGAGCTAATGGATACTCACAAACCTAGCATGTAGCTCTGTTAGAAACTAGAATGGCTAATCATCTCTCAATTCTAGAGGACTTTAACTTCACCGAAATAATAGAGGTGTCTGCTAAGGGGCAAGTAGGTGGGCTGGTCATCCTTTGGAATCATGCTAGATTCATCGTCAATAACTTCACTAGGCGTAACCAAGAGATCTGTGCTATGATCGAGGTAAACCTAATCACAAAACTTGGCTCTTTAGTTCAATTTATGCTAGCACTAACAAGTACAAGCAGGATACATTATGGTGGAATATAAAAAATGTCCATGATTTTTATAAAGGGCTTTGGCTTATGGGAGGGGATTTTAACGATGTCATTATGTCCTAAAAAGGTTTGGAGGTAGGGAAGTAAACCAAAAACTTGCACAAAATATTTTAGCAAATCTAAATTATTGTAAATTATTTTATCTAGGCTTCAAAGGGTGCAAATTTACATGGTCAAACCACAGGAAAAGAGGGAAAGGCTTAATAATAGAGCGTCTAGATAGAGTTTATGCTAACACGGAATGGTTGGATAATTACCCTGATGCCTTCATAATCCACCTACCAAAAGTACATTCCGACTATAAACCTTTCCTCATTTCCCTCAATAAGAAATCCACGTCATATATTGATAAGCCTTTTCGCTTAGAAATAATGTGGTGCTCCCATCCAGAGTTCACTTCTATAGTTAATAGGCACTGGAGCACTAATGATCCTATAACTGCCCCGAAATCCTTTGAGGTGGAAGTTAAGAACTGGAGTAATGCAGTCTTTGGTGATATACATAGGAAAATAAAAGATACAATCTAGCAAGACTAAGTGGAATTAAAACGAGTCCTACATATACCACTAGTTTTTTCCTTCAAGAGCTAGAAAAAAACACTACAACAATATTATAATGAGATCCTAGTACTTGAGGAAGAATATTGAAATCTTTGTTCTATAGTTATGTGGACGAATGAAGCTGATGCCAATACAAAATATTTCCAGATCAGCATGATCAATAGAAAAAGAATTAATAAGATTAATTTTCTTTAAAGACGACTCCAACAACTGGATAGACGATCCAAATTCTATAATGGACCACACGGTCAATTTTTTCAAGTCCTTTTTCACGACAAACCACACCTCTTCCTATTGGCACAAAAAATTTGGTAGCAGTCACTCAAGTTTTCACTTTCCTCCCTCGTGCCTAGACCAGCCCTTATAGACTCAAAAATCACAAAAGCAGTTTTCTCTTTTCATCCTGATAAAGCTCCAGGACCGGAAGGGCTTCACCGTCTTTTTTCCAACAATTTTGGAACAATATCAAATGCAGTGTTATGCACTTTTTGTCATAAAGTTTTTATGGAAAATAATATTCCTGAAGATTTTAACAAGACCTACATTTGCCTAATTCCCAAATTTGAAAATGCTAATCTTTTAAAAAATAATTAGGCCCATAAGCCTTTGTAAAACAATAGCCAATATGATGAAGCCCTTTATGCAGAATATCATTGGTCCTCACCAAGCTAGCTTCATCAAGGGAAGAAGAGCTTATGATAATGCTCTAATTATTCAAGAACTACATCAAAAATTCAAAAGGGAAGCAAGGGAATAGGATAGTTAAATTTGACCTTGAAAAAGCATTTGATAAATTGAAATGGTCTTTCATCCATAGAACGATAACGTTCTTTAATTTCCCCACTAGTTTGATTAACCTAATTATGTCCTATGTTACCTCATCTAGTTATACTATCCTTGTCAATGGCACAAAGAATGAATCCTTTGCTCCTTCGATAGGAAATAGACAAGGTGACCCTATGTCACCTTACATTTTCATACTCTGTATGAAAATACTCTCTATAATAATCAACCCCAATGTGGATATTAAGAAATGGGACACTGTAAAAATTACTCACAGAAGCCATCCCTTATCACACTTATTCTTTGCAAATGACCTCACTCTAATGGGGAAAGCTAACATAAAAATAACCCATTTTATGATTCACTGCCTTGAGATCTTCTGCTAGTTATCAGGCCAAACCATCAACAAATTGAAATCTAAGTTAATTATTTCGAGCCAGTGCCCAAAGTCAACACAAGTCAATCTTTCGAATCTTTGGGATATAAAAATCAGTGACACTTTTGGTACTTATCTTGGCTTTCCAATCCAAAATGTTATCCCAAAACCAAAAGATTACCAATTTGTCATTGATAAAATGAGAAAAAATCTTAGTAGTTGGAAAGCTAAGTGGCTCAACACAGTAGGGAGGTGCACCATGATTTTATCTACTCTAAACACTATTCCCAGCCACATCATGCAATCCTCTATGCTTCCCAAAAGAACTATAAAGGAAATAGACAAAATTCAAATGGATTTTCTATGGAATTCTTCACCAGAAAAGAGGAAACTCCATATGATTAATTGGAACATTGTTACAAAAGATAAATTCAAGGGTGGCCTGGGGATACGAAAAGCTGAAAGTAAAAATTTAGCACTCCTAAGAGTCTAGTATGTAGACTTATTAACAAACCTAACTTCTTATGGACCAAAGTAATCTCTAGTAAATATGGTAATAGGAGGGGGAATACTAGTTACTCCCACACCTTGAAGAGCATCTTTAGGGATGGTACCTTTGTAATATAGGAACAAGATGAGATATAAATAACAAAGCCCCCCTTAACGTTTGGCAATCCAATAGTATCCCCAATATAAGAAACCTTAGGAATACAATCGCAGGTCCTCTAAGGGAGCATGAGGATAATCTTACAGTAAAGCAAATCAAGAAAAATGGGCAATGGGATTTTTAAAAAATCTCATTTGTCCTCCCTTCCCAAATAACTGACACCATTGATGCTCTCATTCCCCTCAGTAAGAAATCTCACAGTATCCACAATATATGGAGTCTATCCTCTAATGGACTATTCTCAACCTCTTCTTGCTATCAAATCGTAAACAGAGAGGATAACCTAGACAAAGATTTCAGATGTATATGGGGTTTACATTGTCCTAATAAGATAAAAAATTTCATTTGGAAATGCAACCGCAATAGACTTCCTACACGATCTTACCTGGCTAAAATAGGTACCATATCGACCCACTCTGCCCGGTTTGCAAAAATAATGATGAAACTATTCAACACATCTTATTGCCCTTCTGTCAACAACTTATGGCATAATTATGGTCTTCACCTAAATGATAAGATGCCTACTACGCACAGGGTCGACCATATTAAACAAAGTAAAAATTCTTTTAGTCGCCACTATATTTTGGAATATCTGGAGAAATAGGAATGACAATAACCACAACAATACCTCAAACAAAATTCGTTGGCCAACTATTATCAACCTCTCCTTAGAATATAAATTCTTGACTGAAAAATACATTAACAATTCCCCCCACAAGTCTATTAAGGTTAGTTGACACAAGCCACCGATAGGGTGGTTACAACTAAACATAGCTGGTGTGACTTTAAAGCTGATAGGTACCAAGGTGGAATTTGAGGAATTGTTCGAAATCATGCAGGGAGATGGATAATGGCTTTCACCAAGAAGGTGCATACAGTCTCATTGGCTCAAGTGCAACACCAAGCACTACAGGAAGGCTTGCAGATTGTTTTAGCACTCAACATGTACCCAATAGAAATTGAAACGGATGCTTCAAAAACAATATCCATGATAGAGCAAGACCACCCTACTTACACACATCTAATTATTGCATGCAAGTTGTTGCTTCTTCAGGCGAGGCAGAAGGGGAAGATAATCCTCAAGCATAGTTTCAGGGAAGAAAATGCAATGGCGCATATTTTAGCTTGGGACACACTCATGCAGACCAACATAAATAAGCTTTATCTTTTGTTACCCCACCGGAACCGGTGATGACACAATATCAAAGGGACATGGAGGGCTTCTTTTCTGCTACTATATGCACTGGGTTGGCTGCGTTAGGAAATGTTGATGCCTTAAAAGGCTATTGTGCAAATGTTAGTGCCAATTGAGGCAGTACAAGATGTAATATGTCGTTGTATGACACTTAGCTACTACTATTATTATTATTATTATTATTATTAATATATTTCCTTCTGTTAAAAAAAAGAATACTTGAATTCATACTAATATTAATTTGTAGTAATATTAATTTTCAGTTGAAAGAATTAGTAAGTGAAAGAAACAACACCAGATTTGCAACTTAATCACATTAAAAAACAGAGAAAGCATTACGACTAGCAACTCAAAAAAATCAAAGTAATTAATACTAATTTATATTACAGAAACTATTAAGCTTTGTGGTTGCCTTGTCGACAAAGCAAATGTACCTTCATAAACGCATATCAAACATAGCAGCATCAATAAGCAGGAGAGCAATAATATGCTTATAATGCACCAAATCGTCTATGATAATATGGTTCAGTGAACTTACAATGAAAAAAACTGAATAGCTTCTATCCACAGTTCCTGCTTGATGTGCACAACGGAGAAAGACTTACTGATTATTAAAGTAGAAATATCATTTCAAAAGGCAGTGAAATCATGTTATTTTGAATTCTCGCAGAATTACTGAGAATCCCCGTGTCATGCCCCAATTCCTGAACCCGATCGTGATGGCGCCTCTCGTGAAGACAAGGCCAGCCAAACAGACGAAACACCTCTTTTAACAATTAATTAACACAAAAAAGTCTAAACTATGATTAATATAGCTATAAATGCGGAAGAAAGCGAATAAATAAATGGAAACCATCCCGACACAGCCCAAATCGGGGTGTCACAAGTCATCAGCTACTACAGAATCTGCTATAGGTCTATAAAAAACATAAAATCTGATACAATGGCCTGAAGATAACATAAGTAATAGAGGATAAGGGAGAAACGGGGTTGTGGACACAAACAACTACCTCGTAACTCTAAGTCACCGCCTGGTCTGGAAGGAATCAACGCTTAGGTACAGACTCTGCTATTCCTGAATCTGCACACACGGTGCAGGAAGTAATGTGAGTATTTCGACCCAGTGAGTAATAATTATAAATAATGAGTGAAAGCATGAAATCTCATGAAGGCACAAGAAAATACTATATTGAAGCAGTAAAATAGTGAAGAATCAAATAACTCTATTCTAAAACCGGTAAAATAGATAATTTAACAGATGAAATAAAAATAGAAATCGGCCCCTCGGGCTTAGTATCAATCTCTCATAATAGTATCAGCCCTTCGGGCTCGGTATCAGTCGCTTAGCATAATATCAGCCCCTCAGGCTCACTCTCAGATCATATGGGTACCACACTCACGTAGGGGTGCAGAGTCCGGAGGGCCCCTTACGGCCCAAGCGCTATATCAAGCCATCTCGTGGTATATCAAGTAACTCAAGCCCTCGGCTTCATATTACTCAACATATCCTCACATATGGCCCTCGGCCTCACTCATTCTAGAAAATCATCACAAGCCCCTCGGGTATCAATAAAACAGTAGTGCTTATCTCAAACAACATTTTAAATTATCATTAGGTCTCAAATTCAAGTAAAAGTGGCTGAGTTTGTGAAACAATGTAATTCATTAGGACTGAGTTCAAGTAGTATATCAAACTAGTGAGGAAACAGTGATAAAAGTCCACGAAGAATTCAAATAATCGGCATTAAGCCCAAATATGGAAATAAGCCCAATTCATGATGAAAACCAACAAGTCTTAGTCAAATACGCGGCAAAAAAATATCAATCGGGATGGACCAAGTCACGATACCCAATAGTAAACGACCTCGTGCTCGTCATTAAGCGCGTGTCTCACTTTAATATAGCACTACGTTGTGCAATCCGGGGTTTCAAACTCTCTGGACATTATTTACAATCATTACTCACCTCAAGCCGACCCAAACTCTAGCTCGCTATGCCCTTGCCTCTCGAATCAGCCTCCTCACGTGTCGAATCTGACCAAAACTACAACGAATATGTCACAATAGGATAAGGGAACAATACCCAATCGAGAATAATCGACAAATATCAAAAATCCCGAAATTAGTAAAACCCGAGCCCTTGGCCCACTTCTCAAAACTTAGAAATTTTCACATCAACGGGTTCCTTATCTCTCCACGAGTCTATACATATCAAGAACGCTCAAATCATAGCTCAAATGACCCATCAAAATCCAATTTAAAATATTCAATTTCCAAGCCCTAGTTCTTCTCCTTTTTGCTATGTTTTTATGAATTTCTAGGTTGATTCTACAATCAAAATCATGTTTTTAGTTCATAGAACTTACCTCCAATCAATCCTCTTTGAAACCCTCTTCAATTCCCATCCAAAAGCTCTCAAAGATGCTCAACAATGGTGAAAAATAACTTAGACTCGTGGAGGAAATGTTTTTAAAAACAATCCTGCCCAAGTGACTTTTACTCTATGCAAACGCGAGGGCTCTCTCGCGTTCGCGATGAACAGTCCATACCTCATAGCAAAATACCCTTCGCAAATGCGGTACCCCAACTGTGAACACGATGCTTTAACTAATGCCACTACGTGACCGCGAGCCTAGGCCGCGAAAGCAAATCATACGGAGCCTCAATTTCTTATACTCGAATGCGACACACCTCACGCGAACGCGATGCACACTTCCAGGACCCTGCGCGAACGCGAAAAAAAAAAACTCAGGGATCCAATTTTCTACTACACGAACGTGGGATCCTCACCGCAAATGCGAAGTTTCAGAACTTAACCTTCCGCGAACGCGGGCCTGCCTTTGCGAACGCGAAGTCCAAATCAGGAATGCACTCTGCTGCATTTTTTTGCTATATTTCCAAGTTCAAAACTCTCTATTAGCTATCCGAAATCATCCCGATGTCCCCGGGACCTCAACCAAAAACACTAACACATCCTATAACATCACTCAAACTTGTTCCAATCATCAAAACACCTCAAACAATGCTAAAACCATCAATTCTCATCGAATTCAAGCTTAAGTTCTTCAAAAACTTCCGAAACATGCATTCGATCAAAAACCCAATCAAATCACCTCTGAATGACCAGAAATTTTGCACACACCCAAAAATCACGTAATAAAGCTACTGCAACTCTCAGAATTTTATTCGGACCCTCGGATCAAAATCTCTCCTACCAACCGAAAATCGCCAAAATACTAACTTCGCCAAAACAAGCAAATTTCTACGTCGGACCTTCAAAATCACTTCCGATCACACTCCTAAGTCACAAATCATCCCTCGAAGCCAACCGAACCATTAGAAATCACATCTGAGCCCTCTAACTCATAAGTCAACAACCGGTTGATTTTTCCACACTACACCTTCCTTAAAGAGACTGAGTGTTTCATGTCCTACCAAAACCAATCCAAATCGACTCGATCACATCAACAACCGATAATGAAGCATAGAGGAGCATAAAATTGGAGAAACGGAGCGGTAACTCATGAGACGACAGCTCAGGTCGTCACATCCTCCCCAACTAAAACAAATTCTCGTCCTCGAGCGAGTCAACAAACATACCTGAATCCTCAAATAAGTGAGGATATCTGCTCTGTATCTCCCGCTCGGTCTCCCAGGTAGCCTCCTCCATAGGCCGACCTTTCCACTACACCTTCACCGAAGTTATATCCTTTGATCTAAACTTTCGAACTTGATGACCCAAAATAGCCACTAGCTCCACATCATAGGTCAGATCATCATCCAACTGAACCATGCTGAAATCCAAAACATGGGACGGGTCCCCAACATACTTTCAGAGCATAGAAACATGGAACACCAGATGTAGACTCGACAAGATGGGTGGCAAGGAAAGCATATAAGCTACATCCTCAATCCTCCGAAGCACGTCAAAAGGCCCAATGAACCATGAACTCAACTTTCCTTTCTTTCCAAATCTCATATCACCCTTCATAGGCGAAACCTTTAGCAAGACCTTCTCACCAACCATGTAAGACACATCTTGAACCTTCCTGTCCTCATAACTCTTCTGACGCAACTGAGTTGTACAAAGTCTCTCCTAAATCAACTTCACGTTCTCTAAGGCATCCTAAACCAAATCCGTCCCCAATATTCTAGCCTCACAGGGCTTGAACGAACCAACTGGAGATCTACACTGTCTCCCATACAAGGCCTCATACGGTGCCATCTAAATGCTGGACTGATACCTGTTATTGTAGGCAAACTCTGCAAGTGGCAAAAACTCATCCCAAGAACCTCCAAAATCAATAACACAAGCATGCAACATGCCTTCTAATATCTTAATAGTATGCTCGGACTGTCCGTCCGTCTGAGGATGAAATGTTGTCCTTAACTCTACCTGAGTACCCAACTCTCGCTGAAAAGTCCTCCAAAACTAGGAAGTGAAGTGAGTACCTCTATCTGAGATAATAGGCATTGGAACACCATGCAGTCGAAGAATCTCCAGAATAAAGATCCCTGTCAGCTGCTCCGAAGAATAGGTACTACACACCAGAATGAAGTGTGCATCGCGATAACTCTACCCTCCTGCATAAGTATAAACAATAACTCTACCCTCCTGTATCAACACACAACCAATCTCAACTCTCAAAGCATCACAATAGACGGTATAAGAACCTGAAGCTGATGGCAAAACCAATACTGGAGTTGTGATCAAAGTTGTCTTGAGCTTTTGAAAGCTCTCCTCGCACTCGTCCGACCATACAAATGGAGCACCCTTCTGAGTCAACTTGGGCAATGTGTGGCAATAGATGAAAACCCCTGAACAAACATGCGATAATAACCCGCCAAACTGAGGAAGCTACAAACCTCTGTGGCTGAGGACAGTCTAGGGCAAATCTGCACCACCTCTATCTTCTTTGGATCAACCTTAATACCCTCGCTGGACACCACATGAGCCAAAACTCACACTTGGAGAACATTGCATAAAGCTTCTCCTCCCTCAATCTGCAATACAACTCGCAATTGTTCCGCGTGCTCCTCCCTATGGGACTATGGTACATGCTTCTCCAAGAAGAGAGTGGAGAACTCCTGCCAAGTCAAAAATGCTGCACCTGCCGACCTACTCGGCTCATACACCTCCCACGAAGTAAGGCATCCCTAGTGAACTGAAAGGTGGTAAATGCCACACCACTAGACTCAAGAATCCTTGATGTCCGGAGCATACGCTGACACTTATTGAGAAAACCCTGGGCATCCTCGCCCTCAACACCAGTGAATGAAGGAGGCTGGAGCCTACCAAACCTCTCGAGACGACGCTGCTCATCGTCTGGCCTAGCTAGAACAATAAAGTCCTGAACTGGTGCAACCGGCTGAGCTGGAGGTGCTCACGGAGATGCAATCCCTGCATTACCTGCTCAGGTGTGCGAGCAGTGGGGGTCTGATTGCCTCCATCGGCCTATGAAGTAGGTGTTGCGATAGTGGTTGAAATTGCCTGAGCCTAGGTTACATAGGTTTCGCGGGTCATGAGCAGGCAATGATTTGCGAGTCTTGAGAGACTGCAGAACCTTTAGGAAAAACGTTATATTGTTTTACGGATGCCCGAGGGGCTTGTGATGTTTTTCTGGACTCAGTGAGGCCGAGGGCCATATGTGAGGATATGCTGAGTACTATGAGGCCGAGGACCTGAGTTACTTGATATGCCACGAGATGGATTGATATAGCGCTAGGGCCGTAAGGGGCCCCTCCGGAGTTCGCACCCCCACAATGAGCGCGAATACCCATATGATCTGAGAGTGAGATCGAGGAGCTGATATTATACTGAGTGACTGATACTGAGCCCGAAGGGCTGATACTATTATGAGAGATTGATACTAAGCCCGAGGGGCATATTTCTATTTATATTTCATCTGTTAAATTATCTGTTTTATCTATTTTAAAAGAGAGTTATTTGATTCTTCACTATTTTACTGCTTTAACTGATTTTACTGCTTTAATATAGTATTTCCTTGTGCCTTCATGAGATTTCATGCTATTAGTTATTATTTATAATTATTACTCACAGGGTCGGAGTACTCACATTATTCCCTATACCGTTTGTGCTGACTCAGGCATAGCAGAGTCCGCACTTGAGCGCTGATTCCTTCCAGACCAGCGGCGACTTGGAGTTATGAGGTAGATGTTGGCGTTCGCAACCTCGTTTCTCCCTTATCCTCTATCACTTATGTTACCTTCAGACCATTGTATCAGATTCTATGTTTTTTGTAGACCTAAAGCAGATTCTGTAGTAGCTCATGACTTATGACACCCCGATTTGGGCTGTGTCGGGATGGTTTCCCTTGTTTTATTCTCTTTCTTCCGCATTTATGGCTATATTAATCATGTTTTAGACTTAATTGTGTTAATTAACTGTTAGGTGTTTCGTCTGTTTTGCTGGCCTTTTCTTCACAAGAGGCTCCATCACGATCGGGTTCGGGAAATTGGGTCATGACACCCCGCCAAAAAATTGGTGGGTTAGGAGTTAAAAAATGTGGTGTGGGTTCGTAGGAATGAAGCGCTATCGTGGTAATGGAAGCAGAATTTGTCGAAGTTCATATATTTTAGGTCAAAGGCGTGGAGGGAGTAGTTACGTGAGTTTTAGAATATAATTTTAATTTGAAAATTACGATTTCCTTCAAAAAACATATAGATATTTGATTATTTTGAAATTCAACTTTAAAAATAAATTAATTTTACCGAACTTAACTAAATATTATCTTAAAATTCCTACATGGCGTTTTCTTCATGAGACACTTGGCAGATTCTCATGGTTGACTTCCTTCCTATTAATAATAATTAGATATTAATTCTTATTTATTAAATAATATATTATATATTTCAAAAGAACTTTACATATAGTTAAGAAATTTATTTAATGTTTGAATCTCAAATAATAATATTGACATTTACTAACAAGAAATATCTAATTGTTTTGCATCTACCTTTACTATTTGCGGACAGTTACTGTTTCTTTAGTAATTTACGAAAAACGTGTACTTCTTGACTCGAGCAAATTCCATCTCAGTGAAACATAGACAAATAATAATAATAAAAAGAGTGATAAAGGACAAGCGGAAATATTTGGTCCGTGTGAGCCGTTCACGGGTTGCACCCAGCATGCCGGAAAACACTAGTCTCTTCGTTTTGCGATCTAGTTATTTGAGGATTATAATGGGTAGGGGTGTATAAAAAAAACCGATAAACCGCACCAACCCGATAATTCGAGTCAAATCGAGAAAAAAGACCCGACTATGGTTTGGTATTGGAAAAAAAAACCCGACCATAATTGGTTTGGTTTGGTTTTTACTAAAGAAAGTCAAACCGAAACCAAACCAACCCGACATTACATATATAACAATTTTAGATATATTTAATATATAAATATACTTATTGTAATGTAATTTATAAATATTTCTTAAAAAATTTCATAATTTTATCTTTTAAGTTATTATTTCAAGGTTTGATTTAGAACTTTTGAATGTTCCAATAAGTTTTGTAGCCATTAATGTTAGTAAATTAAATAATGCTACAATTCAATACTAATGCTAACAAAAGACATTCAATTCAATATTACGAACGGGAATGTATTAAATGTCTATTTTTTATTTTGCAATAATTTAGATAAAAATACCTAACCTATTTTTATTTTTCTTTAGCTTTTAGACATATAATTAATACTCCCTCATTAGTCTATCTAGTTTAGCATGAATTAATGCTTTTAGATTATGTTTATTTTTATTATGACTTTTTAATTAGCAATATTTATTGTACATAATTTTATTATTTTTTATTGTTGAATACTTTTGGATAATGTCATGAGTCAAGACATATCTCATATTTTATATTATTTTCTTGAAAAATACTTTATATAGTTGTATCTTACTAGGATTAAAGAAATATTTTGAGCATACTTTATATATTTTGTTCTACGAAGATTTTACCGGAAAAAAATTCGAAAAAATCCGAATAACCCGAAAACCCGAAAAAACCCGAGAAAAACCGATATTGAAAAACCCGAATTTATTGGTTTGGTTTGGTCTTTAGATTTAATAACCCGACACAATTGGTTTGGTTTGGTAATTATAAAATCCGAACCAGCCCGGTCTATGTACACCCCTAATAATGGGAGTAATATATAAGTTATCCATTCATTAATGGTTAAATGAACGAAAAATTATATAGTATAGTCACTCCCAAAAATAGTATTTTTTTCGATCCATTTTAAAAGATTTTTGACTGTTTTTTTACAAATTAAGAAATTCCCTTTTTATTATTAATTAACAATAAAATTGGCCATATTAATCTTCATTTATATATTGAAAATACAACAAATACCCCTAGACTCTTTACTTCAAGGACGGCTTTGAAAAAGAAAAGTTAATTCCTTCTTGATATCTGAAAAAAATAAAATATTGTGGACCACAAAAAAGGCCAAAAAATCATTTAAAGTGGACCGGAGGGAGTAACCTATAAATTGTACTCCCTTTGTTTCAGTTTATGTGAATATATTTTTTTCCGGTCTGTTCCAAAAAGAATGAACCTTTTCTAAATTTGGTAACAATTTAGCTTAAAGTTACAACTCTATCCTTAATGAGAAGATTTTATAACCACACAAATACTCTGGACCCATTTGAACTTGTTTAGGACCACAAATTTCAAAAATTTCTATTATTTTTTAAACTCCGTGCCTTATTAAATAAGTTCACATAAATTAGAACAGGTATCCAAAATCTTTATTTTTATATATTTGACTAACGAATGTAATTAATTTTGACGGTCGACCAATGTCAAATGGGTAACTTGCCCTTACATGACAACTGTGACAAAATTTTTAATTCTACATTGAAGAAGTTAAACCCAAATAAGAAGGGGAAAAAATCTATGAGAAAGGGGCTAAGGGAACGAACGACTCAGATTAAATCGAGCAGGTCAAAAAGATAAAGAGGGAGTACGTGCTTGAAAGGTTGTCAACAGGTCATGCACACTCTTCTCTTTCCTGTAATAGTTGAAATTATTCCCACACCCATCTGGCATTTAAATAATTTAACTAAAGAAATCCAAAAAAGTTTCTATTTTTAGTCTTTAGACAGCAGCGATAACAGCAACAATCCGGTATAATCATATTTAATGGGGTTTGGAAAGGATAGTGTGTACATAAACTTTGCCCCTACCCCAGGGTAGAGAGGCTGTTTCCAAATAGAAACCCGACATCCTTCCATCCAAGAACTTTCATCCTTGCTTTTGGGGAGACTCGAACTCACAACCTCTCGGTTGGAAGTGGGGGTTGCTTACCATCAGAGCAATCCCTCTTATCTATTTTTAGTCTTTAGAAAATTCACAAAATATTCTTGGCCGGAATTATGGTTGGCATTCAGTAACGAGTTTACTTGCTTTCTCACTTGTATATTTCTTTTTGCTAATAACTTATAGTATTCAACAAGTTACCTTTCTTGATGTCTCATTATAGGATTTTCTTTTGATAGTTCGTTATTTCATTTGTATAAAAGAATGTTGAACTCTTTAATTAATTAGTCTGCTTATAAAAAGTTGTTAGTTTTGCCCCCCAAAAGCTGGTTTAGGATCTACATGAAAATCTAAATTTCACATGAAAATATCTCTTTGTCTAAATGCAATTTGAACTTCATTGAATAAAGAATAGGCTGAATAGATACCCAGACACCTAAAGCTGAAATACGAATTTTCATTTAGATAAGTCAACTAGGCCTTGCTCCGATTGAACATTCATAGCAAGTGCTCCTTAAGTAGAATAATTAGCCAATTAAATTGTTGATTACACTTGGAATATGTTATTTTCTCACATTTTTAGACAACTTTCTATACTTCTTTTTAGGTTCATCTTTCATACCAAAGTAATTAAACTGACTAATTATTCCACGTAAGGAGCGCTTGCAGATACGAGCTTGAGCTATTTCTAAGCTAGTGTGAAATATTTGAGTGGTACACTTTGGACACACTATATGTGTTCAATCGAAACAAGGTTTAATTAAGATGTTTAAATGACAAATGATTGCAAATTTAAATGTCTCTCTATGTATTCAGCCTAAAGACCACATCTGATTTATAGCATGTTTGACCAAGTTTCTAACATCATCTTATTTTGATAAGTATATTTTTCAAAAGTCCTTTTGGTGATAAGTCGTTTTGTGTTTGGCTAACTAATTTGAAAGCATTTTTGAGCAATAATTATTTGGTCAAGCTTTTAAAAGCTGCTTCTAAGTATAATTTTCTAAAAAATGCTTCTCAAAAAAGTATTTTTGAAGAAAAATTACTTTTTTCTACTTCTCCTCCTCAAAAGCACTTTTTTCTTCTTCTAAAAACTTGGGCAAACACCTTAATTTTAAAAAAAAATACTCTTGACAAAAAAAAAGCATTTTTGCCCCTGAAGAAAACTTGACCAAATAGACCATTATTAGAAGGGTTAAATTTTACAAATTCAAAAAATTTAATTCCAAAGGTCTAGGTTATCAAAATCTTACAAGCCAATCATATAAGGAAGACCACAACAATACAACCCCCCCCCCCCCCCCCCCCCCACCCAAATACAAAATTTGATGTTTGCCCCTTTTTTTATTTATGTTTTTCGATTGCCTTTGTTTATTGAAAATTGTTCGACATATATGCCTTCACTCGTGCTTATAAAAATAAAAAAATATTAAAGTGACGTCCAAGTCTATGGTCGCAATGCCGCCTCCACGCAAGCCCTCGGTCACCGAGCCGGCCTCGTCCCCTCGTACCAATAAAAGGTTACATTACATGTATCTTTACATATGGTGTTATCACTAAATAATAATTAGTAAAATAAATATTTACATCTCAATTTCTCACTTAAACATGAGTTTGATAAAATAGCTAGTATAACCTGATATAAACATCAAAAAGTAAATTCATTAAGTAATAAAAGGTTTTCATGTCAATGCATTTGTCTCCAATCTTTTGTTACATTTGTTTTTATATAATATATAAAACCCGATGATGTGTAAATACCCCATATAGTGTGATAAATAGGTATTAACTTCAAAATTTGACATTATTTAGAAACGCATTTAAAGGAAAATAATGAAAAAGAGAAAGAAAGTTCACCGTTGCTTACAAATTCCGTAAATTAATGATTATAAATTTATGGACCTTAAAAAATTGACTGAGAAGCTTGTCCTTTTTGAAAAAACAATTCTTTAGCATCTTAAGAAAAAAATTTATTTTGTGTATTATATAATTGAGACTACTTGTATGAGGTAACTTTTTATCTCACAATTTTATGGATTCATTATTCTGTGGACTCAGAAGTATAAGATTGAAATCCACAATTTTATTAAAAAAAATATATCATACAACTATTGTTGGTTGTTTGAGACACAAAATAAAACTTCTCGCTACACGTTAAAAGTAAATTTGTCATTTAGTGTTGTTGTCTTTTTAAATTTCAAATTCAAATTCCTACAACTAAACATTTACTGCAGTAATAAAATATTTTCATAAAAGAAGAAGAAAAGTATAATTTAAAAACTTAAATTGAGAGCCCTCTTTTTTCTGTTGGTATATAAATATGCCTCCCTATTATCTTAAGATTCCTCATTTGTACTCTCCATTTTCCAAATACTCTCGAGAAAGCCGCCGGCCATCATCTCCGGTTGCTTTGCTACTTTCCGGTGTCTTCTTTCCGATCTCCTCTTAGTTTTGGGTAAGCTCAGATCTGCTCTCTCTTAAACTGTTATATATGTTTTCTGTTTCTTGTAGATTTTTATTGTATTGAGCTATGTGAAAAAGCCAAAAAAATTGTGAGATATATGTGCGCTTGTGTTTTGAGATCTATAGAAGAAGTGGTAAAAGAGATAGGATTTTTTTTATGGGAAATGGGTATTTCATTTATCTTGGATGCAAATTGTTAGATGTAGCCATTATTGGGTTTTCAAAGGTTGAATTTGAATGGTTCTTGATTGATATAATTCTGGATCTGATAAATTGGATCCCTTGTGAAGTTGATCTGCTATGGATTTCCCTTGATCTACTGTTTGATTCCATTTCAAATGGTTTTGAATGGTGCAAAAAAGCTCTCTTGTTGGAATTTGGAATTGATTCTCTCCTTTGTTTTTCTCCTTGGATTTATGGATACCTCTATGTATGTATGTATATATGTGTGTCTGTATGAAATATGTGTTAGTCTGATTGGTTGTGGCTTGTGGTGCTTTGCTACTCTCTGATTTGGTTGTGGAGCTTGAGCAAATTATGATTAATCTGATTTGATTGTGGAGCTTTGCTACTCTCTTTTTAAATCTCTCGTTGGATTAGTCTGATTTGATTGTGGAGCTTGAGCAAATTAGGAGATGTTAAGTTGTAGAGTGAGAGTTATGTGATCCTTTAGATTTGCTATTGGTTTTGCTATAAGATATTTTCACTTTGAATTCCCTCATCTATATTGGGATGTTATCTTCTTCTCCAATACCTAAATGTATTTATTTTACTTGCTGGTTTATTACCATTTCTAAAAGTAGGAATACTTATTAATGCTCTTTTTTAATTGGCAGTTGAATAGAAAATGGCTGACGGTGAGGATATTCAGCCCCTTGTTTGTGACAATGGAACTGGAATGGTGAAGGTCAGTTATTATTTTAACTTTTTATGTTTTGCAAAGATGGAGTTATGATAGTTAAATACTTTATGTAACATTTACCTTTATCATATTCTTCAGCTGTTTTTAAATTTTTGGTGTACAATTTTGAAATGTAGGCTGGATTTGCTGGTGATGATGCTCCTAGAGCTGTGTTTCCTAGCATTGTGGGTCGTCCCCGCCACACTGGTGTTATGGTTGGAATGGGACAGAAAGATGCCTATGTGGGTGACGAAGCTCAATCCAAGAGGGGTATCTTGACCCTGAAGTACCCAATTGAGCACGGTATTGTCAGCAACTGGGATGACATGGAGAAGATATGGCATCATACCTTCTACAACGAGCTTCGTGTTGCCCCCGAGGAGCACCCTGTTCTTCTCACTGAAGCACCTCTCAACCCAAAGGCCAACAGAGAGAAAATGACCCAGATTATGTTTGAGACATTCAACGTTCCGGCTATGTATGTTGCTATTCAGGCTGTCCTTTCCTTGTATGCTAGTGGTCGTACAACTGGTAAGTATTAGTCCTTTCATATCCAAATCTTCTCCTTGATCAGCAATGTGTTATGAATCTGAAATTATATCTTATGACAGGTATTGTGTTGGATTCTGGTGATGGTGTGAGTCACACTGTCCCCATCTACGAGGGTTATGCTTTGCCTCATGCCATTCTTCGTTTGGACCTTGCTGGCCGTGACCTAACTGATAACCTGATGAAGATCCTCACTGAGAGAGGTTACATGTTCACCACCACTGCTGAACGGGAAATTGTCCGTGACATGAAGGAGAAGCTTGCTTATGTGGCTCTTGACTACGAGCAGGAGCTTGACACTGCCAAGAGCAGCTCCTCCGTCGAGAAGAACTATGAATTGCCTGATGGACAAGTTATTACCATTGGTGCTGAGAGGTTCCGTTGCCCAGAAGTCCTCTTCCAGCCATCCATGATCGGAATGGAAGCTGCAGGTATCCATGAGACTACCTACAACTCCATTATGAAGTGTGATGTTGATATCAGGAAGGACCTCTACGGTAACATTGTGCTCAGTGGTGGCTCAACCATGTTCCCCGGCATTGCTGATCGTATGAGCAAGGAAATCACTGCTTTGGCTCCTAGCAGCATGAAGATTAAGGTTGTTGCTCCACCGGAGAGAAAGTACAGTGTCTGGATAGGAGGATCCATCCTCGCATCCCTTAGCACATTCCAGCAGGCAAGCCTTATATATTTATCTTCACTTATTGTTTTGCCATTTTAATAAGCTGCATTGTATTGTGGTATTAAACTTTACTTGTTCTTCCATGCTTAATCAGATGTGGATTTCAAAGGGTGAGTACGACGAGTCTGGTCCATCCATTGTCCACAGGAAGTGCTTCTAAGGTGCTGCTGCTGCTATTTTTACTTTGGTCGAGATTTTCCTTTTTGTTTTTCTGCTTTTGCTATTATGTCGACAGTGAACTCAGGTTTGCTGTCGTAGACGAGTCTTTGAAGGTGGGGCTGTGAAGGAAGGGCGATAAAAAAACATTGTACTGCTGATACTGTTTCATGTTTACAATGCAATGTGGATTATATTCTGAGCACATTGAGAGAGTGCAAGCCTCCTTTGTCTGGAAATATCCCTTCTTGAACTTCTGTATGCTTGTAGTTGGGGAGAGATTGTGATGTTTTTCTTTGAGTCTTTTCCTTCATTTTCTCAGTGTTCTTGTTTTGTTATTCTATGGTACTTTTCTTTCTTGGGAACATATGTCAATATTTATTGAATGGGAATTTTTGGTAGTATTTTCAGTTTTCGGATAGTTCTAGTATTTTCTGTGGATGTGGGAATTGACATTTCTGTGGATCATTTTTGGTGCAGCGTTGTTTTCATCTCTGTTATGTATTCCTGTTGCAACCAGTGTCCTATTCCTCGTGGCGTTTTCAGCAAACGTATGAGGCTATAAAAAACAAAATGCCTTGCCCTTCCGGTTGGTGTACAAAATTTTGCTGTTGTACATATTTGGTTTCAACCCCCAAAATTTTGCTGTTGTATAAAATGACAAGAGTAGTTGCTATGATGGTAAGCAACCCCAGTTCCAACCGAGAGGTTGTGAGTTCGATTCTCCCCAAGAGCAAGGTGGGAAGTTCTTGGAGGGAAGTATGCCGGGGTCTATTCGGAAACAGCCTCCCTATTCAAGGGTAGGGTCAAGGACGGCGTACATACTAACCTCTTCAGACCCAAGTGGGATTATACTGAGTTGTTGTACATATTTTGTTCCAAGTGAATTATATGGGGAAACGCTAACAACATATTCAGTGTATTCCCATAGTGTGGGGTCATGTCCTTGTTAAGTGAAGTGTGTCATATTTTGTTTAATCATTTCTACTCAATACTTTTTTTGGTCTACCTCTAACTCCAGAATGGCCATATCCTGAAACCACAGATGTATAATGGCAAAATTTTGTACTTAATAACTTAAGTATGTGAAAGTATTTAACAGTATTTGCATATGTAGGGCATCCGTATCTATGCTGAATCTCCTCTTTTATTTTGGGATTTTTACCTATCTACACGATATAGCAAACCTTATTATCTCCCATGTTTAAGGTTTGTGTTTATTACATTTAAGCATACCAAATTTCAATTTATGTACCATAATTCAAATTGAGGGTATAATTATTGCTTCATTTATTCTAGGCATGATTTTAGGAGCATATATTCCCTTTAGGTGTATAATTTCATTATACTTTTTCCAAATATTTTCATTTAATGAATATATCTCAACTAGATAAATAACAACACGATCATTTGAAAGACAAAATAAAATTTATATTACCTTATAATCATTTCTTTTGGAATCAAACCCTAATCCAAAATCACTCCCAAACCAACTAGACGTTGAATTTATGATTGATGCAATATTTTATAATCTCTAATTGAAGGATTCCATATAACAGTATTATCTGGATATCCACATAAATAAACAATTCCATTACATGGATCAATAAGTCTAATGTGACCAAATTTGTCATTGAAATATGACGGAAAATCTTCATTAATAAACACATCAAACGTGTCATTTGTGCATAATGAGACCACCCTTTTATTTGTAATATTTCCGTGGCGACTAATTAACAAACGAAGGTAATTTTTTCATGTCTAGAATAAATGAAGCAATAATAAGGTTTGCTATATGGTATAGATAGCTAAAAATCCCTTTATTTTTGGGGTTTCTATCCGGTATTCGCTATCCGTATTGAAGCCCAGCTATATCCGGATTCACACCGCGTAAGGCTCCATTTCGATGTAGTGCTCCCTACTAAGAATTTTTTCATACATATGACTCGAATCCGAAGCCTTTGTTGAAGGGAAGAGCATCCCATCTCACCATCAATTCAGATGACATATTAAAATATTAATTTTAGGGTGAATTTGTAAAATATTAAATTTCCATTCACAAATATTCAACACTTTTCAAGTAAAATGTATTTAAACATAAATTTAACTTCCACACTTCCTTTTTTTACTTTTGATTTTAATTCAAATAAACTTTTTCTTTTTTTAACTTAAGCTCAAATATTGTGCGTAATTATTTCGACTGGAATATCCCGTAAGACGCGTAATCATAATATATTTATCTCTTGGTAGGTGATCATGTGGAGATGCTGCAATCTTTTTTAAACAAAAGGTATGATTTAATTAAGTAAAATAAAAGGTTCTGATTAATACTACTAATAAAAGATAACAGCTGTACTTAATTGACAGTAATTAAAGTAGGGGTAAACTTGAGTGTATCCAGTTGGCAAACATGTTGAGCACATTTTGGCTATCTTTATAGAATAACAAAGCTAAATAAAATCCATGTACTGACTTTTCTTGTGCTTTTTTCTAAGATAAGCATCCCAAATCCGAATATCAATATACCATAGGAGTATTATCTAGAGTTTGGGACCATTACCTTTATATATTATACTATAATATAGAAATGCAGTGTCATCTGATCTTAAAAAGACAAAAAATCCTTGAGCACAAGGGAAGATTTATAGGGTAATTTATGGGGCACGTGAACCCATAATATTTCCGTCAAACTAGATATTTTATGTATGTATTTTTAAGAATTAGTCTAATATTATTTGTTGGCACCCATAATCCGTAAAGACTGAATGATACACTTGGTTGAATACTAAATTCTTTATCCAATATCAATTCCTACTTAATATTATTTTTTTTCTTTTCTTTAATGGTGCATCTATGATTTAGAAAATCTAGATCCGCCTCTACGTGAGCAGTATTAAGTTTGTTAGTGTTAACGTAGTTGACACTTTTGTATGTAAAAAGGATACAAGGGCCTATGACTTCATTTCTAATTTACCATCTATATAAGATTGTAAAGAAAGCAATTTGCCTCTACCTCGTTTCCGTAACTTTGAAGAGTAGAGACGATCTTCCTTTCTTTTGACTGAAGCAAAATCCAAAACATGAGAATTTCTTTACTGCCTTTGTTTGTTTTATTGTTTTTTTGACTTCACCTAAATGATAATTTTGTAAGTAAAATTATGTATCATTGTTAACAAGTAGATTGCTGCCTTTCTGCTTTTAAAGATATAGTAAGTGTATAGGGTTAAATTTGACTCATCACACTATTGATAATAAGGACGGCCCAAGCAAGGGTACGGCGCAAACGAAAACGACGTCGTTTGACATCTGACTCCCTTTGTTGTATGGAAACCACCAACTTTTGTACTTTTCTGTCCGTGTATTTCGAGAAAAGGTCTCCTAATATATAGAGGAGACATTCACCTTGTAATGGGGCAGATTGTGAATTCTGAATATACCAACTCGCTACTTTCTCTCTCTACGGTTCTCGAGCAAACATCTTTATATCTCTTTATCTCTTTCTGAAAGCAACAACCCTCTACTATCTTTGATACTTTAAAGATCTACTAAGATCCTAGTAAAATGACCTCTTCTAGGACTCATTATACTTGATTACGATTTACCCTCGTATCTTTTTGATTGTTTTTCAGCTTATAAAGTGTATATATCTTTTGAGAAAAACAATATAGCGCCGTCTGTGGGGCTTTAGAGAATCAAAGTTATAGTTTGTGCCTAGAAAACTACTGACAACCATCCCCTACATTACACAAACAAGTATGGCTCACAACAGTGCGAAAATGAAAGCGATAGATGGGGTTGGGATCAACCTCATGGATTCACTCAACGAGGTAGGTGAAAATAATCTCTTGAACGCAACCCCCAGCACCATGATGAGCGGAGGAACCCCACCTCCTCCGCTCGCAGACCCGACGGAACCACGAGAAAGGGGAACTACTACATCTACATCTAAGGAAGCACCCCCGGAAGTCAAGAAGCTACTGAGAGAATGGCTCGCAAAGACTCTAAACGATTTGGTTTAAAAGCCACCACAACGTGGTGTAAGACGCACGCCTATGATGGATCTGACCGTGATAGAAAATAAACCCGAGGTCGCGCGAGCTAACAATATGCTCACCGATACTCAGACCAACAACGATGCACTCACAACCATCCTCAGAAAGGTGGAAGAGATGGAGCACGAAAACAAGTCGCTCCGCGGCCAAATAAAGGAACATCAAGAAAGAGTGGACAAAATCCCGGGCGCTCCTAAGCTACTACCAAAGCGCGACGTAGGGAGGTTCGTGGAACAAGCTTACACAGAGGAAGCCGCACCATACCCCATCCCAAGGACCTTCAAAATGCCTCCCTATATGAGGGTATACAACGGAACTACCGATCTTGAGGACCATCTGATCCACTACGTCACAACCGTGAAAGGAAACGATTTGGTGAAGGAACAAGTACCGTCAGTACTTCTAAAGAAGTTCGGTGAGACGCTGAATGGTGGGGCATTGGTATGGTACTCCCAAATAGCGGCTAAGGGCATCTCCACGTTCGCGGAAATGGCAGATAAATTCGTCACAACACATGCGGGAGCAAAGAAAGCGGAGGCAAGGGTCAACGACATCTTCGCCATTCGGCAAACTATGGGAGAAAGGCTCAGGGACTTCCTGGCCAGATTCAACAGGGTCAGAACGAGCCTGCCGAATGTATCGGAGGGCATGGCAGTTGCCGCTTTCCAGAACGGGCTAAACAGGGATGACTCGAGGGTGAACAAGAAGCTACTAAGTCGCCTCATGAAATATCCCCTACCACTTGGGAATAAATCCACAACGCATATTGTGCCGAGGTACGTGCAGATAAAGACGGTCTTAACGGCCCTACTCGACGACTAACAACAATACTTTCGGAGACCAGGAGGGACGGATGCAATGAGGGGCGACGAGAGAAAATCCCGCATCCCAACAGGGAAAGGCATCAACCGTATATCATATCGTCCCATCCACCACCACCCAGGCACACGGACGCACTACAGCGACACGTCGCCCCCTACGAAATGAACGAGGTATGCCTCCTATACTATCTGCACATAACTTTTGTGTTTCCCCTTCAGAAGTAGTGTACGCACTAGAAAGGCTGGGCAACAAGGTACAATGGCCGGCAAAGATGAAGTCAGACCAAACTACCCAGAAATTAAACGCCTTGTGCGAGTTCCACCAGGAGCGAGGGCATAAGACCAAGGACTGCATAGGCCTACGGCATGAAGTGATCAGAATGCTGAACCAAGGATTCCTGAGGGAATTACTCAGCGATAAATGGAAACTCAACTTCGCACGAGGGCGGGATCAACCCAACGGGCCACGGAGGCCGCCCTTGCCAACACGCACGATCAATATGATCATCGAGGACGGTAATGACTTGGCAATCAATCGCGTCAAATTTTCCACCACTGACAAGTTGAAGCAAACTATCGTCCACAAACAATATGACGACTTCGAAGATAGTATCACCTTCGCTAAGTCGGATACTGACGGTTTGTCTTTTCCTCATTACAACGCTTTAGTTATTACTTTATGCATTGTAGATACAGATGTTAGGAGAATTATGATTGACGACGGAAACGGCGCTTGTATTATCCACCCAACGGTCCTCGCACTTATGGGAGTTGAGGATAAGATAATAGCGCGCTGTATAACGTTGACTGGTTTTAACAATGTAGTAGAAAGAACCTCTGGAGAAATAACGCTGCCTATCTTGGCGGGAGGAGTCACGTTGGAAACCACCTTCCACGTGATGAACAAGGAAACAACGCTCAACGTCATCATTGGACGACCATGGAATATGCCATGAGAGCAGTCCCCTCCAGCTTCTATCAGGTGATCAAATTCCCTACCCCATGGGTGTTATTCAGCGTACGGGGCGAACCCGGCACTGCCCAGGAATGCTACAGAATAGCTCAAGACTATACCCACACCAAACAACTCCAAGGAGCGAACGTGGAAGCATAGCAATCAGCTCTGTCGGGGACCAAGGTTCTTCCGGCAGAGGACGCCATCAAAGATCCGGATATCACAAAATCCAGCAAACCTACAGTCGAAGACCTCGATCCCGTACAGCTAGCCGACCACGGCCTCACAAAGAAGGCCTACATCGGGCACGACCTTTCGAATCCAAGTAATTATCAAGAATTTTTATCTAACCATGTGGACTTGTTCGCCTTTTCCCATTCAGATATGCTAGGGATACCGCGGGACATCGCCACCCACAAATTGAACATTGACCCGCTACACCCGCCCGTAAGGCAAATGAGGAGAAAATTCAATGCCGCCATCAACGAAGCCGTAAGTGAAGAGGTAGACAAACTATTAACAAATGGTTCCATCAGAGAATCCAAAGACCCTGAGTGGGTCGCCAACGTTGTCATGGTCAAGAATAAAAATTGGAAGTGGCGAATGTGCGTGGATTTCACAGACTTGAACAAAGCATGCTCGAAAGATTCATTCCCACTCCCCCACATCGATCAACTGATAGACGCGACGGCTGGACACGAACTCATAAGCATCCTAGATGCATATTCCGACTACAATCAAATTGTGATGTCCGAAGAAGATCAGGAGAAGACGACCTTCATCACTCACCGAGGGATGTACTGCTACAAAGTGATGCCCTTTGGACTCAAAAATGAGGGATCAACGTACCAAAGATTGGTAAAGTCGCCTAGAAAGGAGGATCACCTCGACCATCTGAAAGAGACCTTCGAAATATTGAGAAGGTACGGGATAAAACTGAATCCCGAAAAGTGCTCCTTCAATGCGGCCTCGGAAAGTTCTTGGGATTCCTCGTATCTCAGAGGGGTATCGAAGTCAATTTGGACCAGATAAAAGAAATAGACGCAATCCCAAAAGTGCTAAGCAGCAAAAAACAAGTGCAGAAGCTGATGGGTCAAATAGCCGCCCTTTCCAGGTTTATATCGCGATCCTACGGCAGGTGCCATAAGTTCTTTAGTGTGTTGAAGAAAGATCAGGGGCTCCAGGGGAATGAAGAATGCATCAAAGCCCTAAAACGTCTGAAGAAGTACCTATCCCCGACGCCCCTACCATCCAAAGCAAGCCCGGGAGAACCACTTCTAGTGTATCGAGCCGTGTCTCAGGTCTCCGTCAGCACTGTCCTAGTACGCGAAAACAAAGGTAAGCAAGCTCCCATCTATTACATTAGCAAAACACTAGTGGACGCCTAAACTTGGTATCCACACCTTGAAACGCTGGCACTAGCATTAGTCGTAGCTTCACAAAAGCTGCGACCTTATTTTCAATGCCACCCCATATGGGTGGTAACGACCTTCCTGCTGAGTAGTGTCTTTCATAAACCTGAACTATCAGGCCGACTCACAAAATGGGATATTGAGATCAGCGAGCACGATATCTCTTACCTTCCAAGAAATGCCATCAAGTCTCAAGTCCTAGCCGACTTCATAGCCGACTTCAGCGCGGAAATCCTATCGAAGGTAGAGCTCGAGGCCCGACACGGATCTCCCACCAACGACCTATGGGTCCTCCACACCAATAGCGCCGCAAATGCATCGGGATCGGGACTGGGGCTCGTCCTCGAGGTCCCCACAGGTGAAACAATTCACTAGTCCATACGATGCCCCAAATCGACTAACAAAGAGGCCGAGTATGAGGCCCTTATTTCAGGTATGAAATTATCCAGCTAATACGGAGCCTGGCGGATCCTTCTCCACTTCGATTCACAACTCGTGGTAAACCAGATCGTTGGGACTTACCAGATCAAAGAACAGAGGCTACAAAAATACCATGTAGAAATCCACAGGCTAATGGCTGAGTTTGATGAGTGCCGCTTTCAACAAATTCTGAGAGCACGAAACATCGAAGTGGGTGGCCTGGAAAAATTGACCGCGACCACCAAAAACATCAATAAGGAAAGCGTGGTCACCATCCTCCATTCAGCCATCGATCACACCAAGGTATTTCCGTTAAATCTAACCTGGGACTGGCACAACTAGTTCGTATCCTATCTACAGGATAGGACGCTAGCGTACAAAAAAAAAGAGGCAAAGAAACTTCGCGTGCAAGCCGCCTGGTACTGCCTGATAAAAAACGGCCTCTACAAGAGAATGTTTGGCGGACCATTGGTTAAGTGCCTAGCTCTGCACCAAACAAGACCAGTACTCGAAGAGGTACACGAGGGTAACTGCGGTGCCCATACAGGCAATCGTGCCCTCATACGGTGCATCATCCGCGCCGGCTACTACTCGCCCACCATGAAGGAAGAAGCAGCAGAATACGTTCGCCGATGCGAGCAATGCAGAAGTATGCCGCAATGATCCACCGACCAGGGGAACCCCTATACTCAGTCACCTCTCCATGGCCCTTCATCAAATGGGGAATGGACATAATCGACCCCCTACCCTGCGAACCGGGAAAGGTACAATTTTTGCTTGTTTTGACTGACTATTTTTCCAAGTGGGTAGAAGCAGGTGCGTACCAACAGATACGCGAATAGGAGGTCATAGCCTTCATATGGAATAACATTATATGCCGCTTCGACATCCCCAAAGAAATTAGCTGCGGCAACGGGCAATAGTTCATGGGTCAAAAAATGACTGAATTCTTCGAGAACTGGCGCATCAAGAGAATCCTCTCCATGCCATACCACCCCGCCGCCAATTGTCAAGAAGCATCTTCCAAAAAAACTATACTAAACATACTGAAGAAAAAGCTTGAAGGTGCCAAAAGGTTGTGTCCTGAGCTATTACCGTATTGTGGGCACACATGACCACACCCAAATCCAGCACAGGGGAAACCCTGTACTCATTAGTCTACGGAACCGACACGGTCATACCCGTCAAAGTAGGCGAACCAAGCCTGAGGTATTCACACATCAACGGAATGGAAAACGATGCAAGTAGGCTGTAAGACCTTGATGAAGCCGAGGAAAGAAGATAAATGGCCCACATAAGAATGGTGGCCCAAAAGTAGAAAGTCGAAAGATACTACAACAAAAGGGAAAAAATAAGGCCACTCAAGATAGGAGTATACGTTCTTAAAGCCAAGACATTGGCCTCCAAAGACGCAAGTGAAGGAAAATTGGGCACAAACTGGGACGGACCCTACAAATTCACGGCAAAAGCAAACAAGAGGGCATTTCAGCTGGAAACAGTGGAAGGAAAAACACTCCAGAACAACTGGAATGTCGCCCACCTCAAACATTTCAATTTCTAAAAGGTGTCCCCCCAAGTTGCAATCTTTTTCCCTCACCAAAGTTTTGTCCCAATTGGGTTTTCTCGGGGAGGTTTTTAACGAGGCAACGAAGGGGACACCTGGAGATGTTTGTGGAACAAGTGTATCACGCCCGCATCCCCACACGGGTCGAGTTGCCCGACGCCCCTCGAGAGTGGATTTTGAGCCCGTCCTCTCAATCTATACAGCCTCCACGTTAACAATGGAGGATGATTCGCCTCCTGATGCACGAGCCTGACGGGCGGTAGCTTCCCGCTGAGCACGAATGGCCTCGACCATAATGGCCGACCTTGACACTTGGCGAGGCTCACTGGGCCTCCTCACTTCTTCAACGGCAATGCCTTTTCCAGTATTCAGATGCCGCCTCTTTTTCTCAGGCGTCTCCTCTCATTCGAAAGCCATCTCCGCTGGAGCGACTTCCTGGGCCGGCACGGTAGCATTTTTTGTTGCCGCCGGCACCGAAACCTTTGGTACCTCCGCAGAGGCAGCCTCAGGCGCCGCCTCCGATATGGCCGCCAATGTAGTCCCTCGGTGGGAAATCAAAAGAGGGCTACCCCTAGGTGAGCTGCCCACAAACACATCTTTGAAGTCAGATTCCACTCTGGCCGGGCCAACTTCAGTCCCTTTCTTCTTCGTCCTTGAGGAAGCACCCCGACCTCACGAACGAAAATCATGTCAGGTAAGAAGGGCTCGAGCTAAGACAGAATGCGAATAAATGTATATATGAGGAAGTTTGTTACCAGTTGGGTATACAACCTACGAATTCGTGTCAAGTGCGACACCTCTCCGCATACGGTATCAACCCTGCCACTTATGAAATAATGTCGTCGATCGGGAAAGGTAAGTGAGCCTCCACTAGAAACAAAAACAAGAATAAAGAAAGTAAGTTCGGAGTTAAGTCATTCGAAACGGAACGTCACAAAACTACATGCGGAGGTACTTATATCCTGCATTCCACGCCTCCGGAAATCCTTCAGGATCGGACACTAAATGGATCGTCCGGACAAAGAAGAATCTACGCCAGAACTCACGGTTAGCTTTGTCGTCAGCCCTCACGACAAAGCTCTTCTTGCCACTAGTCCTCAGTTGGAGCATGGTACCCCTCATATAGCTAGGGCTGAACATCTGTAGCAGATGGTTAATGGAAATGATGGCCCCAGCCTCACCCTCAGCATAGTAAAGATCCGGTACACCTTCAGGGTGTAAGGTGTAAACTGGGCCGGGCATACATTAAAGAAACGGCACAACTCCTCCGCCAAAAAGTTAAGCGGGAAGCTGTACCCTACCTTAAGTGTGTATTCATAAAAAGCACAAAAGCGGGTTTATGTACATTGGCGTGGTCTGTCCCAGCCGGGATCATCTCAAATTGATCAGGAATGTTGAACTTGATCCTGAGAGTGTCCAGGTGGGACTGACGTAAATCGCTCTCCTCCCAAGGTTGAGAGGGGCTTGCCGTGTTGAAGTATTTCCTCGCATTCAAATCCTTCGGCAAGATGTTATCTACCGTTAACGGAACTAGGGTTTTTGCCGCTCCCTCCCCTTCACCATCAAAAGAGGATGGAACACTAGAAGAGGCATTACCCTTAGCCTTCTTACTCTCTCGGCGTTTTGCCATGATATGCAGTGAAGAATGAAATACTGGTGGTGAATAAAATAATTCTCAGGGAAGGGATCTCTCTGAAAGCAATACAACTGTTACAGGGAAGAAGGTCTAAAAAAGAATCAAAAGAAAACTTTATGAAGGATGGAAAGATAAAACCCTTTGAACTTCTCTCCTACTTATAGGAGAAAAGCACACGAGAATCGAAGAGGCTCAGTTCTGAAACCGGCACCGGAAGCCAAAACATCACGTCACGTTGTGAACAAGCCTCGCGAACAGGTGTAATGATGACACATGTGACTGTTGACATCACTTTAAATGACTTAAGTCACACGTGAACGGCCCGACCAATTCCATTGCAACCATATTCTACGAAGAAGGCGCATAAAGGTACGTCCAAATTTTCGTAAAAAATAAATTGTGTATATCCGTCCGTTGAAGACAATCATCGAGTACGTCTCCAAAGAACTGAGGGACTAACTGTATATGGCTAAATTTGACTCACCACGCCCTCATAATAAGGGCGACCCAAGCAAGGGTACGGCGCAAATCGGGAACAACGTCGTTTGGCATCTGACTCCCTTTATTGAGTGAAAACCACCAACTTTTGTACTTTTCTTTTCGTGTATTTTGAGAAAATGTCTCCTAATATATAAAGGAGACCTTCACCTTGTAATGGGGCAGATTGTGAATTCTGAATATACCAACTCTCTACTTTCTCTCTCAACGGTTATCGAGCAAACATCTTTATATCTCTTTATCTCTTTCTGATAGAAAGAACCCTCTACTATCTTTTATACTTTAAAGATCTACTAAGATTCTAGTAAAATAACCTCTTATAGTACTTATTATACTTGATTACGATTTAACCTGGTATCTTTTTTATTTTTTTTCAACTTATAAAGTGTATATATCTTTTGAGCAAAACAATAAGTAAACTACTAGATAATACTCTTGTTATTTGTTACTACCCTAAGATCGATATCTTTGTTTGGTAAAGGAGAGTATAAATCGCAGGATCAGAACTCTCTTTTGATGGATTTGAAGTATTACAGTATCCAATTTTGATTTAAAGTGTATATTGATTTCTTAAGTTAATTTGAAATAAAAATTTACAAATTTGAAAGATAATATAATTTGAATTATTTCAAAATTACAGATGTTTTGTTATATTTTAAATGATGATAGTTCATTGGGTATGGAGTATATAGAAAAAATAAGGATCAGCAAGTCCTTTTGCCAAGTCCTACACTTTCTGATAAACAAAGCAATAAACCCGCCAAATCCAATATCAACAAGATTAGAAAGAGAAAGGGCAGGGGAGAAGGGGGTTATGTCATATTGGTATACAAAACAATAATATATAAAATATTGGCCAAATACATAGGCAGGCATGAAACTTGGCACCAATTTCATAGAGTTTGGGTCTTTCCTATTAACATTCTCCCAAGTGTGCCAATTAAATCCCAAAAGTTAGCATGAAATCATTTAGTTACTTTTTGTAAATAGAAAAACTTAAATAAAACCGAGTAAATAAGTTTAAAATTTGGTACATATTCAAAAATTGTCCCCTGTTTTTCCAACGAAATTAAATTAGAAGCTTGTTCAAAGAGCTATTAGTTGTTAATGATGTGGAACTCACGTAGGAAAAATGACTTTACATTTCTTAGAAACTCCGTTGTATCAACAATATAACCTCTTCTGTCGCAAAGGGTATTGTGTAGCTCAAAGTTATCACATACTTTGCAAGCATAAAAAAATAAAAATAAATTGAGGGTCAATCATAGCAGATCATAATGATCGAGAGATCAAATGATAAATACAAGACAAGTGTTATTCGTTAAAAAGAAATATGTAGAGATCTTTTATTGATAATATTGATTCAGTCTGCCTCTCCATGGAGAGGTTCAGAGCCTTATAATCATGTTCTCTCTTTTCTAGAGAGTAGTGATGAAGAAGAGCAAGCCGCCCCCTTTCTAGGGTTCCTTCTCTTAGTAACTATAAACGTAAGATGTATGAGCTGGCAATGACGACCGTGACTATGCTGAGGCCACGTTCTTATGACGGAGGATAGGCCGTAGCCTTAATAATCGAGTCAGCCGATGATCGGGTATCGTGATTAATAAGTGATCATACCATTTATTAACTACAAATTAGCATAGGATATAATTAATATCGTTAATTATCTCGGGGTCATATTTTGACCCATACAGTTAGTCCCTCCGCTTATTGAGGTCTTGCCTTGACCGAGCTCGATGAACGGACTTCTCCGGATGCGGTTTCGGTCGGGGTCAATAATGGCCGTAGCCGTTTTCATGTGGGAGATTATGCCATTGAAATTGATGGCCTTAGCCATTTTGTGTTGATGGCCTTGGCCATGCAAGTAACATCAACCGTAGTCAAGTCACTTGCATACATATTGGGGATGGTCGTAGCCATTTATTCATTGGAGATGGCCGTAGCCTTAATACTGTGGACGACCTTAGCATTTTATATACTGGAGATGGACATAGCCTTATAATCGTGAATGGCCTTAGCCACGATGGGGTCGATTTGGTGATCTTGGTTGCATGTTGTCGAAGGTCATAAATGTTCATTCTTGGGAGAGGTCCATAACTGTGTATACGTTAGGAACGGCCGTAGCCGTTTGTGCATATGGGGGATGGTCGTAACCATTTATACCGTGGGTCTACCATAGCCTGTTTTTATTTGGATATAGCCGCGATTATTTTCTCGACGAGCTTTACTTTTGTACGGTGTCGATGTTATTTAAACATCGCGACCAAGGAAAGTACGGACCTATTCTCCATGCGTTTTGGCGGCGTCCAAAATTTTGGAGGTACGCAGGACGTTCCTGAAATGTTCTCAGGTCATTATAACCGCTTCGAAGGCGAGGTGCCGGTTGGCGACTGAAAAGCCGCTTCATGGAGTCTTTTCATCATGACACACGTTTTTGTAGAAGCGAACTATTTTGCGGTTGATCAAGTAGTTAATTATTGCTATTGGAAGTCGTGAAAGCCACTTGTGTTGCTTATAAATAAGGGATCGTGGAACTTATCTCTCACTTTTTCATAATTTGATTAAGAGAGATCTCTGAAGAATTTTCCTTGCTTAGTCATTTCGTCTTTGCTCTTGCTCTTCGATTGTCGTCATCTTCACCTTTCTTCATTGACTCTTACTCCTTTTCGATTTTTTGATCGAAAATGGCAAGCAGTTCCTCTAGAAATTATACTCAGGAAATCCTTTCAGCCAACCTTGCGGTGGCAGAAGAACCTTCTCCAATAGCAAGAGGTGTAAAACCGGTGGAGGCCGATGGGGTTCCATCGGTGACTGATATCTTGTCCTTGCCCGGAGGTCCAATGATCGATTTCAACACCGATGAAGGGGGGATCAGGTGAATGAAGCCCCACTGATAGGAGAAGTGGGGATTGGCCAGTTACGGGAGCAGTGGGGCATTCCCCGCTTTGCTGATATTTCCTTTGCTAGACCCGAGGAGAGGGTCCACATCGACTGTAGGGGTATTGCATTTTCTACGCTTATCCTTTTATATTGGGATTCAGGATCCCTCTTCCGATGTTGGTGGTGGACTTCTGTTGTTATTACAGAGTGTGTCTTGGCCAGATTGTTCCCTCCCTCTACAAGCTCTTCGCTATGCTCATTAAATATGCGGAGCTGGCCCGAAGGGAGATTACGTTGCAGCATGTGCTAACCCTCTACGCCCCTCAGAGGGTCCGTGGTACGATGATTCGGGTCGTTCCTTGTGGGTCGAGGGGCTTGACTGTGGAGTTGGATGATGCGGTCGATTCTCACACTTATGAGAATTTGTTCTACATTAGGACCGAGCACTTGGTCGCATGTGCTACAGAGTTCTTAGAGGCTTGGAACCATGCACGTAAGTCCTTTATTCGCCAAATTCCATTCTCTATCTTTTCTCATGTCTTGTTATGATAAGTGTTTTAACTTTGCCTCATGTTTGTAGCTGAACGACCATCGTTGACTCCTCTACCCGGCATTCACAAATGGGTCGAGGTCGTGCTCCCTCAAACAACGGGGATTCATACGTGGCCGTCTTTCTGGGAAATGCATGGTCGTAGACCCGCTTCTGGTGAGAATTTTAGCTTCCTTCTGTCCCGTTCTTGTTTTATTCATTTGGCCTCTTCTCAACTTTGTTCTTTCTTTGATCAGGGAGGGCACGCCTCGTGAGGGACCCTTAACTAGCTTTTCATAGGCTAGGAGTGACCGCACGACTCGTGACAATGCTGGCGCCACCCCCAGGTCTGAGGGCAACTTCGGTCGAATCTTCAGCAGCTCATTCCCTGGCTCGGTCTACACCTCGCGCTGAAGAGTCTTCGGGGTTCGTACGCCCTAGGGCGGAGTTGCCTCTGAGCGAGGATAAGGAGGAGGGGGGAGGCCGCTAATCAGGTGAAGAGTTGTATTTACGCTAGCTCCGGTGGTGATAAACTTGGACTCCCCGCCATCGAATGCGGAGGGGAATGTGGCGGCGACGCCTGCCCTTGAGGGCGGGAACTGAGTGGGGGATGCCCCGGTGGCTCAAGCCACAGTGATACTATCGCTTCGGCGATTCAATTAACACTTCCGATTGCTGAGAGGGGAGGTAGTTCCTCAGTAACTATTTTGGTTGGAGAAGCAAGTGCCAATGTATTGGGGGGGGGGGGGGGCGATAACCTCAACTTCCCGATCCACGAAAGGAGGGAGAGGCGCCGTAGGAGGAGAATCTGACTTTGAGTCCGACTTGGAACTTGACGACGTCCGTATGATTCAAGAAGGTCTCACCCGTACAACGGTGCATGCGGAAGGGCAGTTCTGTTATGTTGAGATTCCTACGGAGCAAAACTTGATGCTTCAAGAGGAGAACCTGATGTCGTTGTTCGAGGTGTTGTGCTTGGAGGTGGAAAGCACGTCGTTGAGGGGCTTAACGGACGTCAGGCTAATGGGTGAAGCGGTCACGTAGAGCCTGAAGGTACGTGTAGTGACATTAGTTTCCCCCCTCCTTTTTTTCTCTTAGTCTATTTTTCGTTCTCACTATCACTTCGTTCTTGTAGCTATTTTTGTTGGAGGTGAAGAGCATCCGCCGAGCTAACGTCCGCTCAGGGATCTGTTCGCGGGTGCTGGAGAAGTACCGCCGCTATCGGGATCGCTGCTGCGAGTTGCGTGAGCGCCTGAGGAACGAACCCCGGAATTGGGACCTCGTCGAAGAGCTAGCGAGGCGAGAACTTCAAACGCAGTAGACCTTTGGCAGGGTTAACACTCTTGAGGAGGAGCTTCGTTTTAAACACAAGTAGATGGAGGCCGACAGGAGGGCTAATACTTAGAGGGAACGCCAAGATCGGGTCAGAGCTTCAGAGGCCTCTAAGACTTTGACCAGGCAGGTGGTCGGTTTGGAGGCCGAGTTTGTTCCCTTGAGGCTGCAAGCAAGGGACGCCTTGTCGAGGGTTGGGACGTTGGAGATGGTGGATCGCGTTCACGAACGGGAATGGGAGCTATAGAGGGCTGCTGCGGCCTTTCGAGAAGGAGCGCTGGAGGAACGCATTGGCATCTATGAACGGGAATCCCAGACTACGGCAGATCGGATTACGGCCTTAGAGACCGAGAGTCTGCGCTTGAGGGATCAGGCTGCCTCTTTCGGCCCGGCTCGTGATCTTTGGACGTTTTCCGAGGCCCAAATTGATGTGTACAAGAGATTGTGGGAGGCCGGTATTGTGCCTGAAGCCTCTTATGAAGAGGCCCGTCAAAAGGTTCATGAGGCCCGTGTCGACTGCGGCTTTGATCCAACTACACCGGGGGTTGATGATGGCACTAAGGGCGTGGGTGATGCTGATGGTGGCGCAGGTGGCGCCGAGTGAAAAGGATTTTTTATATTTTTCTTGTTTTCGTTTTGGCTGACTATTCTTTTTTTGTTTTCTTTTCTTTTTTGTCTCATTTACCGGCCTTGGCCAGATGTAAGAGGGGATGACCCGTTGTAATTGAAGATGTAAATATATGCAATTTTATTTTCCTCTGTTCTTCATGGTGTTTAATTTGTATCTTTCGTGTTCTCAAGTTTTTCTTTTGGTACGCCCTCAAAAAAGGGGGGCTTTGCCTCTATTTTTCTGGTAGGCATGATCTTTCCCCTATGTCTTTGTCTGTAATGAAGCCAGTGGCCTTGACATGATAATGTTGGTGGCTTTGACTGGGTAGGTGACTTCGACTATTGTCGAGTCGTTTGCTTGCCTTGGTCAAAAACTAGGTTGGTTTTTTAGCAGTGATGGGCTTGGCCATGATTAAGCGCATTTTGTTTATCGCTTTCTTTTACTTGGTGTAAACAAGTTGTGGCCATTATTTGGCGATAGTGGAACTTAGCCTCAGTCCCAATTCGGGTATGGTCGAACTACTGGCCGTGATGGTATGAACACGTCGTCGTACTTCGATCGGGGCCGAACTATACGTGGCCCAAATTTTAGCTCGAGTTGGGAATACTTACTTGAATGGTGAGGGGGCTTTACTTGTCTCTCCGTTTGTGGCTCTTTAGATTTGAGGACGAAGGCGTTCGGTTTCGTTATTTGAGCGAGGTTGGGCTTGTGATAGTGAAGGCATATGGTCTGAGTCTCAGTTCGGTTTGTATTTGAACTTTTGGGTGAAGGAACATGACTTTGGCCATTGTCCAACCGTGGTTGAATCTTGTAATATTCGATGGTGAAGGCGCGTGGCCTGAGTCCCGGTTCAACTTGTAGTTGAACTTTTTGTAAAGGCACGTATCCTGAATTGTCGTTCAATCGTGGTTGAGTCTTTCAATTTTCGATGGCGAAAGCGCATAGCATGAGTCCTGGTTCGACTTGTAGTTGAACTTTTGGTGAAGGCACGTAGCCTGAGTTGTTGTTCAGCCGTGGTTCGATCTTTCAATTTTCGATGGCGAAGGTGCATGGCTTGAGTCCCGATTCAACTTGTAGTTGAACTATTAGTGAAGGCACGTAGCCTGAGTTGTTGTTAAACTGTGGTTGAATCTTGCAATTTTCGATGGAGAAGGCGCGTGGCCTGAGTCCCAGTTCAACATGTAGTTAAACTTTTGGTGAAGGCACATAGCCTGAGTTGTTGTTCAACCGTGGTTGAATCTTGCAATTTTCGATGGCGAAGGCGCGTGGCCTGAGTCACAGTTCAACTTGTAGTTGAACTTTTGGCAAAGGCACGTAGCCTGCGTCGTTGTTCAACCATGGTTGAATATTGCAATTTTCGATGGCGAAGGCGCATGGCCTGAGTCCCAGTTCAACTTGTAGTTGAACTTTTGGCGTGGGCACGTAGCCTAAGTTGTTGTTCAACCATGGTTGATGTCACACCCCTTTTAATATCAAATTTACTTAACCCTCTTAAATTAATAAAAGGATTTTTGTAAAAGCTTGAAAAGGGTTTCAATTTTGAAAGTGATAAAAAGTGTGTTTCAAAAGGAAATAACTCAGAGTCGCCACCTGGCATTTGATATCGGTGTGCCAGGTGACCGATATTTTTTTAAAATGATTTTTACCTTTTAAAACGTTTCAGACTCTAAAACCAAGTCAACACCAGAGATTAAGGTAAGGCGGTTCATTTGACTCGGGGAGAAGGTGTTAGGCACTCCATAAGTCTCGTGAAGGACACGGTTGCGTACATGATCAAGTTGGCTTTTAAGATATTCGAATTAAGATAAAAAAACACATATAGAAAAGAAAAAACAAACACACAATAGGTTTGCGATCCCTCCCACCTAATAAAAGGAAAATAAAACTAAAACTAAAAATACTATAAGTTTCACTTTATGCCTCCAAATACAAGTACTTCGGGGCATTCCCCGAAATAAAATATATACAACGTCTTCGGGGCATTCCCTGGATAAATTTAACTATGGGAGCGACCTCTCGCCTCAAAATTAACAAAAAGTACTAAGGCTCTCCTGCTCGAATGTTGTCGGCCTAAACATGCTACTAACGGGCAAAGAAAAATAAGTAACGCAATAAACATTCAAGCCTAGTTTATGTTTCTGTAAATTAAGACCAGGCCGTTATTTTCTTCTTTAGTCTATTCCTATAACCCAATTTTCAAAACCAGTTTATCATAAACAGTGCCTTTTACTTCTCATTCTAATCTTTTCTTAACAACCTAAATCTGTCAAATCAATCCAAATTACACTAAGTTCCAAGCATTAACATCTAAACAAAAGAATTTTTTTTGATAAACACACCATAAACTCCACAGTAACACCAAATTCGCAAAGAACTCATGTTACCTTCATTTCAAGAAATAAAAGATTATGACAAAGGGAGAGAATTGGACCTCAAAAATGAAGCTGCTATTTGTCTTGAAACCCGACAATGGACGAAACTCGAACAAGAACCGCGAACTGAACTTCGACGAAGGAAAACTTCGTCGACAGCCTCAGGTTGTGTAACTAAAGACCTCAACTTGTCGGACGACTTGAATTAAACTCGCCGGAAAATGGGAACTCCGATGGAAAGCCTTGGACTGTTAAGGAAGACGAGTAGCATTGAGGGCAACTGAAGACGAACAACACTAACGATGACCTGAAGAAGAATGTCTTAAGGAAAGCGCACTGAAGACTGAAGACGAGAACGAACGCAAACTGAAGATGACAACGGACAACACTTAAGACTGAGCGATCATTTGACGATGAGAATGGTGGAGTTCAGCTGGTTTCATGAAGAGGTGAGGGATCGCTCGTGGCTTCTATCGTGAGCCTCCATTTATGGAGCTTCAAAATCTTCAAATCTTCAAGATTTCGCCATTGAAGAGGAAGAGAAACAATGGAGAGAGAGGGCGAGGCTCATGAAGGAGACGAGGGTGGTCGTGGGGCGTGACAGTGGTGTTAGAAATAACGCTCTACGCTAGAGGGGGGGTGAATAGCGTATTAATAAAATTAAGCGTTTTCTTGCGGAATTTAAACTTTGCAGGAAATAAACAAATGCAGTAAAAATAAATTACACCACGATATATACTGGTTGGCCACACTTTGTGGTTAGTCCAGTCCCCGAGAGACTCTCTCGAGATTTCCACTAACAACCTTGTCAAGCTTAAGGTGCCCAACAAACCTTTACACTTGAGACTTGAATCACACAAATCTCAAACACTTGCTCGGAGGCTCCTCACCTCAAAGACTTCAATTTGCTCGGAGGTTCCTCACCTCAAAGACTTCAATTTGCTCGGAGGTTGCTCACCTCAAAGACTTCAATTTGCTCGGAGGTTCCTCACCTCAAAGACTTCAATTTGCTCGGAGGTTCCTCACCTCAAAGACTTCAATTTGCTCGGAGGTTCCTCACCTCAAAGACTTCAATTGCTCGGGGATACAATCCCAAAGACTTCACTTGCTCGGGGATACAATCCCAAAGACTTCACTTGTTAAGCTTCCGGGTGCCTAACGAACCTTTACAACTTGAGAACTTGATACAATACAAGCCTCAACCAACCCGCTTAAGGAAACCTATCCCTAAGACTTTACAAGAAGAAATATAACACTTCTTCTTACTACAAGTGTTTAACAAGAACACTCTTTTACTCACTTTACAAGAACTCTCTTAAAGAGTGGATTATGAGTACAAAATATATGGCTCAAGAACACAACAACTCAATCAATAATCTTGGCTCTCAAAAAAAACAATGTAAGATATGAAATTTGAATCACAAGAATGTAATGTATGCTTTGTAATTTTTCTGCAGTGTTGTTGTGTATTAAAAAATGATTTTCAGAGAGTGTTTTATAGAGAAAATGGAGCAATGGACCGTTGCTTTTAGTTCCAGAAAACACTCCTGAAAATCTGCCTGACAATCGATTGTTGATATTACACAATCGATTGTTGAAGCAAAATTTCAACAGACAGATTCCTTAAAATCTGGTTAAAAAGATTTCTGTTGAATTTAAAAAGAATGATAATCGATTGTTAACTTTAGACAATCGATTGTTGTTCAAATATCCAAAATATTTCTGGCAACTTTTTGACTAAAAGATTGAGTAAAGATTATACCATAAATAGATAAAGCCGTTGGAAGAAGTCTGTTTGGAAATATCACTGAGCACAATCGATTGTTAAATAGTGACAATCGATTGTTCTTCATTTTTGAAGATTTTGAAAACATTCTGTAAGTTGTCCAAAATTTTGAGACTAAGTATAAAATCTGACAATCGATTGTTGAACAGTGACAATCGATTGTTGCTTCAAAAATGATTTCAAACGAAGTTTCTGTCTCAAGACAACATTTTAAAAACTAAGTATAGAACTTGACAATCGATTGTTTCTTCAAGACAATCGATTGTTAAACCCAATTTTCTCAAAACGAGTTTAAAAATCATTTTGGCAAATATGCAACTTATTTCTTTAAAAACTTATGATGCATGATTTTATGAAAATCATTTTAGGTGAGAGCCAATATTAGAAATAAGTCGTTGAGTCAAGATTACAAATTAAGACCTACTCAACAGTTGATTGCATCTTCTATTCTTGAACGCGTACTATCCATCTTGTACTTGGACTGTTATTGTTCCATCACCGATGCTTGCCTCAATGTTTGGCATTTATCAAAACCTACATGAATCAACACACGTTAGTTTGAGAACGTGTTTCCAACAATTTCCCCCTTTTTGATAATGGCAAACATGTATCGGGATATGCATAATGATAACAGTTCAAGATAATTCAATGTGCATCATAGACATGTTCATGTTGCATAAGATATTCCCCTCAAATGATGATTCCCCCTAAATGTGTGCAGTTATATCAAAGTGCATGGGAAATATATTATGCATGCATAGCCCGTTTATTTTCCCCCTTTTGACATTAACAAAAAGTGGCTAGATAACAAGTCTAATAATAGCATGCTGGTTCAACAAACGTCAACATAATCGATTATTATACGGGATAATCGAATAGTTTAAAAAAAGATTCCCCCTAAATATAAGATTCCCCCTGAATTTATGCAACACATTCAAAGAAAGCATGTAAGTATGCATAAACTCTAGTCTTGCATATAGCCTTTCTTTTCTTCCTTTTGAAAAAAGTATATACTTCCCCCTTTTTAAAATATCAAAAAAAATTCATATAATGGAAATAGGAGAGATATTTCAAATGAAAATCAACTTTCATTAAATAGATAAAATATTACATAGGCCATAAAAATACAAGAAAATATTTAATCCTCGTTATCATCATCTTCGTCCATGTTTTGCGGCGGTGCCTCAAATGGGACAAGATTGCCATATTGATAGTTGATATGGTCAAAATATCCTAGGACATAGCGGGACAAAGTGTCAACTTTTGTTTCAATACGGGTAAGATGATTTACTATCTCCGCATTTGGATCTTGATTTTGAGGTGGATTTTGAGGAGGATTTTGAGGAGGTTGATTATCATGATCGCCACCACTGTGAAATGAAGATTCAGAAATTTCCCAGTGTTTGGTCCGATTTTTAAGTGGACCATTTGCCGTGATAATGCCGGCGGATTCAAGAAAATGCATGACAAGAAGTGCATATGGAAGATGTTTGTCTTCGACGAGAGCATCACGCATGTGAAGCTTGATTAATTTACAATAATTTAATCGAGCTCCGGAAGAAATGGCATGCATGAGTTTACAATCTTCTTGGGAGATAGTGGTGTGACTGCTTTTTCGGGGCTTGAGAACTCGGGTGATGAAATAGAATATCAACCGATAGTTCGGATCCATTCCCGTGATCGTAGGACGACGAGAAGTGAGACGTGGATCATAGTTAACAAGACCAGCTTGACGAAGAAAGGAGGTTTCGTCAAATAATTCTCCTTCTATTCCCACATATTGAGAAATGTCTTCTCCATCATTTGGGAGATAGGCAATGGTGTTTAGGAATTCATCTGAAATGATAATTTTAACACCATTTACAAAGGTGACAAGATTACCTTGATCGTTCTGGCGGAGATTTGAATAGAATGCCCGAACGAGTGTAGTATTTATAAAGTCAAAAGAAAGGAGAAGGAAGTTTAGAAGATTGCATTGCTGAAGAAAGTGTACAGCAAGACTGAAATTTTCAAGATACCTCATTGTGGAAAAACGAGGAGGAAGAATATCCCGTTTTTCGAATCTTGTAACAAAGCGATTTAGTGAAGCTTCGCTTCTGAAGAATAACACATCTCCATCTTGGTATGGAAACAGTCCGGGAGTAGGAGGAGTAGAGGCAGAGGCACCTTGCTTAGAAGCTCTAGTTTTTCTTGGCATTTTGATTGAAAGAGACTTGAGAAGACTAAAAATTTGCAAGGAGAGCTTTTGATAGAATTTGAAGACTTAGACTTGATTTTGTTGTGATATGAATGAAGAATACATCTCTATTTATAGAGTGGGAGAAGACATGGTATTCATGGCTGAATTTGAAGACTCAAAAACGGTCAGATTTTAAGGACCGCTGGAGACAATCGATTGTTTGCTGGAGACAATCGATTGTTGAGCAGATATGCCCGTTGGAATTCTGAAAAGAAAACTGACAATCGATTAAAGGGGTGTCAGCAGAGCAGAACGGTAAAAAATTTTTGAATTAATACCGTCTGACAATCGATTGTGTTATAGAGACAATCGATTGTGTAAAGTTTGACACTTAGATTCTGAGAATTTGGCTTGAAACAGAATGTTTTTGAAATTTCAGAAGATCACTGACAATCGATTGTTGAATTTGACAATCGATTGTGTACTGGGCAAAAAAAATGGTCAGTCCTGAAAATTGATTTTGGAAGTATGGTAATCAATTTTGAATATATTATAATCAATTTTGGAATTATGACAATTGATTATGAATGAAACAACGTCATCAACACATGGTGGAAGATATTGATTCTTCGGATGAAAACGTTTTTATGAAAATAGATTTTCCATCATGAATACATATAATCAACACCAATTGTTATAAATACCAATTTAGAAAATCAAAACTCAATACAATTTATGCACTTAGTCAATTATGCAATTTATCAAAATAACATTCATATCAATACTTGTGACATATAATACCAATTCAACTAGCTAAAGGGTAGAGTAAGGAACGATCATACCCGGTTTGTCTTGATGTCATCCTCCATCGTTGACATCTCAATTTGCTAGAAATTGAATTGAATGCTTCAAGCGAGCACATTTGCATTTCCAACATTTAATCAAGTGAAGCCATTTCCGATATATATATATATATATATATAAACAATTTATCACCATAATAACAATTCACAAACCAAACAGATATTTGTTAAGAAAATATCATCAATAAAATTTATGCAATCAATTCTTTCAAAGCACAAGTTCCCTCTTACTTGTAACAAATTGCCTAAAACATTTCTTCTTTTGATAAGAAGATTGTATTAAGGCTAATTCCTTTTACCATATTCACAAAAGAATAGGAAGGATATTGAGGAATATAAAATATGACGACTTCTATAAATTTATCAATTTTATCAAAAAACTATTGTTATTTTGAAAGGCATTTGTCAAAACATATATCGCATGCTGTTTCAAATAGATAGTCAAATCATGAATCAACCATCTTATCACCTGTTTAAGCAAAACACATCAATTTGACATTTTACAGGAAATACCGATTGTTACACAAGCAATGAAAAATCCATTTGAACGAGAGCATAACAGATGCATCAAATGTTATTTTATTAACAGTGATGCACACGGTTATTTTCAGTAATCCATATTACAACAAATGTCAAATATTTCAATTAAGCGCATTTGCAATAATGAGAACCAAAACAAAGCATGATTCAAGGAGAATTGATACGGATGGTTAACAAAGACATATCAACACATACAATTGGGCATGATAAAAATGAAAGCCTAGCCTTTAAAAAATTTCAAGAGCGTTTATGCCTATTTTGAACTGACACGATGCTAAATGATAGCTGTTGAGTTCAGAATTCAGAATGGTAACAAATCTTTGAGATTTTTACCGATTGACAATCGATTGTTGAAAGGGGACAATCGATTGTTGAACTATTTGACACTTAGTTCCTGAAAAATCTGCAAGAAGCAGAGAGTTTTTGAAAACTCAGAAAACCACGGACAATCGATTGTGCCTGTGAACAATCGATTGTGGACTAGACCAAAAAGGTTTTAAGTTCTGAGAATCGATTATGAGAGTATGCTAAAGGCATTTATCAAACCATATATTAAAACGTGATTTAAAACACTTTGCTGTTTTTAAAAAAATTGTCAAGACATAATTCAACTAAACATGATTTAGTAGGTACTCATTCAATGCACAAATCAACATTTGTCAAAGCATGGATCAAGCATTTAAATAGTTGATACTAGTAATCAAAAATGAATTTTCAGCATGTCAATCAACAAGTATAGTCAACAAGAAATTTCACAAATTGATTCTTACAAATAACGCATGTCAACGTTTTTCAGGGTGAGAATCAAGTTGACAACTTATATGTTAATAACACCAGCTGCCATATATCAACAAAACTGTCAACATTAATAATTTGCACATATTCAGTTTTAAAAAAAATAGCTAACCGAAATTCCTCTCGATGCCTTTTGGGTGTCGTGCTTGGCGCATCTACTACAATTTTGTAGTCTTCAAGCACACCTGCAAAAATACCTACGGAGAGGTTTTTGGTACCCATATCTTTTTGGGTCCTTTGGGGTTAGGCAAATGATAATTATAACCAAAAGATAAATTTCTATGTTTAGAAAAACACACAGGTGCAATGTGACCTATCCGATTGCAATAATGGCATACTACGTTCGGATTGTGCCAATGCCTAGGTTGCGCCAAATACATTCTAGGTGATCTAGAGTCATTCCTAGAGGCGTTGAGAATCCTAGAGTCATTTCTAGGTTGTCTAACGTAGTTCGTTCTAGGCTTATCAACAATAGTCCTAGTATTGATTCTAGGCGATGTAAAGTGATTAACTCTAGATTCATTATTCCAATTTCTAGAGTTGTATCTAGGTGATCTAAAGGCGTTAGTTTTAGACTTGTTTTCATACATCCTAGCGTAATGTCTAGGTGGTCTAAAGGAATTTGTCCTAGACTCATTTACAGCCCTAGAATTTTTTCTAGGTGGATCAGTAAAATTTCTAATGGGATTTCTGCTTTTATGCCGTTGATTGTTCCTCGACGTTTCCTTTTCTTCAATAACCTTAGGGACATCTATACTTCGTGATTCTAAAGTTTTCCTAAGTTCTGCGTTTTCTAACTTCAAAGAATCGCAGGAAGTACAAGTAGAGCATTTATCAATATAAGAAGCTTCATGCATAGTCTTAACGACTTGTCTAAGTTCTACACTATCATTTTGCAAAAACTGATTTTCTTTTACAAGATTCTCGTTATCAAGAGACAGATTTCCAAAAATTTTTTTTGTTTTAAAGAAAGTTGATTTTTGAAATCTTTTTCTTTCAATAAGAGACGTTCTTCAAAATCTTTTTCTTTTAAAGAGAGATTTTTCTGAAAATCTAATTCTTGCTGGGAAAGTGATTTCTTCAAATCTCTAATCATTTTGACAGCATTACAAAATTCACCATACAAGTCTTCATATGCATTTTGTAATTCTTCGAACGAGTGAGAGTTAGAGATACTTACCTCTTCTTCGTTGTTTCCATCAAATATTGGAGGCATGGTGTAGCAGTTTCCTTCACCGATTCCTGCAAAAGAATCATGAGTAGAAGCCATGGATGGTTCTCTCAAACTGTTAAGTTTTTCAGAGAGTATGGCTCTGATACCAATTGTTAGAAATAACGCTCTACGCTAGAGGGGGGGTGAATAGCGTATTAATAAAATTAAGCGTTTTCTTGCGGAATTTAAACTTTGCAGGAAATAAACAAATGCAGTAAAAATAAATTACACCACGATATATACTGGTTGGCCACACTTTGTGGTTAGTCCAGTCCCCGAGAGACTCTCTCGAGATTTCCACTAACAACCTTGTCAAGCTTAAGGTGCCCAACAAACCTTTACACTTGAGACTTGAATCACACAAATCTCAAACACTTGCTCGGAGGCTCCTCACCTCAAAGACTTCAATTTGCTCGGAGGTTCCTCACCTCAAAGACTTCAATTTGCTCGGAGGTTGCTCACCTCAAAGACTTCAATTTGCTCGGAGGTTCCTCACCTCAAAGACTTCAATTTGCTCGGAGGTTCCTCACCTCAAAGACTTCAATTTGCTCGGAGGTTCCTCACCTCAAAGACTTCAATTGCTCGGGGATACAATCCCAAAGACTTCACTTGCTCGGGGATACAATCCCAAAGACTTCACTTGTTAAGCTTCCGGGTGCCTAACGAACCTTTACAACTTGAGAACTTGATACAATACAAGCCTCAACCAACCCGCTTAAGGAAACCTATCCCTAAGACTTTACAAGAAGAAATATAACACTTCTTCTTACTACAAGTGTTTAACAAGAACACTCTTTTACTCACTTTACAAGAACTCTCTTAAAGAGTGGATTATGAGTACAAAATATATGGCTCAAGAACACAACAACTCAATCAATAATCTTGGCTCTCAAAAAAAACAATGTAAGATATGAAATTTGAATCACAAGAATGTAATGTATGCTTTGTAATTTTTCTGCAGTGTTGTTGTGTATTAAAAAATGATTTTCAGAGAGTGTTTTATAGAGAAAATGGAGCAATGGACCGTTGCTTTTAGTTCCAGAAAACACTCCTGAAAATCTGCCTGACAATCGATTGTTGATATTACACAATCGATTGTTGAAGCAAAATTTCAACAGACAGATTCCTTAAAATCTGGTTAAAAAGATTTCTGTTGAATTTAAAAAGAATGATAATCGATTGTTAACTTTAGACAATCGATTGTTGTTCAAATATCCAAAATATTTCTGGCAACTTTTTGACTAAAAGATTGAGTAAAGATTATACCATAAATAGATAAAGCCGTTGGAAGAAGTCCGTTTGGAAATATCACTGAGCACAATCGATTGTTAAATAGTGACAATCGATTGTTCTTCATTTTTGAAGATTTTGAAAACATTCTGTAAGTTGTCCAAAATTTTGAGACTAAGTATAAAATCTGACAATCGATTGTTGAACAGTGACAATCGATTGTTGCTTCAAAAATGATTTCAAACGAAGTTTCTGTCTCAAGACAACATTTTAAAAACTAAGTATAGAACTTGACAATCGATTGTTTCTTCAAGACAATCGATTGTTAAACCCAATTTTCTCAAAACGAGTTTAAAAATCATTTTGGCAAATATGCAACTTATTTCTTTAAAAACTTATGATGCATGATTTTATGAAAATCATTTTAGGTGAGAGCCAATATTAGAAATAAGTCGTTGAGTCAAGATTACAAATTAAGACCTACTCAACAGTTGATTGCATCTTCTATTCTTGAACGCGTACTATCCATCTTGTACTTGGACTGTTATTGTTCCATCACCGATGCTTGCCTCAATGTTTGGCATTTATCAAAACCTACATGAATCAACACACGTTAGTTTGAGAACGTGTTTCCAACAAGTGGTGGTCGATTGGACGAAGACGAAGGTGGCGATGGAGGAAGTCGATGGGTTGGAGGGTGCTGGTTCATTGGGGGTTGTTTGGGTGTGTTTGGAGAAGATGAAGAGGGGGGGGGGGGGTAAGGGGTGTGGCGGCTGCTATGGTTTTAGGGTGCTAGGGTTTTATTTGTTGTTGTTGAAGGTTGAAGAAGATAGGGCAGCCATGGATGGTCTTCTCTTCAAGATGGAAGATGAAGGCTAGGGTTTATGTTGTATCTTGTTCTTGTGTTAAAAGAAGAAGTGGGCTCAAAATTGGGCCTTTGGTGGTTGGTTTAAAATTGAGTTTCAAAATTTGGAGATTTAGGCAAAAAAGGACTAAAAATTCAAATGTGTTCTCCAGGTGGGTGCCTGCTACTGACTTGTAACTTGAAATGTGTTCCCTTGTTATTCAGGTGGGCGCCTGCAATCAAAACAACAAAATAAACGAAATTTTTGCCCTAGTTTGCACTAGGAAGATTTGTGAGTTGTTAGAAAAACAGTAAACCACTTATGCTATTGATGCAATGATGAGAGTAGGCTAAATACTTGGCTAGGATGTGCGTCTCCTGTGAGGAAAACCAAGAAACTTTGACTAGCAAGTGTGTCTGCTAAGAATAGAACCTGAATAACCCAAACTAAGAAGTGCGTCTCCCGGGGATGAAACTTGAATGAACCAAAAACTAGGAAGTGCGTCTCCTAGGGGTAAAACTTAAATAACTCAAACTGGGAAGTGCATCTCCTAGGGGTGTAACTTGAATGAACTAAAACTAGGAAGTGCGTCACCTGGGAATGAACTTACATGACCTAAACTAGGAAGTGCGTCTCCAAGGGGTAAAATTTTAATTTAGGAAGCGCGTCTCCTAGAACAAAAATATAAACGGATAGACCCATACTAGGAAATGCGTCTCCTAGGGTTGAAGTGCGTCTCCTAGGGGAAAAATCACAACTTAGAAAGTGTGTCTCCTAAAAGAAAAATGTAACCTACCTAGACTAGAAAGTGCGTCTCCTAGGGGTGAAACTTCAATGAATCGTTTCAGGAAGTGCGTCTCCTAGGAATGAATTTAAATGACCAAAGCTAGGAAGTGTGTCTCCTAACAAGTATAATCTGAAAGACCCATTAGTAGGAAGTGCGTCTCCTAATGGGTAAAACTTCGATAAATTTAGGAAGTGCGTCTCCTAAAATGAAAATATAACCTCAACGATCCAGACTAGGAAGTGTGTCTCCTAATTGGTAAAACTTCAATGACTCCAACTAGGACGTGCGTCTCCAAGGGATGAATTTAAATGACCAACATTAGGAAGTGAGGCTCCTGAAATAAATATATAATTTGAAAAACTCAGCCTAGGAAGTGCATCCCCCAGGGGGAAAACCTAAAGTTAGCAAGTGCGTATCCTAAAACAAAATATACTTAAAAGGCCCAGACTAGGAAGTGCTTCTCCTAGGGGTGATGTGTGGTCTTCGCAATTGCCTTTGAGTAAGCAGAGTTGGGGCATTACACCTGAAAAATTCAAGCTTTGCTATGAACATAGCCTTCATCCTTGTTCAGACAAATAAAACTCATGAGTTTAAAACATGGTGGTTAGTTTGTGGCCTTGACTTTGAGGGCGATTGCTCCTGCACTTGCCAGGACAATTTTGATTTCAACTTGGACGACCTTGGATGTTGTCGACTACCCTTTTTTTTTCAAACCATTTCATAAAGAAATATTCCTGATTCGTTCAAGTCCAATCGCTTATGCCTGATGCATTGCACTTAGGGGTGGGCATATATCGGGTAAAATCGATAACCCAAACCGTTAATTACTTATTGTGTTATCAGTATTGGATTATTGGGTTAATAGTTCGATAATGGGTAAAAATAAAATTATTATTGGATTATCGGTTCGGAATCGGGTTAGCTTTTCTATTATTGGGTAAACCAATAACCCAATAAGGATTTATAAATTTACTAGTTTACCCTTAGTGCATTGTAACTTTATTAATTAACCTAAGGTTTCATACTTTCAATTTCAGTTTTACTCACAGTCACCCTCACGCCCCTGCCTCCTCACTCGCATTCATGGTAGTCCTCACCCTCAGAGGCTAAGGCCACCGCCAGTCCACCACCGTCAGTCCGCCATAAGGCCCACTCTATCATCGTGTAAGTTTTGTCTTCTATAGGTTTTGGCTCAAGTTGTTTGCTTCTGTTTGCTTCTTTTTGCAATACTAAGGGCTGCATAATGGACTGGAGTTGTTTTTGGAGAAATAGTCAAGTGGACTGCCAGTCATAGTTCATAGCAGTAGTGTTGCTTGAGAAAGAAGTAGCAGTAGTGTTGCATTCAGTTTTAAGTTTTAATATTCAGCACGTTTAAGTGTTGCTTGGGAAAGTTGTAGTAGTAGTGTTTCATTCAGTTTTAAGTTTTAATATTCAGCACTTTTAAGTGTTGCTTGAGAAAGCAGTAGAGTAGTGTTGCATTCAGTTTTAAGCTTTAATATTCAGCACTTTTAATATTCACCGTTCATCGTTAATATCAAATTCTACTTAACCCTCTTAAATTAGTAAAAGGATTTTAGTAAAAGCTTGAAAAGGGTTTTCAATTTTGAAGGTGAAAAAAAGTGTGTTTCAAAAGGAAATAACTCAGAGTTTCCACCTGGCATTTGATTTCGGTGTGCCAGATCACCGATTTTTTTTAAATGATTTTTTCCTTTTAAAACGTTTCAGACTCTAAAACTAAATCTACACTAGCGATTCATGTAAGAGGGTTCATTTGGCTCGGGGAGAAGGTGTTAGGCACTTCCCGTGAAGGTCACGTTTGCGTACATGATCAAGTTGGCTTTTACGATATTCGAATTGAGATAAAAACACACATAGAAAAGAAAAAACAAACACACAAGAGGTTAGAGGTCGCTCCCACCTAATAAAAGGAAAATAAAACTAAAACTAAAAATACTATGAGTTTTACTTTAGGCCTCCAAATACAAGTACTTCGGGGAATTCCCTGGAATAAAACATATACAAAGTCTTCGGGGCATTCCCCGGATAAATTTAACTATGGGAGCGACCTCTCGCCTCAAAATTAACAAAAAATGCTAAGGCTTGCCTACCCGAATGTTGTTGGCCTAAACATTCTACTAACGAGCAAAGAAAAATAAGTAACGCAATAACATTCAAGCCTAATTTTTGTTTCGGTAAACTAAGACCAGGTCATTATTTGCTTCTTTAGTCTATTCCAATAACCCAATTTTCAAAATCAATTTATCATAAACATTGCCTTTTACTTCTCATTCTAATATTTGCTTAACAACCTAAATCGGTCAAACCAATCCAAATTAATCTAAGTTCAAAGCATTAACATGTAAACAAAAGAAGCTATTTAATAAACACAACATAAACTCCACAGTAACACCAAATTCATAAAAAACTCATGTTATCTTCATTTCAAGAAATAAAAGATTATGACAAAGGGAGAGAGTTGGACCTCAAAAATGAAGCTGCTATTTGTCTTGAAACCCGACAATGGACGAACTCGAATAGGAACCAAGAGCTGACCTTCGACGACCGGAAAACCTCATCAACAACCTCAGGTTGTGTAACTAACGACCTCAACTTTTCGGACGACTTGAATGAAACTCACCAAAAAATGGGAACTCCGATGGAAAGCCTTGGACTCTTAAGGAAGACGAGCAGCGTTGAGCGCGCCTGAAGACAAACAACACTGACGACGACTTGAAGACGATAAGGAACGCACACTGATGGCTGAAAACGACAACGCACGCACACTGAAGGCGACAACGAACAACACTGAAGACTGAGCGGCCAGTGGTTTGACGATGAGAATGGTGGAGTTCAGCTGGTTTCATGAAGAGTTGAGTGATCGCTCATAGCTTCTGTCGTGAGCCGCCATTGATGGAGCTTCAAATCTTCAAGATTTCGCCATTGAAGAGGAAGAGAAACAATGGAGAGAGAGGGTGAGGCTCATGAAGGAGACGAGGGTGGACGTGGGGCGTGACAGTGGTGGTCGTTTGGACGAAGACGAATGTGGCGATGGAGGAAGTCGACGGGCTATAGGGAGCTGGTTCTTTGGGGGTCGTTTGTGTGTTTAGAGAAGATGAAGAGAGGAGGGGGGCGGGTAAGAGGTGTGGCAGCTGCTATGGTTTTAGGGTGCTAGGATTTTTTTTGTTGTTGTTGAAGGTTGAAGAAGATAGGGCAACCATGGATGATCTTCTCTTCAAGATGGAAGATGAAGGCTAGGATTTATGTTGTATCTAGTTCTTGTGTTAAAAGAAGAAGTGGGCTCAAAATTGGCCCTTTGGTGATGGGTTTAAAATTGGGCTTCAAAATGTGCAAATTTAGGCCAAAAAAGACTGAAATTCAAATTAAATACATATAAGACTCTACATTAATTTTGATAAATTATTTGTTTTAAAATAAAAATAAAAATTAAAGTTGGAACTATTTTTGGTATTTTCAAAGATTATATTAGGATTAAAATAGGCTTAAACTAATATGCCCTCCTAAAAATATCTAATACGCGAATTAAGTAGAAAAATATGAAACTATTTTTGTAATTTTCGATTTTATTCTTAATGTAATGTAAAAGAGCCAAAATTAGTTGAAATAACTATATTAAACCTAAATTAAATATTTTACGCTAAAATGGGTGAAATTTCGGAGAGAGCCAAAAATCACGTGTCTACAATTGATTATTGCAATTTTCGATGGCGAAGGCGCATGACCTAAGTCCCAGTTCAACTTGTAGTTGAACGTTTGGTGAAGGCACGTAGCCTGAGTTGTTGTTCAACCGTGGTTGAATCTTGCAATTTTCAATGGCGCGTGGCCTGAGTCCCGGTTCAACTCGTAGTTGAACTTTTTTCCTTCCGCATTACACACTGTGCATAGGGTGTTGGAGGTTGTCTCTGATTTGAGATCTTGCACAATCTGTCTGTAGTCTTTTTGACTAGTTTGCAAAGGTTACCCTGTTATGGATCTCGGTTCGAGATGCTTTTGTGTCATTTTTCTTTTGGGAGGATCCTGTATTGGGGGGGGGGGGGATGAGGGTACCTTACCTTATGTGTTCTCTCCCCGTGAGGAGGGGGTCTGCTTCTTCTTCTTCTTGCACTTCTTCTTCCTTTTACCCGACATGCTGCTCTAACTTGTGCGAGCGATGTTGCTTTTCTGGCATTTCTTTCCTTTTGCTGAGGAAGAACTACAGGATTTTGTTATGAAATCCCCACAGACGGCACCAAATTGTTTAGCTCAAAATTATCACATACTTTGCTAGCATAAGACAATAAAAATAAATTGAGGGCCAACCATAGCATATCATAATAATCGACCAAATGATAAATACAAGAGACAAGTGTTATTCGTTAAAAAGAAATGTGTAGAGATCTTTTATTGATAGTATTGATTCGGTCTGTCTCTCCATGGAGAGGTTGAGAGCCTTATAATCATGTTCTCTCTTTTCTAGAGAATAGTGATGAAGAAGAGGAAGCATCCCTTTTCTAGGGTTTCTTCTCTTAGTTAGCAATAACGGCCATGACTATGCTGAGGTCTCGTCCTTACGACGTCAGATAGACAATAGCTTTAATAATCGAGTCAGCTGATGATCGTATATCATAATTAATAGGTGGTCATATCATTTATTAATTACGAAATAGCTTAGGGTATAATTAATCTCATTAATTATCTCAGAATCATATTTTGACCCATAGAGGTATGTTGCCTTAACCAGAAATATCAAGAGGATCCACCTCCAGATAATTTTCTTGATAAGCTCCTTTTGGAATGGACATTAATGCACTTAGATTTTGTTCGGAAGAAATAAAAGTCTCATCTCTAGTCAAGATTTGCCAGTGAAATACTCGTACACTCCTTGAATATATATTGAAGTCACCGAAAACTTCACGAAAAGAGACGTTTTTATTTCTGAATATCTATGGCGAAATTGGGGAATAATCAAGACAAGGGCCCAATCTGGTAGGACAAGTTACATCAAGTCAAAAACTCTGCAGCATTTAAACCTTAATCTGTAAAATATGACGAAATCTAGCCAACTTTTAAGCTGGGGTAGCGGACATTGTCTCCGTTTCTTCAGCTGCAAAAGGAATTGGCTTGGTTGGGGAAGGCAACTGCCCGATGCTGTCCACCTTCTCCTTTAGTTTCGGCCGAACCACTCGGACTTCAGTAATGCCCGCAACCCTAGTTTGTTGTAATGCACTCTCCTTACAGACCCGCCCGCTGCTTCAACAGCTGCTTTAGCTCTAACAGTCACCCTTGAGACCTGTCATCAACAGTTGATGTTGGATGAATACAATTAGGCTCATTTTTTGAAGGCAAATATGCTCCATATTCTTTATTTAATGATACCGTTAACAAGGGAATAAAAGGATCATATCAAACCATATTAATGCCCGGCTTTATGTAAAAAATAAAATTTACTACTCCCCCATTCAAGTTTATGTGAACCTATTTCTTTTTCGGCCCCTTCCAAAAAGAATTACCCCTTTCTAAATTTAAAAATAATTTAACTTAAACTTCCAATTTTACCCTCAATGAAAAGCATTTATAACCGCACAAATACTCTGACATATTAACACTGCAAGTTTCAAAAGAATTATAGCCACACAAATAATATGGTTTGTTTAGGACCACAAGTTTTAAAAGTATCATTTCTTTCTTAAACTGCATACTCGGTTAAATAGATTCTATGAATTGGAACAAAGGGAGTATGTGATTTTGGTCATTTTCCATTTTCTTAGTTTCTTGCCTTCTTTTCCCATAGAGTAGTGACTGGGGTTTTAGAAGATACACCTAAAGAAGATAAATACTCGCACCCCCATTCCCAACCAATCAACATTTTTGAAGACACACAGACACTTGTGGAAGTGCCAAGCTGACTTAAGCTTTTACAATTACTTACACTTGGGAATGCATTCACAATAAATAGCAGTACATGTGCAAATCGATTCTGAAATACAATCGCAAACTGTAAAGTTGATGTTATTTCTGTCAAATAAACCTTCAGATAAAGCTCTATTCTATAAACTCTATAAGAAGTGTGACACAACATATTACGGAAAAGAAAAAGTAAACCATAACAAACTAAGAATCCAAGGCTATTCTAGTAGTCTTAGCTGAATATCACCTCTAGATGGATGGGCCATTGAATATGTTCAGCTCCACGTCCCATCAATCTGACTCCATCTCCTATTTGCTTCCCTATTGCCACAAGAAGTCGGTTTATCACTCAAGGTGTAAAAGCTTACACTATCATTCTATATTGTTGCATCAGAAGCCAGAATTACCTTTAGAGTTTTCATTGTTATCAACACTGACGAGTCAATCTTCCCTGCATTTATCAGCTTTCCCAACCCAACTGGCTGGACAAAGCAAAAGACAACGAACAAGAAATCAGAAGATAATCAGCAAAATTACTTCAAAGTTTTAAAGTAATAAGTGGTTTCTGTTTATGTCCTTTATGATCTTTTCACCAGTGTATGCATCTCCTTCATGCCTTTGTTCATCAGTGACATCTTATTTACCAATCAACCAGAGAGATGGCGGATGAAGGGGATCAAGGGTGGTTGCATAGCTTATGTTTAAATCCATAGAAAACAGGCAAATAGCTTGTGACACCGGAATGAAAATAAGATCGTTGGCAACTTGATGCTATAGTCCTTTTGGGAAAGAAAAAGTTTTCAATGACTTTTGTGTCAGTTAATAAACACAAATATATAATTTACATTGGCAGAATAGCAGTACAAAATCACTAAATTGTACTGGGCTTCTGCATCATTATGCAAAACATAAGCAATATTAGATATGCTGATATGAACAGCAGAGGACAGTGTAGCCACAAGGTAGCGAGGAAGATCCCTCAGTTTGAATAGGAGTAGCTGTGCTTACACTAATTGACAGATCAACCCAAAGAGTACAAAGCTAACAAACAGACACTCTTAATAGCATCCTTGGAATGTTATAAATGAAAGTTCAACTTATTTGTTCGACCAATAAAAAGAAAAAGAAAGTCCAACTTATTTGATTTTAAGGTAAATGTAACAGTGCCCTTCATTTGAGATTGTAGTACAATAGAAGGTGATTTATCGGGTTTCAGAAGCTGGCTAGGTCCACAAAAAATAAACAAGAATACACTGTCCCATACGTTACGTAATATACTGGCAATTCTCAAGTGCATCCTGACCATAAAGATGTCATTTTATCATTCGCATCCATTTCTTGACCTTGCTCCTTAACATAATAAAGCAATCATAACCAATTTCTATATACCATTCAAAAAGTGAAATATGCACAACAACCACATCTAATATATACGCAAACATTACTTCTATCCCGAGGGGCAGGGAGGCTTTTTCCAGGAGATCCTTGACTCAAGCGAGCAACAAGAGACTATCAATAGACTAATAATAAAATAATATAAAATACATAATATAAAATAACATAAAATAATAAAATAACAACAACATAAGAAATATATGAAATACGAAAAGGATGGAAGGTATACCGTATACTAATATCCAACAGATAAAGCCCTGCATCAGTAGCTGATCAGTAGCATCCTAGGACTAACTCCTAACTGGCTAGTCTCACTCTAGTGCGTTGTAGAGATATTCACAATTTCCCCCTAACCTACAACCTTAATGCTCGACCTCCACAATTCCCTGTCAAGGGCCATGTCCTCAGTAATCCTAAGTCGTTCCATATCCTGCCTGATCATCTCTACCTGATACTTCTTAGATCTCCCTCTACCTCTCCTCGTGCCCACAGCCAGTCGCTCACACCTCCTCGCTGGTGCATCATTGCTTCACCTCTGAATGTGCCCGAACCATCTAAGTCTTGCTTCCCGCATATTGTGTTCTGCAACTGCCTTATTTAGAAGAAAACCTTTTCCGACAAAGACACAAAGATACACCCATATTCCTAAAAGTGGATAACAAGAGGAAGACAAGTTAAATATAGAATTACTTGGTTCGGATAACTGATAAAATGAACTTTGGTTCTTACCTTGATACACCAACCGCTACTGCTGTCGGTGGTGTATCCAGAATTTTTCGTAAGCGATGTCATATTCAAAAAAGAAATAAAATTACTCCTTTTGTTTCAAATTAGATGACACACTTTACTTATCGAGAGTCAATTTAACTAAACTTTGAAGCTAAATTATTGGTTAGAGCATCCACTTAGTTAACAGAGATCTTGAGTTCGACTGTTAACAAAGTTAAGAACATTTTATTCTCCTATATTTTTGTATTTCGCTTTAGTTGTACTCATTGTGCGAACAAATACAATCCATACATGTTGTATCCTTTGTGTACAACCATATGTCTACAGTAGATATAAGTTGTATCCTTTGTACACCCTTGTATTTCACCTTGACTATGCAGGACTACTGAGGTGAAAAGACAGGATGTATTTCGACGAACTGCTCTGGATTCCAGGAGGACATAATGAGGAGGACGACAGACCCACTCACGACAATAAGGAGAAGCAGTGGTTCGAATCCACATCGTGAGACCAGGACAGTGTGGAGAAGCATCGATAAATGCTATTAAGATTGATGATACAGCTTAGAGGAATTCCTCTCTTGCTGCCGGACCGATTCCTTTCCTTTTGATGTGGACAAATGGGCATCCCTAGAATCAGCTGCTCTCCTTCCTGTTGGAGGAAGACAATGCGAAAAAATTAATATATTAGTAAGCCAAGGTGATTGTTCGTTGACAACATTGGGGCAAATTGATACATATTGTATTTCTTGCATGAATGAATACAATTGCGCGAATGAATACAGCTGATACACGCTACATTAGTTGCGCAACGAATACAGTTGACAGAGGTTGTATTTGTTGCACGTTTGAATACAAGTGATAAAAATTAATAACAATTGAATAATAACTACGAATGGTAATTAGGCGAACTATACTTACTAGGCTCTAAACTATATTGGTTTATGAAAAAATTTCTTTATTTTATTTTCCAAAATTGATGTCTTGCAATTGATTGTCTTTTTTCCCATGTAAATTACTCAATAGCCACCGTATTTTCTTTGCCTAGGAAAACTGCGCTTTTGGTTTTGTTAACTATTTTGTTTATAAAGAAATTGTAGAAATTGGTCATAGCAATAGGTGTTGTACATAGGCAATTGTAGTTGTAAAGAGAGTCACTAGATTAGTTATTTAATTGTATAAGTTGAAGGATTACAAGTGTAACAACTAACTACTTCATTTTAACAATACACAGAGTAGTTCTTTCTCTCTCTCTATCTGTGATTGTTCTTCTCTCCTCTTTTACTCAGAACTAGTTTCCCTTTAAATATTGTATAAAAGCCATGAATCCATGGCGTTTTTTTGCTGAGAATCTGAGAAATGGAGGATAGCTGGTAGTGTTCTACCACAATTTTGTTGAAGATCGAAGAATTGAGAGAATCAATTTCGAGCAAACCTTAGTTTTTTCCATTTTCCAGTAATTGAGGCTATTCTGCTGTAAATATCACCGGTAACGGAAACTATACAAGGTTCCCCATTTCAATCGTGTCTATCACTGAGAAATATAGTTCGAAAATGATGCACGGAATCACCGAAGTGGAGAAAAGCAATTCGGAGAAATTCACTGATATTCATCCCCGTCATCCTCTCTTCCTGCATCCATCAGATACACCAGGTAGTATTTTAATGCCGCAACAATTAACTAGAATTGAAAACTACATCGCATGGAGTAACTCAATGAGAGTCGCACCATTGGACAAAAATAATTAGGGTTTATAGATGGCAAGTGTCTCAAAGAGCATTACAAAGGTGACTTAGAGCATGAATGGGAAATATGTAATGCATTCGTATTATCCTGGATTACCAATTTTGTATCGAAAGAGCTAGCAAATGGATTAATGTGCTCAACCAACAAACATAATGTATAGGTAGATTTGAAAGAGATTTTTCTTAAGAAGAATCTGACTAGGGTGTATCAATTATTACGTGAAATATGCACCCTTGAGCCAATGGATTGCTTCAATTTCACAGTACTTTTCAAAGCTAAAAAATGCTTGGGATGAGTATTGGTCAATAGTGCCACTTTCTTGTGATTGTAAGAAACACAAGAAATATGCACAACATATGGAGCAACGGAAGTTAGTACAGTTCCTAATGGAATCAAATGAAACTTATGCACAAGCAAGGAGTCAAGTATGGTTCACTGTACCAGTGCCCACACCAAGCTTACAACGTGATCATGCAAGATGAGAGTCAAAGAGAACAGTTTAGTATGATTTTACAACTTATCCCAGGATTGAAGCAGATGAATATGACTGATCCAACAACCTTTGCTTTTACTCAAAACAATAAGCTCGAGAAGAATAATGGTATGTAGTGTGATTATTGCCATTTGAAGGGCCATTTGAAGAAGAATTGTTACAAGTTGGTTGGATATCCTCCAAGTCATAAGTTTAACAGAAAAAGATCTTTGACATGTTACAAGGTTCAGGAAATTATAGGGGAGCATCAGCAAATAATGCTAACTATGTGGAAGAACCAGAAGCTAGTAGTACACCAACTCAGTGCTTTGCCAATGTTAGCTGCAGATCAATATCAACAACTCTTGAAGCTGATCAACCAAGAGCCGAATGTTACAGAGGCAAGAGCTAATATGGAAGGTATAAAAGAACTTCTTAATGCTTGTTTGCTTGCAGGTTCTGAAACTAATTCTTGGGTGATTGACACTGGGGGCTCAAACCATATGGTTTTCTAGCCTGAATCTTTTAACAAAATCTACTTCTGTTAAGTCTAATGCCAACAAAGTACACCTGCCAAATAGGCACACAACTACAGTAACACACATAAGATCCTTAACATTACCAAATGATCTATCATTGTATAATGTGTTGTACGTTCAAGGCAACATAATAACATGAAAACCTTGAGATTACATTTTCTAGTGACCCAATAAACCTTTTGAAAAAAAAAACAGTAAAAAGAAACAAGACTGAATAATGTTATTTGGACTGCTAAATTTAGCAAGCAAAATCCAATCACTAGTGCTGTGTGTCATGAAATAACAGCGACACCCATTTTCCACGGGGATATCCTTTAGGACATTCACTATAATCATACCTTTAAACAATAAATAATAAACAACAACCCAGTATAATCCTAACCAAGTAGATGTTCGCTACAAAGCAAGATTGGTGGCCAAATGATATGCTCAAAAGGAGGGAATTGATTACAATGAAGTGTTTTCTCCAGTTGTAAAATATTCCTCCATTAGAATCATGTTGGCTTTGGTAGCACAATTGGATTTGGAACTAGTTCAGATGGATGTAAACAACTGCGTTTTTACATGGAAACTTGGAGCAGGAAATCTACATGACTCAGCCAGAAGGATTCAAAGTTGTTGGAAAGGAAAATATGGTGTGCAAACTTGAAAAATCGTTGTACGGTTTGAAACAATCTTCTAGACAATGGTACAAACGATTTGACATGTTTATGTTGCGGCAAGGGTACAAGAGAAGCAAATACGATCGTTGTGTGTATTTGCGCAGGCTTAAAGATGGTTCCTTTATATATCTTCTCCTATATGTTGATGATATGTTGATAGTTTCCAATAATTCGGAAGAAATTGATAAGTTGAAGATTCAACTGAAGAAAGAGTTCGAGATGAAGGATCTGGGTGAGGCAAAGAAGATTCTTGGCATGGAGATAATAAGAGATAGACGCTCAAAGGAACTCTGTTTATCTCAGAAAGAATATTTGAAGAGAGTACTACAACGTTTTGGCATATATGACAAGACTAAGCCAGTTAATACTCCACTTGCTCCCCATTTTAAGCTAAATACTATTATGCCACCAAAGGATGAAGCTGAACGAGAGTATATGTCAAAGGTACCATATGCAAATGTTGTTGGTAGCTTGATGTATGCAATGGTCAGTACGAGACCTGACATTTCACAAGCTGTTGGAGTTATTTGCAGATATATGCATAATTCAGGGAAGGAGCATTGGCAAGCTGTGAAGTGGATTCTATGGTATTCATAATACTGTAGATGTTGGGTCAGTTTTTTAGCAGGAAAACAATCAGTTTGTAGTTGGATATTATGACTCAGATTTTGCGGGTGATCTGGACAAACGAAGATCAACTACTGGTTATGTGTTTACTTTTGCAAAGGCACCAGTTAGTTGGAAGTCTACTTTGCAGTCAACAGTTGCTTTGTCTACAACAGAGGCAGAGTACATGGCTATTACAGATGCTGTAAAGGAGACAATTTGGCTTCAAGGATTGCTAAAGGAGCTTGGTATTGAACAAAAAGGTATCACAATTTTTTGTGATAGTCAAAGTGCTATTCAATTAGCGAAGAACAGAGTTTATCATGCAAGGACGAAGCACATTGATGTTCGGGATCACTTCGTATGAGAAATCATAGAAGAAGGTGGAGTCACAGTGAAGAAAATTCATACTACGGAGAATCCTGCTGATATGCTGACAAATGTGGTAACTGCGATCAAGTTTCAACATTGTTTGGATTTGATCAACATTGTTGAACACTGAAGATTGAAGATGAAGACACAACCAAAATTTGTTATAGAGAGAAAATTCAATGTGGAGATTTGTTGAAGTTTGGCAAAATGCCAAAGTCCCACATCGGTGGGTTATTGTTTTGGTGGGGGATTTTCCCCCGATAAAAGAAGGCCTAATGTTTAGGATTTAAAAACATCTCTCATTTGGCTTCTCATTTGTTTAAGGCATTTGTATTTTCTCTCTTTTGTATTATTTCACTTGTATTTTTGGAGTGGAATAAAATATTGGTTGTGTCTCGTTAAATCTGGTGTTCATTTTAGTGTTGCTTTATTGTCTTATTATTATTTAGTAGCTGCTATAATTTTTGGTATAGTAGTTGTGACTAATTCACACTATATACATGTTGAGATATAGGCTATGATGATACACTAATTCTGAGCCTAATAATTGGTCATTTCCTTAATTGTGGCTAATTCTGTAATTCCTTTATTCTTTTGTATTCTTTTGTAAAATAGGCTATATGTGCAAATAGGTTGTATTTGTAAATAGGCTAGTTTTGTAATAAGTATATTTGATATATACTCTCACTTAACGCTTGACCCTTCAGGAGGGTCATTTGGCTTATGACCGAGTCTTCTTCGAGACTCTTCTATTCTCTCCTCCTTCTCTCTACTTTCTCTCTCTAAATTTTCTCGGATTCTCTGCATGTTTTCATGGTATCAGAGCCGGTACAATGATCCGGTGATGTTATCGTGTGAATCAATAGTTCATCTGAACTATTTTTAACAAAACTTGGGATTTTTCTGAGATCGAAAAGATCGATGATGGTTTCAACCATGTTGCAAGGTTCAAAACATGATGAATAATGGACTCTCCCTTTACCATTTCACTTAAGGAAAGAATTCAATTCTATATGTTGCGCGCCTAACTCATACATCATGAGTTGTGCTCTCACCACTATATCAAAGTCATGTAGGTATTTTTTGTGTCTCAATATTATATGAATTTTATAAAAGACGTTCAGAGTCTTTTTAATATATTTTGGATTAGGCCACCAGTTTTGTTGAGCCGCATCATTGACAATCAACAATTATTTACAAACTACTGCCCCACTATAAACGTACTATTCAACCAGCTTCATTCACATTTGGTAACTGAATGACAAACGCGATATCTTTAATGCTCTTGTTATAGTTGCCTTATTTTAAGTGAGACTATAAATTTTATTGAGAAATTATAGGCGGATAAGTGGCTCTAGGAGGAGACTAGTAAAACCTTGATTTAGGTCTCCCAAAATTGTTAATAATGAATTTCATAATTTTTATTCAGATTAGATAATATAAATGTTAGTTGAAAAAATAAAAAGTACAAAGAAAATTGTAAAAAAGAAAGAAAAATGTCTACTCTTAAACAGAAAAAATATTTTTAAAACTTTTAATTAAACTACTTAAATCTTCATATTAGTAAATATATTTTTTACAAAAATATCAAATGAAACATATTGCAAATACATGTCTAATATCTCTTTTATTTAAAAAAATTATAAATAATAATATTACTATGTGAAGTTAAAGACTTTATGTCATTTAAGAATATATGCTATAAACAACAAGTATGAAAAATAGTAAGATTAGCTTTTTTTGCATATATGTGTATACGTAGTAATAAAAAAAGTATAAAGCCTTTTATTAAAATTTGACTTTAGGCCACCAATTTTTCGGAGTCGCCCTTGCTTCTGGGGTTTATATCTGAGCATAGATAGTAGTGAAAGCTTGAGTTTCAGTGTATAATTTTAATGGGGTTATAAATTAGAATCATGTGTTTGTTTTTGGTTTTTTTGATGAATACTGTGATTTATGGGAGATGGGAAGTAGTCCTTTAACAATGTAGTATTACTCCCCAGCAGTGTATTTTTTAGGGCACACACTTTCTCTTCCTCTTTTTTCCCTTCTCGTAGTAAAGTCCATGATTAATCAAAAAATAGAAAAAACCACAATTACCTTTTTTATTAATTAACACAATTATTATTGAGCGAATGCCTATCAAAAATCGTCTCCCTATCGTTATTATGTAGGGATAAGTTTTGCATACACATACCCTATATAAATCGCACATGTAAAATTAAATTAGGTCTATTATTGTTGTACATACAAAAACTTAGAGAAATGAGTGAAAAAGAAAATAAAGGAGAATTGTTTTGGTTTTAGACTATGTTTTAATAAAATTCTTTTGAAATGATGATGTTATTTTTGGTTGTTTCACGTATTTAACAATAATAACAACAATAACAATATCCAGTATAATTTCATTTGTGGGGTTTGGGGAGGGTAATGTGTACGCAAACCTAACCTCTATCCCGATGGGGTAGAGATGATATTTCCGATAGACCCTCGATTTAAGAAGAAGAAAAGACAAAAAGAGACAATATATCACTACCATCATGGAAATAATAACAATAACACAAGAACCAGTGAATAGATTGAAAACATAAATAATGACCAATAAATACGGCCTGACACTATAAAAATAGTGGAGTAGTATAAACACAACACTGGCCACTAGCAGTCTAAGACTAAATCTTATTAGCCTAAGCTTATACTTGTAGACTAAAGATGCTCAACTACATCCTAACCCACAACTTTAATGTTCGACATCCATAGCTTCCTATGGAGTTTCATGTCCTCGGAGATCTGAAGTCTCGCCACATCCCTCCTGATCACTTCTCCCTAATACTTTATAGGCCGCCCTCTGCCCTCTCCTCACACCCACCAACGCCAACTGCTCACACCTCCTTGCCGGGGAATCTATGCTCCTCCTCTAAACGTGCACGAACTATCTGAGCCTCGCTTCCCGCATCTTGTCATCAATAGGAGCCACACCCACCTTCTCCCGAATACCTTCATTCCTAATCTTATCCATCCTAGTGTGCCCGCTCATCCACCTCAACATCCTCATTTCCGCTACTTTCGTCTTCTGGGTATGTGAGTTCTTAACTGGCCAACAGTCAGCCCCATACAACATGGCTGATCTAACCACCATTCTATAAAACTTTCCTTTGAGTAGCAGATGCACTTTCTTGTCACACATGACTCCAGATGCTAACCTTCATTTTATCCACCCCACCCCTATACGGTGTGTGACATCCTCATCGATCTCCCAATCCCCCTAGATAACCGACCCAAGGTACTTGAAACTACCTCTCTTAGAAATGACCTGCGATCCAAGCCTCACGTCCATGTGCGCTTTCCTCGGCTCGGCACTGAACTTGCACTCAAGATATTTCCTCTTCGTCCTGCTTAACTTGAAACTCTTAGACTCAAGGGCTTGTCTCCAAACCTCCAGCCTCTCGTTAATACCACTTTGCATCTCGTCAATCAAAACAATGTCATTAGCGAATAACATATACCATGGCACCTCTCTTTGAACATGGTGTGTTAGAGTGCCCATCACTAGAGCAAACAAGAATGAGCTGAGCGCAGATCCTTGGGTAACCCCATAACAACCAGAAAATGCTCAGAGTCGCCTCCCACTGTCCTAACCCGAGTCTTAGCTCTATCATACATGTCCTTAATTGTCCTAATGTAAGTAATCTGTATACCTTTAGCTTTTAGGAATCTCCAAAGAACCACTCTAGGACCTTGTCATATGTTTTCTCCAGATCAATAAACACCATGTGTAGATCCTTCTTCCTATCCATGTACTGCTCCACCAACCTCCTAATAAGGTGGATAGCTTCCGTAGTAGTACGACCCGGCATGAACCTGAACTGGTTGTCTAATACAGACACCGTCCTCCCTACCCACGCTTCTACTACCCTCTCCAACACTTTCATGGTATGACTCAATAACTTGATACCCATATAGTTATGGCAACACGAGATTTCACCTTTGTTCTTGTACAACGAAAACACTGTACTCCACCTCCATTCGTCTGGCATCCTCGTCGTCCTGAAAATAACATTAAGCAACCCAATCAGCCACTCCAGACCTGCTTTACGCATACACCTCCAAAATTCTACCGCAATCTTGTGGCAACTCTACATTCACCTTTGTTCTTGTACAACTGAACCACCGTACTCCACCTCCACTCGTCCGACAGCCTCATCATCCTGAAAATAACATTAAACAACCTAATCAGTCACTCCAGACCTACTTTACCCATACACAAAATTCTACTGCAATCTCGTCAGGCTCGGTAGCTCTGCCCCTGCTCATCTTACAAAGCTCCCATGACCTTCCCAACCGTGATGCGCCTACAATACCCAAAATCACGGTGGCTCTCAGAATGCCCAATTTGCCTAGCACAATATCCTGATCCCCTTCTTCATTTAGAAGTCAATAAAAGTAAGTCTACTATCTCCGCTTAATCTGGGCCTCTCCCATCAACACTCTACCCTCCTCGTCTTTGATGCACCTCACTTGGTCCAGATCTCTATCCTTCCTCTCTCTCGCCTTAGCTAGTTGGAATAATTTCTTCTCCCCACCTTTGGCCCCTAGTTCCTCGTATAGATGACTAAAAGCCTTAGTCTTAGCCTCCGTGACCGCCAATATCACCTCATTCCTAGCTACTTTATACCTCTTCATGTTCGCATTCCTCTCAACCTCGCATGTGCTCCCTACTAACTTCAGGTACGTCTCCTTCTTAGCTTCCATTTTACCTTGGACCACTTCATTCCACCACCAGTTACCTTTGTGCCCGCCAGCAAAACCCTTCAATACTCCCAACAACTCTGTTGCTGCCTCCCGTATATAATCCTCTATAGTCTACCACATAATGCTCATGTCCCTACTACTCATCTAGGCTCCCACATCTGATAACCTCCCTTCCAACTCCAGAGCTTTATCCTTAGTCAGGGCTCTCCACTTGTTCCTCATTCGACCTCGTGGATTCCTTTTCATTATAATACCGACGTCCATCATCAAGAGCCTATGATACATCGCGAGAATCTTATCCGCGATAACCTTGCATTCCTTACATAGATCTCTGTCGCGCCTCCTAAGGAGAAGATAGTCAATCTGAGTCTTCGCCACCGTACTCTGAAAAGTAACCAAATGCTCCTCCCTCTTTGGAAAACTAAAGTTAGTAATCACCAACTCAAATGCCTTTACGAAATCCAACATCGAAGATTCTCCTACGTTCTTATCCCCAAAACTGAAGCCACCATGCACCTCGCCATAGCCGTCTGCAGTCAACCTAATATGACCCTTAAAATCCCATCATATAAATAACTTCTGAGCAAGCAGAATACTATGCACAATCTCATCCAACCCCTCCCAGAAGTGCCTCTTGACCTCCTCATTCAAGCCTGCTTGCGGTGCATATGCACTAATGACATTTAGGGTGCACTCTCCAACCACCACCTTAATAGACATTAACATATCATTCACCCGTCCGACCTCTACCACATACTCTCTAAGTTCCCTATCCACCAAAATACCTACACAATTCTTACCCTTCAGGACTCCAGAGTACCATAACATATACTCGTGTGCATTCTTCAAGCTCGATCCTACCCACCGAGTCTCTTAGACACACGCTATATTGACCTTCGTCTTCTGTAGGATCTTCGCCATCTCTATAGACTTACCAGTCAATTACCTATGTTGTATGACCAAATTCTCAACCTATAGGCACCCTTGTGCCACTTACCTCCCTTGCCTCCGGTCCCACCCCTGGCCTATGCCCTACCCTCCGCCTCGCCCTGTGGACTCCCCGAGGACATGGGCTTACTCTACCATCGCAGACTACAACCACTATACCTACAACAGACTAAGGTGAATCACTCACACACACACTAGGCAAAAGGACCAGACTAGGAGAAAACAAGTTGAAGCTAACAGAAAGCTTAACACTAATGTGAAGTAAAAAGGCAGCAGTTTAACTAACGCAAGCAAAAGTAGGTACCAACTCCCGAGAATAGAACCTAGAAGTTATTTTGGTGTACACGACACTGTTGCGGCACCTGGCTCATTCACGTCTAACTTTCCACCGCCCCTTTCTTCTACTTTCCCTAGATCCTCGTATGTTTGTGCACCTGCTCCTCGCTCGTCTCCAATGGACACCATGTATTGCCTGAAAGACACAACACACCCAAAACCAAAAAAATGTGCTGCCTCCACTACCACCTGTGGGGCCTCAACAAAAGCAAAGAAGAGAAAAACAAGAAAATAAGAAGAAAGGAAAGTGGAAGAATAGTGGTGGAATATTTGGTCTAACAGAATAGTACAAAGAAGAGGAAAAAAAGAAGGAAAGGAAGGGGGAGGAGCAGAGGAGAAAGGATGGCCAGACAGAGAGGAGGAAATATATTAATATGATATTGACAATAGGAAAAATAAAATTCTTATAATATATGAACAAAGACCCGTATGCAATTTTTGGTTGTTTCAAGCTCTGCTTTAAAAAGCAGAGTTGGGACTCGTCGGGGGCTCGCCCCAGGGTGGAGCACCCACAAAACGTCCCTGGGCTTATCTCTTGGGCTTAGCTGTATGAGACTTACACCTCGGCTGTTAGGGGTTACGCCCTGGACACGCCCAATACCCATTGTACTGACCACCTAATAGAACTTTATGCAACTATATATAACTAATCTTGTAAATCCTCAAATTTTCTTAATAAATCATTATCTATTCAAAATTACTTTTTTTTTAATCATAAATCAATAAGTTGAGAGTATTTTATGTTATAATTAAAATAAAAATTATTGCATGTTATCCACTAAGACTGCTATGATAGTAAATTTGAAATAAATCTTTCATTTAAAAATATTCTTCTATTAACTTTAGTTATGTATTTATTATATAATAGTCCATATTTTTTTTAATAATTATTTCCTAAATATAAATCTTTTCATATTTACGAGATACAAAACTTATTTATTTAATAGCTCAGTATTAGCTATTAACTATTCACAAAATAATTAGTTATCATGGTATTGTATGGTGAATTATGTGTCACTTTATTAACTTGTTGAAACTTAAAAATAATTGATACAAGAGAATCATATTTAAATTGTGAATTATGTTTTTATGTAACTTCTCTTCTAGATAGAAAACATATTAAATAAAAGGAGTATTTTAAAAAAATATGAAAATTTTTCAAGATTTATTACCCCTTAACTGATATATATATAAAATTTTGTATCAAATACATTATTTTTGATGTTTGAGATGTAACGACGTGACAACTAATTTGCATATTATGCATATGTCATTATTTTTGTATTATTCATAGTAGAATTATAATATATAATTATTTTAAATAAATTATTTTTATAATTTTGTGATTTAATGTAATTTTTATAATTATTTCTTATTTAATACTATCTTAAAATTCTTGAAATTCGTAAAATTTAAAGATCTGCAGGACTTACACCCCATGTCTCAAGGTTTACGCCTCGCTCGTCAGAGGTAAAACGCCCCGCCTCACGCCTCCGCCTCATAAAACTTTGGTTTCAAGTATTTTACGAGGTTAAAAAAGGACGACAAAAATTAATGTAAACAGTCCCGCTTAAACTATAACAATTGAAAAATGTATAATATGTAAACAATCATTCTTTTTTGTATAATCTCTGTATATAGATTAGTGGTAAGGTCTACGTACACATTATACACTAACATCTCTAGACCTTACTTGTGAGATTTTTTACCGGGTCGTTGTTTTTATTGTTGTGAAAAAGTAAACCGACTTTTTGTGTAATGATCTCGGAAAAGAATTTAAGCATGAAGCTTTGTGAATTTGGACCAATTTGTTTGGGCGAATTTTTACGCTCATTGATGCATTGATTAGCTTCGGACATTAGGTTGTAATCGGGGTTTTCGACCAGTAATCACTTTTAGGACTGCTTTTTAAAACGATAGTCGCATTTACAAAGTATTTAAACTCTAGTCAAATACGATTGCTCCGTCTTACTTCTTCTTCTGCTCATATGTGGCTTTCAGCGGTCGTTCAGAAGGATTGTTTAGTTTGGATAATTTCAACAAAATTACCTAGGCTTTCAACTAAATCTTGTTAATTAATTATATAAAAATATTAATTCTTATGACAAAACGATTATTTGGCCATATATGAACTATTATTTTTTTTTAAAATCGAAAAAACGGCTTGGATATCACAACAATATATAATTAAAATTTTCACCCCCTTTTGTGGTAAATTTTCTTCGATTTGAACTGCTTTTACTTCTTCTTCCTGATAATAATAACAATTCAAAATTAATTCAGATCACGAATATGAAGTTCAACAATAACAGTTCAAATTTTAGACCTTGAGTTTGAAGTTTGAACTGCCACAAGAAAAACTTGATGCTCGGACAAATAAAAGTAAGCCAACCTCATCCTTAAAATACATTGCAAATGCTGGTTAGGCTTTAAACTACAACCCTGTGATTTCCAGCACACTTACCCATTGAGAATGACGTTCAGATAATTGAGCTTATTTAACATGTTGAAGTTTTTGGATTTATGGAACAAGCTACAGTTCGTTTTTAGTAAATAAAGAGAGAATAATCTCAAAAATTTTACTGAAAAGGATGTTCGCACAAGTTTTTTCCGACACTTAGGAGGCGTTTGGAGTAATTTTTGAAAAAAAGTAGTATTTGGAGTTAAGTTGAAAAATTGTATTTGAAATATGAGAGTATGTTTGAACATGCATTTCACTTGAAAAATATAGCGATTTTGTGAGTGGGGAAAAGAAAATTTTGAAAATTTTGAAAAGTGGTTGTAACGAACCGATCAGTCGTTCCGACAGTTTTAGCCTGTTTCCCCCCATTTCTGCTTCATTTTGTGTGGTTCAACTCTTTTATGTTGTGTTGAGTTCGGGTTCGGAATGAATGTAGAGAGAAATGAGACAATTAGTCTCTTAAGTTGGCCTTTTAGTTGTAAAAGTCAACCGAAAGTTGACTTGTGAGTTAACGATCTCGAAATTGGATTTTTATGATTCAGATAGCTTTGGAAGGTGATTTGGGACTTAGGAGCTTGATCGAAATGTGTTTTGGAAGTTTGGAGTAGATTTAGGCTTGAAGTGGCGAAGTTGGAATTGGCATTTTCCGTTTGATAGGGGAGATTTTGATATAGGGGTGAGAATGGAATTCCAAAAATTGAAGTAGGTCCGTTGTGCCATTTGGGACGTGTGGGCAAAATTTCGGATCATTTGGACGAGGTTTGATACAGTTTTGATCAAGAGCGGAATTCAGAAGTTTTTAGAATACTTTGGCTTGGATCTGAGGGTATTTGATCATTCGATGTTATTTTTGGGTGTTTAAAAGATTGGTATAAGTTTGAATAATGTATGCGACTTGATAGTACTTTTGGTTGAGGTCCCGGGGTAATTTCAGATGGTTGACGGGAGGTTTGGAATTGCAAATTTGCAGCTGAAGTTGCTGAAGTTCCTGCCATAACCGCACCTGAGGCTTGGGGACCGCAGGTGCGGGCCCGCAGAAGCGCAAGGAGGGCCGCGGATGCGGAAATAGGTGAGAGGGGCTGGAATCGCAGATGCGGATGTTTGAGCGCACCTGCGAGATTTCGATCGCAGGTGTAGTGCTTGGGCTGTTAAGTGAATTCCGCAGATGCACACTTGGGACTGCAAGTGCAAGATTTCGACCGCAGAAGCGGCTTAGCTGGGACAGAACATATAAATTTATCCTTTTGCGATTTTTGAGTGGTATTTCACCATTTTTATGCGGGTATGATCTTGGGAGAGCAATCTGAAGAGAGAATCGGGAGAGTTTCATGGAGGTAAGATTTTTGGGCCCTAAACTTGTTCCTATGATGGTTTCTCACTTATTAAGCTTGAAATCTATGGAAATTAGTAGAAAAAATTGGGGGTTTAGGTCTTGAAAATTGGAGACCTTAATCTAGGGATTTGAGGGGTCATTTGTGGTTGAATTTTGGTATTCTTGGTATGTATGAACTCATGAGAGTGTAGGGATTCTAGTTTGTTAATTTTATCAAAATCCAAGAAGTGGGCACGGGGGTCAGGTTTGATCAATTTCGAAAATTTTGATATAAATTTGTTATATTTGAGTGGGCTTTGTTCCCCTAGCATATTTTGATGGTATGGTGCTATTTTGGGCTAGATTTGGAGCATCCGGAAGTTGGGAGGCAAAGGCATCGTGATCTAGTGTTTGGACTAGATTGAGGTAAGTAATGATTGCAAATGTTGTCCTGAGGGTATGAAACCCCGGATTTCACATCGTTGTGCTACTTTGAGGTAACACACATGCTAGATGACGAGCGTGAGACCGTATACCTTTGGGGATTGTGACTTGGTCCATTCCGTATGACTGTTAAGTCACATATTTCATTAAAATCTGTTTAATATCAATGTGTTTTGGAAAATATTACTATGCTTTGGGCATAATGCCATATTTGGGCCTCATGCTAACTGTTTTGGACCCTTAGGGGCTTTTACTACTATTCCTCACTGTTTTGACTTAATCTCTGTACTCATTTTAACTTAGCCGTATTTACTCCATTTTGATATTTTAAATAATATTTTGAGCTGAGCATCATGTTCTATTGTGGCTCGAGTGGCTTGAGAGATTTTTGATTAAGTGAGGCCGATGACCTGTATTATGAGGATATTATGGGATCAGCCTACACGCCGCATCAGGTTGTTACTGATTCATGATATTGTGAGGCCGAGGGCTTGTTGATTTAAGCCACTAGATGGCTGGTGATTATTATGAGGCCGAGGGACAGTTTGATTATTCCACGAGATGGCTTGTTATAGCGCTTGAACTGTAGGAGCCTCTCCGGAGTTTGAACACCCCAAGTGAGCGCGGGTACCGAGTGTGATTGATGTGATGTAGCAAAAGGGTCTGTTGTTTTTTCATATTGTTGCCCGAGGGGATGTCTCGATCCATGTGTTGTGCGAGGGGAAATTCTTGATTCATGTTATGCCTGAGGGGCTGATTACTAGTGGTTGTAAGGTAGCTCGAGGGACAGGTTCTGTTGATTTTACGCCCGATGGGCGATTTATGGTATATGTTTTTCCTGAGGGGCTGTTTACACTTCAATCATTTTTCTCACTATTTTCATCACTCGTTTGAAACTATTAAAAGTTATTTTTTAACCATTAATTCAACAATTAAATAAGAAATTAGTCCAAATATGAAATACACATAGACAATCGAACACCAAAATACAAGACCCATCAATTACCCACACTAGAGTTGAGCCACAATCCTAGCTACTGGGTCTAGCAACAACAACGACTTAGTAAAATTCCATAAGTGGGGTCTAGCTACTCATAATTATAGAATAAAATAAAGAAATAGATGAAGAAAAGCCCATAAGAATTAATTACTAGATAAAACTTGAAAATTCAATGTTGAAACTAAGCTAAAATTACTCAAAATGGTAAAAGAGGAGTTCACAAGCACAGCTCTACGTCCAAAACTATTTGATCATGACCTAAAAAATGAGAAAATAAGCTATTTATACTAAGCTAAAATTTCTGGACAAAAATACTCCTGCGGGGCTAGTGCGGACCGCACGAAATCGAGTGCAGCCACACTAAGGCTCTTGACTGAATAAGTTTCTCTCTGAAGTTGGCCACCGCAGATTGCACAAAATGCTCTGCGGCCGCGGTGGCTTTATATTATAGTGCGCATAAAATGGATCGTGGACCGCATTGGGCATAATCCTCCAATTGTCACCTCTCTGAACTTTGGCTCTACGGACCGTACAAAATCAAGTGCGACCGCAATGGAAGCAATGCGGTCTGCACAAAGTCCTCTGCGGCTGCATTGCCTAGCCGACTGAGAAGCGTACTCTCTGATATTCATCTTTTCGGACCGCACAAAATGGTGTGCGGCCGCACTGGCCCTATTTGACTGAGCTTGGTCTTGTCTTGGTACTTGTGCAAGTTTCACTCCCTTTTTAGCTGGTTTTTGATACCTTGTCACCTTGTTGATCAAACCTGCAATAAAGCACAACTTGTGAGCCTTTGTGACTATTTTGTACACAATTCTAATCAAAACTAGAGCAAGAAGGAGTGTAAAATACATCATAATACCTAGTTATCAAATCCCCCAAACTTAGGTTTTTGCTTGTCCTCAAGCAAACAAAATAAGACCCACTCTTTAAGAGTAAATCCATAAAAATTAAGTTGTCCTAAAGTGACCTCATCTAGCATCAATTGGGACTAATAATTGCCCTCAATTCAAATGAATCATTAATTACATTCATTCTCTTAAACACCATAGATTTAGTGCGACAAAAAATCATCACGAGTTGACTCAACACATCAAAGAAACTCTTCTATTACTTTGGTCATTGTGGAACCCAAGCTCACACATCCTCAACTTCCCCTAAGCAAACCTCATTTTTAGGATAGTAGCACTCAGAACGAGATTAATAAAAATACACTCATATCTCTCAAGGAAAAGTCACAAGTCCAGCTCTAAGTACCATATGCTTTCCCCTTATGTGAGTTACCACTAATGCAATCTTCATTGAACTCAAGATCATATAGGACTTTTGCGGAGACATAATGAAGGCTTTTGTTTCAGGGTAGGAAATGCTTGGTCTAAGTGGGTTCCATCTTCCCTTTAGCAGTTCTTTTGCTTCATTTTGATACGCATTCACTTGACTTTAAGTCATTTCACTTCTTTCTAAGGGGTTAGAGAGACACACTGTCACTCTTTCTTGTTCATTTCAAATCTTTTCTCCTTTCTCAACTTTCCACACCTTTCATTCTTTGCCTTTATTGAATCCCTTTATCTTTTTTCTACATTGAACATTCTTTTTGTCTTTTTGCTTTTCTTTCTTTTTATTGCCTTTCCTTTTCTTCATGTTGTAACTTTTTACCACTTTGTTGCAATCCTCGTCTCTTCCCCCAAACTTATACTTTTGCCATGTGCTAAGGAAAGATCGGGTGTCAATAGAGGGTATCTTTGAATGGGTAAAGGCTTGTATCACGGTTCTTGAAGGAAAAAGGTCTAAGGCCCAAAAGGGTTGACTAGGGATTTTATCATTGGTAGGCTATGGAAGTGTTCAAGATATCATTTGGATCAAGGAGAGCCTATAATCATGTCTCAAGTCAAATTCCACTTAGGATTTCACCTAGACAAACATTTAGCACAAGTTCTAGACCAATGGCTCTGGACTTGGACTTGCAATGTAATTTCTCACCACAGAAGATATGGTATCACAAAAGACACAGAGTCGGGGGCCCAACACAAACTTATATAAAGATTTGAGCACGCAGTGGTCCCGAAAAATGACTTGACGATTATCGATCAACACAAGAGTCTCAAGGTCACGACTTACACCATTCTATACACAACAATTTGTTTTTAACCATGAGATCAAAGAAAAATGTGCTAGGCCCAAGTGAATCTTTGCTCGAGGAACCCATAACAACTAACTCATAAAAAGAAAAAAGAAAAAACATACTCAAACCATTAAGAAGGTTGTCATGCCATCCATCATCGGGAAGAACCACCATGTTCACACAAAACTTTACCTTTGAAAAGAACCGTGACATTAATAAAACCAAAGGCTTATTACAAAAACTCAAAATAAGAAGCTAAGAAAAGGAAAAAATGTGGAAAGTAAAATGAATATGTACAAAAGGGGATGTAAACGAATATATAATAAGGGAGATGCATATATACAATGAAATGTAACTATTGTATACAGACCCAAGGTAAAAATCGAAAAATATGATGAAATTATATACATGCCAAAGATTAAAAAGAAAGAAAGAAATCATAAAATATATATATATATATATATATATATACAGTCATCCAAATCTAAATAGGGCTACCACCTCAAATAAAAGCTGGTATTGTCCTCGATGCCAACTAAGCAAAATAAGCATAAAAATAGAGGAAAGAGGAAAAAGGAACTCCCTATGGGTTGTTTGTCTGCATGGGGTCCTCTATCTGGGTCTCTGGGTCCTTTCTATACTCGGAAACCTGAGATTGGCTCACTGTGACCTGTGCCTCTATTGTTGGGACCTGGGATGCACCCTGTGGCTGACTGGAGGAAGTCTCCAGTGGGTCTGCCAACTGGATAACTGCTTCATCGGACTAAGGGATCACCCTCTTCCTCTTGGGCGGCCTCTGGGAATACTCTGGCTAGGGATGGGCTATTGGCACAGGGTCCTATAGTAAAAAATCTAAAGGGAGGTGATCTGCCTTCAACCTCGACCCGCAACTCCTTCACGGACTCTTTGGAAGCCCGAGTCTTTCTCATCTTCTTTGACTCCTTTGCAAGCTCCTTTAGTGCCCTCACATGTGAAGCAACAATGTCCATAAGCACTTTCTGGTTCTCCAGGATCTTCTTCTGGTTGTCCAGAAGACCCTTGAGATTGTCCTCAATGGACTGTGGGACCTATGGAGGAGGAGGAGCTGATTGAGCTACCACGGTAGTAGATAATACAAAAAACTTAGAAGTAGTTGTCTGCATCCAGTTGTTGATGTTGGTGAGGGCCTGAATCAAATGGTGGGCATTCAATGGTTAGGCGGTGGTAGAGGGAATCCCTGGGTCAATGGAAGCGGATAGACTTGGGGCCATGTCTGCTACAATGGGAGGAGGTTGTGGAGTAGTCACTACTACTACTGGCTCTTCAGACTGGCCAGTTGATGTAGTGGATTTTCCCTTGAAGTGCTTGCCCTTAGGGTTGTGCTATACTATGAGAAGAGTGCTTTTGCCTTCACCTTCACGTCAAAATTTTGCTTCTCCACATTGAGGTCCTTCAGGAAGTTGGGGAATGGGTAAGACCTGTCACCTTTATCCACTACATGTGAAATGACCAGGGACATAATATTCCCGACATTGATTGGGTACCCTGCCATGATGGATGCTACTAGAGTTGCCCGTGAAGTGGGAGTGAGTTGTGATGGGGGATAGGGTCTAGCCGGCTGCACACAAATGTCTCCCACCCTTTATCCTCGATGTGCAATGTCCTCCTGAATAGCTTCACCCCCGCAGTCAACCATTCGGGGGTAGTACCTGGGATTGCCAAGTACTCTACCAACCACGGACGAGCTTCTTCACCCAACTTCCTCTTCTCCAACTATAGAGATTCATCCTCCTCTGCGAAGCCCAAGTAATCATTTATGGACTTACCATCGAATGTCACCTTCAAATTTCGTACCGTGGTGACCTTGGTACCCTTTTTGCTATGGGTCACATTGGTGTTCTTTCACTAGATGATCATTTGCATCCCCTACATGGTCTATGTAAAAGTGCCATCCCATTCTGTCTGTGAATTGCCTCAACACATTGGGTTTATGAGGCATAAGGTCACGGGTTATGAGTTTTTGCTTAGGTATCAATTTCTTCTCGGGACACCACCCTCTGAATTTGTGGCAGGCAACCTAACTCACAAAACTATGCTGCCATACCTCTGGTTTTCTTATTCTCTCTACCCCTCCAACTGAGTCTCACCCCCTTCTACTTCTTCCCTTCTTCTGGTACTGCACCCTCTCCGGATAATGAAGCTGTAGGAGAGGTAGAGTATTCATTTCCATTTCTGAAAGTTGAGCCCTCAGACGACTTAGAAGATACACGCACTGAAGCTTGGGTTGTGGGGGAAGCTCGAGGTGAAGGTTTATTTCTCCGGCCAGTCAGAATATACTTTGGCATAGAGTCTAATGATATATTGTGGGACGGCTCATACTCACTCCCCGACTGGTCAATAGCCCTATCTGCAGCTCTGATGATCTTCCTTATGTTCTTTATGTTATATCAGACTTGTGGGGTCAGTCTTATCATATTCTTGCCTTTACCACCCCGGGAGGACTCTCATTTTCCTGTTTGTTACCACATTTGCCTCTTGATTTCACCATTGTCTGCAAACACATTCAGTCATGCTTTGTTAGTTTCAATACAAACAATGAAATTCAAAGTTTTAGTAAAAGAAATATGTTGTAGATAGTTCAGTATTACAGAGTGCGGACCGCACAAAATGCAGTGCGGCCTCAAAGAGGACATTGAGGACCGCACAAAAATCCATTGCGGTCCGCATAGAGGTGGGGTTTAGACTACACACTCTCTTAAACTATGCACAGTGTACTGCACAAATTAGCAAGGCACCTTGGACCGTACAAACTCTATTGCCGCCGCGGTTCTCACTTATCAGAATGCAGACACAGTTCACTGTGGTATGCACTAAATGGCATCATGGACCGAACAGGGGTACCGCGGACCGCACAAATTGCACCACTGGCCGAACTGAGTACCTTGTAGCAGCGGTAACCTAGGGTTCATGTTTTGATCAATTTTAGTCCATTTTTTCACTTATTTGATGAGTCCTCAAGTGTTTTCCCAATTTAACTACCTAATCCTAATTAACACAGTATTTTAACTACCTTAAGCTACAAAATTGAAGAAAAATGGGAAAGGAATGAGAAGAACTAAGAAAAATAAAAATTCAAAGAAAAAGATAAATTAAACAACTAAGAAGTAGTTAATGTTACCAGAGATGAGATGAAATGCTGAGTAATGAAATTGAGCAATTAATTTTGTGCAGATGAGGGAGATGAAAAGTGATTTTTAAGCTTTGAGATGAGAAGGATCGAAAAGTTCAAAAGGAGGGCCTCAGGTCCTATTTATAGAAAAAAAGTCCTGGGGTCCAACATACCTACCCAACAAAATGGCACTACGGTCCACATTGCTCAAATCCATGGGGCTCAGATAAGTCAACCACTACGGTCCACAAAAAGTGTAATATGGCCACAGTGGACCACCGTGGACCGCACAAAATGTAATGCGGACGCGGTGGTAAACTTCAGAGAACCCTAACTTTTTTCAAATCACCAATGTGGTCCTCATTGATTTCTTGTCCCCACACTGAGGTCTTTGCAGCCACACAAAATGACAGTGAGGTCTGCATTGACAATTTTCAGAGAGTAGTCATTTTCAAAATTTTTTCCTGCACTGCATCAACACAATCCTACAGGATCTCACAAGCAGTCAGTCCCAAATAAATCCTACACTACAATGAAAATCAAATAAAAACACATGGGTTGCCTCCTAAAGTGCTCCTGATTTAACGTCTGGCACGACGCATGTTTCCATCAAATCATTTGAGACGAAGAAGTGCCATCATTGTCTATCATCATTATTGCCAAGATAGTGCTTGACCCGATGTCCATTAACTCTGAAGACCTATCCATTTTTTGTTTTTCAAATCAAGTGCACAAAAAGGAGTCACAAACACTACTTCAAAGGGTCCACTCCATTTTGACTTAAGCTTTCATGGAAACAGACATAACCGAGAGTTGAACAAGAGAACCAAATCACCCACTTTGAACTCCTTTCCACGAGCATATTTATCATGCAGGTAATTCATATTGTCCTTGTACAAAGAAGAACTGGAGTTAGCATGGAATCAGAATTCATTAAGTTCATTGAGTTGCTCCACACGAAGATTGGCTGCAACATTCCATGCAAGATTTAGATTCCTCAAAGCCCACATGACCTTGTGCTCTAACTCAATCGGTAGATGGCAAGCTTTCCCAATCACCAACTGATACAGAGACATACCAATCAGAGTTTTGTTGGCAGTCCTATAAGCCCATAGAGCGTCATCCAACTTCTTTGACCAATCCATCCTATTAGCATTGACCGTCTTTGACAATATGCTCTTGATTTCCCTGTTGGAGACTTCAACTTGACCACCTGCTTGAGGATGATAGGGAGTAGACACGTTGTGATTGACACCATATTTTGCAAGTAAAGTATCAAAAGCTCTATTACAAAAATGAGACCCCCCATCACTTATAATCGCACGAGGAGTGCCAAACCTTGTGAAAATGCTCTTCTTGAGTAATGAAACAATACTCCGAGCCTCATTGTTCGATAAAGCCACGGATTCAACCCGCTTTGAAACATAGTGAACTGCCACAAGAATGTATGTATTCCCACACGAGCTAACAAACGGGCCCATGAAATCAATGGCCCATACATCAAAGATATCCACTTCAAGAATGGTATTGAGAGGCATCTTATATTTCTTCAAAATTCCACCCGTTTTTTGGCATTCATTGTATCTCTTCAAAAAATCACCCGCATATTTGAACAACATTGGCCAATAAAACCCACAACTAAGAACTTTCAATGTCCTCACCCCACCATTGATGACCATCATAGGGTGAGGAATGACAAGCCTCTAAGATACTCAATTGCTCCTCCTCCAGGACACACCTTTGGATCAAACCATCCGTGCACATCTTGAATAAGTACGGCTCATCCTAATAGAAATCCAAACTATCCTAACAAGACCCAACATATCAGTCTAGCTTTGGAATACTTCTTCGTCATCAATTACCGGAGTGCAGCATGAGCGGTATGAATTATGACCTTGGCACCTATGAGATATGACCGAAATGTTTCCATTGCAAACACAATAGCTAAAAGCTCTGTGTAGTTCACTTGAGCACCATTTATTGTCTTGCCCGCGTAATACACCAGATGAAACATTTTGTTCACTCTTTGACCCAAAACCGCTCCAACCGCAACATCGCTCGCATCAAACATGAGCTCAAAGGGCACGCTCCAATTAGGTGAAGTAATGATAGGAGTGGTGGTCAATTTATGCTTGAGAATTTCAAAGGCTTTCATACATTTTTCATCGAATATGAACTTGGCATTTTTTTCCAATAACTTGCATAGGGGATTCACTACCTTCGAAAAGTCTTTGATAAATCTCTGGTAGGACCCCGCATGCCCAAGAAAACTTCTAACTCCCTTGACAAAGGTAAAGGGAGGGAGCCTTGAAATCACATCAATTTTTACTTTGTCCACCTCTATGCCATTCTTTAAAATTTTATGCCCCAAGAACTATGCCCTCTTCCACCATAAAGTGGTATTTCTCCCAATTGAGAACAAGATTGGTTTCTTCACAATGGGACAAAATTCTATTAAGATTTTTCAAACACTAATCATTTGAATAACCCACAACAGTGAAGTTTTCCATGAACACCTCCTAAACATCTTCCACTGTGTCGTGAAAATGGCCATCATACACCACTGAAATGTAGCAAGTGCATTACACAACCCAAAAGGCATCGGAGAAAAGGCAAAAGTACCATATGGACAAGTGAATATGGTCTTCTCCTAATCTTATGGAGCTATTAATATTTGGTTGTATCTAGAATACCTATCCAAGAAATAGTAGAAGGCACGCACAGCAAGTCGGTCTAACATTCGATCAAGAGAAAGGCAATGGAAAGTGATCATTGCGGGTCACTTTATTCATCTTGCGGTAGTCCATGCATACCTTCCAACCGATGACGGTTCTGGTAGGAATAAACTCATTTTGTGAATTTGCAACCACGATCATGCCACCCTTTTTCGGTACACATTACACCGATGAAGTCCACGAGATATCAGAGATGGGGTACACAACCCCGGTAGAAAGTCTGTTGGATCATCACCTGAGTCATATCATTATTGGGGCATCTATATCACTCCCAAATCTGATGCAAAGGTCCGTGGGCTCCTGCTTGAAAGCCAAGTTCTCATCTCTCAATGCTGCCATATGGCCCAGTGAGAAAAATTTTGCAATGAACTTGTCCGCTAATTCATCCCAAGTAGTAATGGAATGGTTGGGAAGTCGCTCGAGACAATCCAATGCCTTCCCTCTAAGTGAGAATGGGAAAAGTCTCAACCAAAGTGCATTCTCAGACACATTAGTTTGCTTGATCCCCCAAAAGGTATCCACAATCCCTTGAGATGTTTGTAAGCATTTTGACTGCCAGCACCCCTGAAATATCCACGTTGCTCTAACAATATCAACATCACATTGGTTATTTGAAAATTTCCCGCTTGGATCCAGGGTGGGACAATTGCACTTGCATAACCTTGGTTGGGAAGTACTCTAGGAGCCACCCTCAGAGGTGGCAGAAGAGGGTCTAGAATACTATCATTAGCATTAGCATTTGCCTGGTGGCCTCGACATTGTCCTTGAGGTACATGAGGCACCTCATCATCTTCGACATCATCTACCTCATCCCCGCAATCATATTTCTAAGAGATTCATTAGCATTTGCCACCATTTTGTACCTGAAGTTGTGACACACATAAATTAATAACACAGAAGGAAAGAAGAATAATATGCAAAGCTATTTAGATAGATAGCCAAAATCGATAGCTCCCCGAAAGTGGCGCCAAAAAGTGATAAAGGCCAATCCTGCACTATTGAGAGAAGTCGAAACAGCTTTTACCCGAGAAGGTCGGGATCTATTTCCACAGGGAGCTGGATATTGGAGTTGAATTTCTATCTGAAGTGGAGTTATGTAGTTGTTCCTAATTGCATTTCTCATTACTTTTGGTTTTGATATTAATTCTAATTTTATAATACTACAATACTAGATTATGCTAAGTAAAGCTAAGATTAAACTATTGCAAGTTGTTCAAATAGATAAGAGGCACTTGGGTAGGGACTTTCTCCTAGGTGGCTAATTGACTGATTCTTAAGTCTAAGGCTAGATTTTCATATTTGGGGAGTATGATATAACCATTGCATGATTATACTCACTCTACACCTCTCGGTAGTTCGAGTGATATTTCCCGAATTGACTTTCTCAAGACCAATTAGGTATGAAAATTTGTGAAAGCAATTGAGGTTTAAGTCAGGTATTACTATCTCTAGATTTAACCCTTTAATTGGGGCTATCAATCTCTTGAGTACGCCCCAATTCCTTGTTGGATCAATTTAAAAGACTTAGGCCTCTTTCTCAAGAAGAGCCAAAGTCAAATAAACATAAGCTAGTGTTTGAAACTACTAATTCAACAATTAAACAAGAAATTAGTCCAAATATCAAACACCCATAGAAAATCAAGCATCAAAACACAAGACCCATCAATTATCCACACTAGGGCTGAGCCAAAACCCTAGCTAATGGGTCTAGCCGCTCATAATTACAGAAGAATACAAAAAAAATAGATGAAGAAAATCCCATAATAATTAATTACTAGATAAAAATTAAAGATTCCATGTTGAAACTAAGCTAAGATTACTCAAAGAGGTAAAAGAGAGGAGTTCACGAGCATTGCTCTAGGTCCAAAACTATCTCATGACCTAAAAATGGGAAAATAAGCTATTTATACTAAACTAATAATTTTGGACAAAAATATCCATGTAGGGTTAGTGCGGACCGCACAAAATCGAGTGCCGCTACACTAAGGCTCTTGACTGAATAAGTTGCTCTCTGAAGTTGGCCACCGCCGACCACACAAAATGCTCCGCGGCCTCGATGGCTTTCTATTGCGGCCCGCATAAAATGGACTGCGGACTGCATTGTGCATAATCGTCCAATTGTTACCTCTTTGAACTTTGGCTCTGCGGACTGCACGAAATCGAGTGCGACCACAACGAAAGGAATGCGGTCAGCACAAAGTCCTATGCGGTCGCATTGCCTGGCTAACTGAGAAGCATACTCTCTGATCTTCATCTTTGCAGATCGAACAAAATGGTGTGCGGCCGCACTGACCCTGTTTGAGTGAGCTTGGCCTTGCCTTGGTACTTGTGTAAGTTTCACTCCTTTTTGAGCTGGGTTTTGACACCTTACCACCTTGTTGATCAAACCTGCAATCAAGCACACCTTGTGAGCCTTTGAGACTATTTTGTACACAATTCTAATCAAAACTTGAGCAAAAAGGAGTGTAAAATGCATCATAATCCCTAGTTATAAGTACCTTACTTTCATCTTTATATAATCTTGAAAATACAAAAATAGTTTCATGTTTTAACATAATTTAGTTAAATTGATTTGGATTAGTTTTTACATTGTGTAGTATTTTTATATTATATTAAAATGAGTTAATTAATGTGTTGTACCATAATTTTAGGAGTCTTAAAGCCCAATTTTTGGCCCAATTCAGATTAGCCTACTAAACCCGATACCCAATACCCATTAAGCTAACCTTAGGGACCCTTCTAGACTCTTCTTTTGAACAAAATAAAAGAAAAAACCCTGAGGCCTAGAAATCCCTAGACTCTAAGAAATCAGCTGTAGAGAACAATAGAACCCCCATCCCTAACGTTTTCTTATTCGTTACCCCCTCTCTTTATCTCCAGCAAAGAACCCAGACACAACAAACATCCATTTCTCTTCTTCTTCCTAGACAACCAAAAGACCCAAAGACAAAAAAAACCAACCTAATTCTTAGAACACAGCCATTTCCCTGATTTCAGAAGGAAAAAAGCCGAAAAAACCTAAAATGAAGAGGAGCTATTATCTGGTGAACCAAAAGAAAACCTAACAGAACCCTAGGGACCTAATCCTGGAGCATAGTCGTTCCCTCTTCCAAACAACACCCCTAAGCTGTTCCCTTTCCTATATCATAGAGACACCACCCCAACACCAACTACCCGCCGGGGAAACTCCAGCAGCCACCGTCGCCCTTACCAAAAAAACTATTAGGAAATATTGTTAATATCTTTTGTGTATCATTTTATTATTGGTAGAATATTCTCTCATTAATTGTACAATCCTATAGTTGGTAGGTTTTGATTTTCCTTCATTATTATACAATCCTATAGTTGGTAGGCTTTGATTTCTCTGTACTCTATATATACTTTGGTGAGCAATACAAGAAAATCACTTCTCCAAAACTCTCTACATGGTATCATACGCCAGTGGCTTATCGCCAAACAAACCCTAAATACATACTACCCGCCGCCGCCGTAGCTACTCTCATCGGAGCCCGTCGCCGCCGCCGCTGCACTAATCGGCAGCCCTCTTTTTCTCGACGTCGTTCAGCGCCTCCTCTCCTTGCCTCGCGCTCATGGACTCCACGACGTCAACTGCGCCTCTCCAGCCAATTGCCATAAATGCATTGGCTCAAATCCCACTCAAATTGGACTCCACTAATTACCTGGCGTGGAAATTTCAATTTCGAACCCTCCTTACGAGTTGCGATCTCCTCGGCTTCTTGGACGGATCGAAGCCATGACCACCGGCCACTGTCATCGACAACGACGTGACTTCCCCCAATCCAGCATATCCTTACTGGATTCGCCAGGACAACCTTATTCTCAGTGCCATCATCTCGTCGATCACACCGACGATCATCTCCTTCATTGCCGCTGCGGAAACCTCTAAAGAGGCCTGGGACATCCTCGCGCGCACATACGGCACCGCTTCTCGTGGTCGTATTATGGCTCTCAAACAGCAGTTCCACAATCCGGTAAAAGGTTCTAAATCTATTACTGACTTTATGCACGGTATTCGCGTGATTGTGGATGAATTATCTCTCCTGGGTGTTACCGTTGAGTCTGAGGATCTTGTCATAAAGGTTCTAAATGGTCTTGATTACCCGTATATGGAACTCCCTCATGCCATCCAAGCCGGTGAGTCTCCCATCTCTTTTTCTGAATTACATGACAAGCTGTTAAGCATGGAGGCTCAGATTACTGCTCGTGTGCCGGCCACCTCCGTCACATCCGACTCGGCTCCGTCGGCTGCCTTTGTCGTTGGACAGCAGCCAGTCCGTCACCGATTCGGTAGCCGCGGGCGCGGTGGTTACTCCAACAATGGTCAATCTCGCGGGTACGATGGGAAGTGCCAACTCTGCAGTGAATTTGGCCACTCCGCGCGCCGCTGCCCATCCTATCTCGTCTCCGGCGCCAACCAGCTCCCTTATGGTGGACCATTGCCACGGCCAGTTTATGCTTCGCCGCCCTATCCAGCTGCTCACACAGCCCATCACTCTCCGACGATTCCCTCTGCATCCGATTGGATCCTGGACTCTGGTGCCTCTCATCACATAACCTCTGATCTTGCCAACATGTCTCTTCACAGTCCTTACACTGGCTTTGACAATGTGGTTATTGGTAACGGTGAAGGTTTGACAATTACTCATACTGGACAACTTAACAGTCATTCCTCTTTTTTATTACCTGGGGCTCTCCGTGTTCCACATATGCGTAAAAATTTGATCTCTGTTGCCCAATTATGTCGTCACAATAATGTTAACGTTTTTCTTTCTGATACTGATTTTCAGGTGAAGGATCGTCGGACATGGGCAACGCTCGTTCGCGGCCCACTTAGGGGCAACACCTACTACTGGCCGGCGGCTCCCAGTCTCCCATCTGCCCTCACGGCACAAAAGCTCTCTGCGTCATTGTGGCATTCTCGGTTTGGTCACCCGTCAGCTAAAACCCTGCGTCATTTAGTATCGTCTAGCAGTATAGCGTCCAGTAATGTGTCTGATCTTGCCTGTGTATCTTGCAAACTTCATAAGTGCCATAAGTTACCTTTTTCTGAGTCAAGTCTGTCTTCTACTGCTCCCATGGAGTTTATTTTCTCCGATGTATGGACCTCTCCGATTATTTCTAATGAAGGGTTTAAATATTATGTCATCTTTGTTGATCATTTCTCTAAGTATGTTTGGTTTTTTCCTTTACGCCGTAAATCTGATATCTCACAAACCTTCCCCATTTTTAAATCCATTGTAGAGAAATATTTCTCTGCTAAAATCATTACTCTGTATACGGACAATGGGGGGTGAATTTCTCGCTTGACGCTCTTTTCTTGCTTCTCATGGCATCTCTCATCTTACGTCACCTCCTCATACTCCTCAGCACAATGGCTATGCTGAACGCCGTCACCGTCATATTGTCGATACTGGTCTCACTCTCCTTCATCATGCCTCTATACCTCTCATTTACCGGCCTTATGCCTTTGCTACAGCAGTCTACCTCATTAATCGTCTTCCCAAGACAAATCTCTCGATGCTCTCCTCCTTTGAGTCTCTCTTCCAGAAACGCCCCAACCTTGCCAAATTATGTGTCTTCGGCTGTCAATGCTTCCCTTGGCTTCGGCCCTACACCTCACACAAAATGGAACCCAGATCTCGTGCCTGTGTCCACTTCGGCTACTCTACTACTCAAAGCGCCTATCTCTGCTTTGATCCCTCAACGTCTAAAATCTTCGTCTCGCGTCATGTCATCTTCCATGAAGATGTCTTCCCGTTCTCCAAAATGTCTAACCCCGAGTCTCCCCCTGTACCCATTCCGGTCTCCCTAAAAGTCCTTCCGCGCCTGCCACCAGTACCTGCCGTTGCTCCCACCTGCGATCCTTCACCGGACGCAATCCCGGCGCCACCGGCCGCACCACCAGCGGCCCCTGCCACCGCTACACCCATTATGCCCCACCTGCATCCTCTCAGGGTGGTCATCATATGCAGACACACAGCAAAAATAACATCTTTATGCCCAACAAGAAGTTTGGTATGTCTGCTGTCACCTCTCCTGCTGTTACTGAACCTCAGACCCTGTCCTGTGCTATGTCTGATGAGCGCTGGCGCGCTGCTATATCATCAGAGTTTGATGCTCTGCTACGGAATGGCACTTGGGATCTTGTCCAGCCTGATTCCTCGCAGAATGTTGTGGGTTGCAAGTGGGTTTATCGCATCAAATGCAAGCCTGACGGCACTGTGGATAAGTTCAATGCCCGGCTTGTCGCAAAGGGCTTTCATCAGCGTCCAGGTGTGGATTTCCAGGAGACTTTCAGTCCGGTTGTTAAGCTGGCAACTGTGCGTTTGGTTCTCAGTATAGCTGTATCCATGGGCTGGCCTCTTCGTCAAATGGATGTGAACAATGCCTTTCTCCATGGGAAGCTTACAGAGGATGTTTATATGGCACAACCACCGGGCTTTGTTGACAAAGCCTATCCATCTTATCTCAAACAGGCACCCCGGGCATGGTACAGTGCGCTCCGCCAAAGACTTCTGACCATGGGTTTCGTCAATACTACCTCTGACACTTCGCTCTTCGTCTTTCAGCACTCTGGTATTACGGCCTATTTTTTGGTGTATGTTGATGATCTCATATTGACTGGTAATGATTCTTCTTTCTTGAACCGTGTGATTGACTCTCTTGGGTCTCAGTTCTCTCTTAAAGACATGGGTGATCTAAGCTACTTTCTTGGTGTTGAAGTTCTGCGCAGCTCCAAGGGGTGTTTTCTTTCTCAGCGTAAATATGTTGTTGATCTTTTGACTCGTCATAATATGCTGGAGTCAAATCCTGTTCAGACGCCAATAGCGGCGTCAACTCGCCTTCATCTGGCCGACGGCTCGGCCCCTGCCGATGCATCCGCCTATCGATAGGCCCTTGGGGGCCTCTAGTTTCTCTCCTTCACTCGTCCTGACATCTCCTTTGCTGTGAATAAACTCTCACAGTTCATCTGCTATTCTGGTATCTGAATGGGACGCGTGACTTTGGCGTCTGGCTGCGTCCTTCATCTGCTATACCTCTGCATTGTTTCTCTGATGCTGATTGGGGTGGAAACTGTGATGACCGCTCCTCAACTGGTGCCTATGTTGTTTTTCTAGGGCCAAATCCTATTTCATGGAGCTCTAAAAAGCAGCGTTCCGTTGCACGATCATCTACTGAGGCTGAGTATCATGCCATTGCTTCTGCTGCCGCTGAAGTACGTTGGCTTCATTCCCTGCTGCACGAGCTTCATGTCCCTCTTCCGGCTGCTCCTGTCATTTACAATGACAACATTGGTGCCACTTATCTCTGTGCGAACCCTGTGTTTCACTCTCGCATGAAACACATCTCCATTTATTATCACTTTGTTCGTCAATTGGTCCAGAATGGATCCCTTCGTGTTGCTCACGTATCCTCTGCTGATCAGCTTGCTGATGCTCTCACCAAGCCCTTATCTCGTCCTCGGCTTCTTCTGCTGATGTCCAAGATTGGCGTGTCCTCCGCCCCTCCATCTTGAGGGGGCGTATTAGGAAATATTGTAAATATCTTTTGTGTATCTTTTTATTATTGGTAGAATATTCTCTCATTAATTGTACAATCCTATAGTTGGTAGGTTTTGATTTTCCTTCATTATTGTACAATCTTATAGTTGGTAGGTTTTGATTTCTCTGTACTCTATATATACTTTGGTGAGCAATACAAGAAACTCACTTCTCCAAAACTCTCTACAACACCTATATGAACAAACACATTCACGAAGAACACCGAAAATTAGTGTCGCACCAAATTTTCAAGCTCTTTAGCTATCGTTGTCGGAAACCGGCTAGCTCTCACCCTTTTTATGGCTGCCGCTGCCGGAGGTGATGACCGGTGACGGCTATGACTATCACTCCTCTGCCTAGCCGCTATTACTGACTTTTCTTTCCCCTATACTGTTATTGTTTTGCCGGTGTTGCACCATAAACGTCGAACGAACAGAAAATCGACGATAGTCGTCAAAACTGCTGAAATTTGTTTTGCGGAGTTGTATCGAAAATGAGATGTTGATGTCATTTGAGGTCATAGTTTGAGGTTTCTGGGCATAATTGAGGTTCCGTCGTGGTCTTCGGCTTACAGTCTATTCGTGTTCAAATATAGTGTCGCGTTCTTCTTGTAAACCAGTTGGAAGATTTTTAATATATTGAAAGGTTTCAAAAGTCCGTTGTCTACTTCTTTACCATTTCGCTCGGAAGATCATGCTTGGTTAAATTTCTTAATCTGTTATGGTTGTCTCTTTTGAACCATTCGTGTTGGTAAATTTTTGTCGTATTGTGTGGTGGAATATTATGTGTTCTGTTAACTTTATTATTAAGGATTGTAAGCGCTTAGATTTGTTTAACCCCAAAACTATAAAAATGAAGAATGCTAATTGGTTTGCCATGGAAATCCTTTTCGTTTGGTTTATTTCATGTTCGGGTGTGTCATTGTGTCACGATCAAAACCCAGACCCGTTTATGATGGCACCTCTCGTGAGGACAATGCCAGCCAATTAAACTTAATTCATCTTCTTAAAACTGTTAAATAGTACATAAGCAGTTTAAATATGATTTAATGATAAAAATTAGAAGAAGTACAACCTGACACAGCCCTAACCGGGGTGTTACAAGTCACGATCATCTACTAGTATAAATACAACTGAAAGATCTGCATTATACAAAACAAGACTTATGAATGAAGAGAGAGAAAAGTGGTGCTGCGAACACCGACAACTACCTTGCTAAACTCCAATGACTCTGCCTCCGATCAGCCAAAAACCCGCTACCGGGTGTATAAATACCTGAATATGCACACAAGGTGCAAGGAGTAAAATGAGTACTCAAACACAGTGAGAAACAAATTTAAATAACAACTGAGCAGTAAGAAATCACGTAAAGCATATCAGAATGCTGTATAGAAGCAGTTCAAAAATCGGTAAGAAAGTGGTGAAGCTATAAAATCTCTTAAAACACTTAGCTCAGTTTAAATTTCTTTGAAAATGGCTTTTTCAATAGTTACGCAAATGAATGAAAAAAATTTAGTGCATGTAAGCACACGAATTTGCCCTTCGGGCACAACATACATATTTAATAGGTAAAATGGCAAGTAATTATGAAAGATAAACACATAACGGTTCACCCCTTGGGCACAATGTCAACAACTCCACCCGTTGAGCAATATCTCATAACAATACTAGTGTCACGATCCCAATCCAGGTCGTGATGGCACCCAACACAAACGCTAGGCAAGCCTGACAATTATCACTCAAAACCCAATTACGCATCCCATTACCAACTGTTTAAAGTTAATCTAGCGGTTAACAAAGTTTATAATTCAATAGTATATAGAAATGATACGGGAACCAAAATAACTGCCAAAACAACTCCCAGCAGATCTGGGGTCATGCGTCTATTGCCTATAGATACAACTGTGTAGTGAATCCACAATAATACAGAAGTCTAAAATACTGAAAGGATAAAGGGGATATGGGGAGAAGTCGGGTCATGCGGACGTCAGGCAACTACTGTAACGACCTGATCGGTCGTTTTGAGTACCAGCGCTCCGTTAAGTAGTCGGAGGCCACGAACAGTTTCATTTCTAGTATTATAACTTGTTTGCATGGTCGAAATTTAAAATTCAAGAAGATCAGAGTTAAATTTAGATGAGAACTCTCATTTGAGAAGCTTAAAGTTGAAAGAATGAACTAGGATTGGATGTTTGAGTAAAAGACCTTGGAATCAGGATTTGAAGGTTCTAGTAGGTTCGTATAATGACATAGGACTTGGGCATATGCCCGGGTTTGAGTTTTGGATGACCCGGGAGCGTTTTGGCGCCTATTGTGGAAGTTAGCATTTTGGAAGAAATTTCATAAGTTTGGCGTGAAGTTCATTTCAGTATTATCGATGTACGTTTGGAATTATGAGACTGGGAGTAGCTTCATATGGTGGTTCTGGAGTTGGGAGCGCGATCAGAAGTGAATTCAGAGGTCCGTAGGTCATTTTGAAGCCATTTGGCTAAAGATAGAAATTGGAAGGATTTTGAGAAGTTTGACCAGAAGTAGACTTTTTGATATCAGGGTCGGAATCTAATTCTGAAAGTTGGATTAGGTTCTTAATGTCAAATATGACTTGTGCGCGAAATTAAAAGTCAATCGGACGTGAATTGAAAGGTTTCGGCATCGGAAATAGAAGATGGAAACTTCAAAGTTCATGAAGCTTGAATCGAGGTGTAATTCATGTTTTGAATTGTTTGATATGATTTGAGGCCTCAAGCAAGTCCGTAATGTGGTTTTGGACTAGTTGGTATGATTGGATGGGGTCCCAGGGGCCTCGGGTGGATTCCGGGTGGTTAACGGATCAAAGATTTACTTTGAAGAAGTGTTGAAGCATCTGGTTGCTGGTATTTTTGCTTCTGCGGTTGTGTGACCGCAAAAGTGAACGAGTGGCTGCAAAAGCAGTTTTGGGCTAACTCTTGGGTGACCGGAGATGCGGTCAAGGCTTCGCAGAAGCGGGACCGCATCTGCGGAGGTGAGGTTGCAGAAGCGGAAGGGCCGGTTTGGAGAGGAGCTGCAAAAGCGGCTTTTGGACCACTTAAGCGGAACCATTGATGCGTTTTGGTCTCTGTTGAAGTGGAAATTTTGGCTGGAGGCTAGGGACCGCAGAAGCGAATAACTTTTTGCAAAAACGGAATCCCGGAAGCTGGTTTTTCTGCATAAGCAAAAATTGCTGAAGGCATAAGGGCTATTTTAAAGTCGGGATTTGTTCATTCCACTCATTTCTCCCACTTCATTTGGTGATTTTTGGAGGGTTCAAGAGAGGATCTTCATCAACCATGATAAGGTAAGTTTTTTCCACCCATTATGAGCTAAATACATTGATTATGTAGGATTAGGGCATGAAAATTAGTGTAAAAAATTGGGGTTTTGGTTGGAAACCTAGAAAATTATAATCTTGGATTTTAGCCACAATTTTGAGTAAGGAATTAGGAGAAAATTATATATTTGAGTTCCTAAGGTCATGGGTAGCCTTTATCGTCGAGAAATTTCTGATTCCCGGGCATGTGGGACCGAGGGCATTTTGGTCATTTCACAAACGGAGGTTGGAAATTGTATAATTTGAATTGTTAGCAAGTATTGGAGTATATTCTCATTTGGTGTTATTTGGCTAGTTTGGAGCTTTGTGCGCTAGTTCGAGCTTTCGAAAAGATGTGAAGCACCGGTTATAAGTCTTCGGAGCGAGGTGAGTTTCCTTTCTAATCTTGTGAGGGGGAAATTACCCCATAGGTGAGTTAAACTGATTATGTGCTCCTAATTGTGCGGGCTACATACGCACGAGGTGACGAGAGTCTGTGTGTAGCTACTATTATACTACTTTCCGGGTAGACTAGGACCCAAAAGCATGTTATACTTGGATTATTTGTGAACCCATTGATGGCTTGGAATGCTTTAATCACATTAAATTAATAAATGGATTTCTGAAAAGACTAATGCTATGTTTTCCTCAGATTATTAAAAAGGAATGGACCTTACTTGGATATTTGATCCACGCTGACTGTTTGACTGATTATCTATCTTCATGTTTTTATATTTTTGTTAGAACGGGCCGATCGCCTCGGTGAAATGGATGCATCTATGGTACGGGCCGCTCGACCCTCGAAAGTGCACAATTTACATTTCTTTTGGAGTGGGCCGTCGGCCTCGGCATGATTTGCACATGTTTGTGCTGTTGTCTTGAACTCATTTGAGTTATTTTTATGCCACATAATGGCTCGAGATCATTTTATCAATAATAACAAGAAATCTAAGGAAATTTTCCATGAAAGAATTATATGACTATTTGTTTCCCATATCTGGATTAGAGTCATGCTTATAAAACAAATCCCCTGCTTGAATATATTGATTAAGGATAACTAGTCATTGGACTGCTAGTGAGTGTCAGAATTGACCATCTCGTCTCTACTCCTTCGGAATTAGGCGGGACACTCATTGGGTAGACGTTGTTTTTGTACTCAAACTACACTTGCTGTGCATTTTGTTGCACAAGTATATGTGATTCCAGTGGTCTACTGGACGTAGCATCATGGACGATTCTGGGACTAGGTGAGCTGCATCATTCGAGACGACCGCAACTAGGGTAGTCCCTTTCCAGCATTGTATTTACTTTTTGTTCACTGTATTCCAGACGGAAATTGTATTTTTATCCCTATTATCAGTAGATGCTCATGTACTTGTGACTCCGGGTTTTGCGATGGTTGAAAAATTGTAATAATTGTTTAACTCTGAAATGTTATTTGAACTATATTTTTCAAAAGTTTCTAAATATGGAAGAAAAATCATGTATTTCCAAAAGTGTTAAAACAAGATCTGATTAAGTAATCTGGTTGGCTTGCCTGACAGTAGTGTCCGTCATCATCACGACCTTTAGTGGATTTTGGGTCATGATAGCTACCTCGACGACTCATGAGAAATCTGGGAAGCAGCGAACAACTCAACTAAGCTCCCAACGCACCTGAATCCGCAGACATGGTGCAGAGAGTAAAGTGAGTACTTCCAACTCAGTGAGTAATAAACATATATAATGACTAAAGATGAGAATCCACGAAAGTACCATAATTTAAAACTATAACTAACAATTTAGCATAATTAACGGTGAAATGGCAACAAAACAGAATCAGATAAATGAGATAAACATCAAAGCATGAATGCAGTGCAATGCACATGACCGCTGCGACGTGCAACCCGATCCATGTGGGTACCCGCACTCACTGTGGGGGTTCAGACTTCGGAGGGGCTCCTAAAATTCAAGCGCAATATCATCGTATCATCACTGCGGCGTGCAACCCGATCCACACTCAATCCAGAATATGCATGTGCGTCACATAGCAAAGTCAAATTATAGTTCTCAGTTCCAATTTTTAGGAAAATATAGCTTAGGTCTTTAAACCTTAGGAATGTGACTAAGTATTTCAAAGCAGTGTTTAAAACTTAGGACTGAAATTATATAGCATGCTAATCATCATGGAAGCAGTGATAATAATCCCTAAGGGATTCAAATAGTCGGCACACAGCCCAAATATATCATAACAATCAAGGTAGGATGTTTACTAATCAGTCTATAGTCTAAACCACAGCTTGGACACCACTCGGGGCGTGCTAAGACATAGACCCCAATCATAACGACCCCGCACTCGTCATGGAGTGCGTGTCTCGCCTCAATATAGCGTCACAGTGTGCTATACCGGGGTTTCAAACCCTCAGATCATCATCTACATCTATTACTCACCTCAAGCCGGCCGAAGACTAGATCACAATGCCATTTCCTCTCGAATCGGCCTTCTCGCGTGTCGAATCTGGTCAAAACCACAACGAATACATTACAATGTGCCAAAGAAACACAGCCCAATCAAAAATACTCGAAAAACACCATAAATCACGAAGTTGGCAAAATCCGAACCCCACTCCCACTTCTCGAAATATTACGAAATTCACATCACCGGGTTCCTCGTCTCGCCACGAGTCCGTACATATAAACTTACCAAAATCAGAGTTCAAATGCTCCTCAAATCCCAAATTTTCATTTCAAAACCCAAGCCCTAGTTCTTCAACTTTTCACCCAATTTTCCAAGAATTAAAGGTTGATTCTTCAATAAAATAGTGTTTATAGGTAATGAGACTTACCTACAATCAATTCCCATTAAAACACTCTTCAATTTCTACCAAAACGATCTCAAGGTGGTTAAAAAATGGTGGAAAATGGCTTACCTTCGTGGAGCAAAATGATTTAAAAAGCCCTGTTGCCTAGCTGTTATTTGCTCTGTAAGAACGCGGTCAACCCTCCGCTTTAGCGATGAAGAAACTTACGTTGACCAGAAATTGCTCGACGCAAATGCAGTACCCAACCCATGATCGTGATACTCCAGGAAATTCTAACTACGCGAACGCGTCCTACTGCCCACGAACGCGTTTCACAGACCACTCCTCTTTCGCGAACGCATACCCCGAATCGCGAACGCCTTGAACAACTTAGGCAGGGCCCCAGGCCCCTTCTATGCGAACGCAAGGAAAACCACGCAAACACGATGAACTGGAAACCCATCTCTTTGCGAACGCGAACCTACTTCTGCGAACATGATGACCAATTTTGGTCTGCAACTGCTGTGCATTTTTTGCAGCAAATCCTAAGTCCAAACTTCCCGTTTAACCATCCGAAATCACCCCGAGGCCCCCGGGACCTCAACCATATGCACCAATATATCCCAAAATATCATAAGAACTTATTCCAATCATCAAAACACGTCAAACAACCCTAAAATCATCAATTCACATCAGACTCAAGCCTAAGTTTCTTCAAAACTTCCGAAATGCACTTCCGATAAAAAACCCAACCAAACGACCTCCGGATGATTTGAAAATTTGAATACATATCCAAAATCACCTGACGGAGCTACTGGAACTCTTGGAATTCCATTCTGACCCTCGGATCAAAATCTCACCTTTCCACCGGAATTCGCCAAAATACTACCTTCGCCAATTCAAGCCTAATTCTACACCGGACCTCCAAAATCAATTCCGATTGCACTCCTAAGTCACAAATCATCACCCAAAGCTAACCGAATCACCAGAACTCACATCCAAGCCTCTAACTAAATAGTCAAATTCTGGTTGACTTTTCCAAAATAAGTTTTTCTTTAAGAGACTAAGTGTCTTATTACCAAACCAATTCTACTCGATCACCTCAAATGCCGATAATGAAGCATAGAGAAACATAATATGAGGAAAATGGGGCAGTAACTCTCGTGACAACAGGCCGTGTCATCACAACCATCCCCTCGTGCAATAATATGGAATGGTAGCAGCCCCTCGGGAAATCACATAGAATAATACTAGCCCCTCGAGCTATCACATAGTACAATAGTAGTCCCCCATGCTATATATCACATCATAATGCGTACCCCCACTCACTGGGGTGTATAGACTCCGGTAGGGGCCCCTTACATCCTGAGCGCAACATCAAGCCAACTCGTGGCATCAAATCTAGGCCCTCGACCTCATATCAATCAAGCCACCTCGTGGTGTATATATCTTAGTCCCTATGCCTCATAAACTATATATCAACAAGTCACCTCGTGGCATACATATCTCAGGCCCCCGGCCTTATATTAGTATTAGTGCTTCCTCACAACTAGGCCCTCGGTCTTACTCAATAAAAAATACTCACAATCCCCTCAAACATTAGTAAAATAGTATTTCTCAACACAAAACATCATTTAAAGTATAATTTAAGTCTCAAAATGGAGTAAAAATGGCTAAGTAGTAAAATAGTGGTAAATAACATGATTGAGTTTAATTAATAAGTCAAAACAGTGAGAAAGCAGTAATAAATTCCTCGAAGGGTTCAAATAATTGGCACGAAGCCCAAATATGACAATCAGCCCAAATCATGATGATAACAAATAAGTTTGAGTCAAATACGCGGTAAAATCATCAATCGGGACGGACCAAGTCACAATTACCAATAGTACACGACCCACGCTCGTCATCAAGTGTGTGCGTCACCTCAATATAGCACTACGAAGTACAATTCGAGGTATCAAACCCTCATAACATCATTTACAATTATTACTCACCTCGAACTAGTGAATTCTCTAGCTTGCGACACCTTTGCCCCTCAAATTGGCCTCTATGCCCATCACATCTATCCAAAATCAGAACGAATATGTCACAGTATTCTAAGGGAACAAAGGCTAAGCGATAACAATCGGAAAAATACCAAAAATCCCGAAATTAGCAAAACCCGAGCCCCGAGCCCACTTCTCGAAACTCAGAAATTTTCACATTATTTGATTCTTTATCTACCCGCGAGTTCATACATATCAAAATTTCTCAAATCCGACCCCAAATGGTGATTCAAAATAAAAAGTCCAATTTTTCAAGCCTCATCTCTCCAATTTGAGGCTTAGTTTTCATGATTTTCTAGGTGGAATTCACATAATAATTGAGTTTTTAGTCCAAGAATCTTACCTCCAGGTGATTCCCCTTGAATCCCCCTTTAATATCCTTCAATAAGCTATCAAAATGATCAACTATGGAGGAAATTAACCCCAAAATCGCGGATGAAATGAGTTAAAGCATTTTGCCCAAGTCTTCTTTTCCTTCATCGGGATCGTGAAGGATAAATCTTCAATTTCCCAAAATTACACTACGCGAACGCGACATTCTGGACACAAATGCGATGAACCTTCCACCTAAACCTTCGCGAACACGGCCACCTTTATGCGAATGCGATGACAACCCACCTTGGATCCATCTGATCCAATTCCTTATACGCGATCGCGGATGCTCTCACGCGAACGCGATACACCACATCCTAGCCTTCTGCAAACGCAAAACCATTAACTCAAACGCGAAGGATAAATTCATGGCCTTCCTCAGTCCTGCTACACGATTGTGAATCACCCTACGCGATCACGAAGGGAAAAATTCTTTGCAACCTGAACCTGCATTTTCTGCAACCTATTAAGGCACAAAATTGTTCGATTGACCATCCGAAACTCACCCGAGGCCCCTGGGACCTCAACCAAACATGCCAACATATCCCATAACATCATTCAAAATTGTTCCAACCTTTGGAATGCTCAACACAACATCAAATTACCCAAAACGCATCGGATTCAAGCCTAAGTTTCTAAAATCTTCCGAAATATGCTTTCCATAAAAAATCCAACCAAATCAGGTCTGAATGAACAGAAATTTTACACACAAATCCCAAATGACACAACGGAGTTGCTGCAACTCCCAAAATTTCATTTTGACCTCTATATCAAAATCTCACCTTTCAACCGAAAAACGTCGAAGTGTCAGTTTTTGCCAATTCAAGCCTAAACCTTCCACGGACTTCCAAAATTCATTCCAATCATGCTTCTAAGTCCCAAATTACCTAATGGAGTTAACCGTATCATACAAATTCTGATATGAGATCGTATACAATGAAGTCAAATATTGGTCAAACCTTTCAAATTTCAAGCTTCAAACTGGGAACTGTTTCTTCCAATTCATTCCGATTTTCCTGAAAACAAAATGCAAGGATATGCATAAGTCATAATACATCGCACGAGGAAAGTCATGCCCGTGAACTGGCGATCAAAGTGCAAAAGCTCAAAATGACCGGTTGAGTCGTTACTTCCTCACCACTTAAACACGTGTTCGTCCTTAAATGTGCTCAGAGTTGTTCCAACCAATTGTTGAATAACTTTACCATGCATATACCCAGGGGTGATCCCACGTCACCCTATCTCATATATGTCCGATAACACATTGCAACTGAAGTTTCACCACCCAACCTAGACCTTAAGCCTTAGAACCACATTTCCAATTCAGAAACTATTCACAAGATCAGAATCTCACATCAATATTTAGAATAAGCCCGAACAAGCTGTAATCACTCATACTTTCCATCTCAGGTGCAATCACATGATATAACTCAAACACTCGAAGCGATAACTTCTATTCACAGCAGCTGCCCGCAACAATCGAGTGCTAGTCGAAAACCTCTTATCAATTAAAGTGTCATTCCAACACTTTCATATACTGCTAAAGATATATGAAACACGCAATAAATTATAACCATTTCTCAGGTCAACCATTCATGAAGCCACTTCTCCTTTGGTAAATACCATAGTAAATTTCCGAGTCGAACCTCGATATTATCCTTCCAACATACTAAAATCGAATCCGTTTGTATACATTGATGATCCCAACAATCTCTGCTAATACAACACACTACTTTGGTGACTACACATCAATACAGGCCTAAGCCACAACTTGCGTTATACACGCACCAATAAGCAACAACCCAGACATGCTCAAATCCTGAAAATGACTCAAATAAAAGAGCAATACCTCAAGCTCACCAGTACCGCCACAACACAAGGCTGAGAACCCATCTCACATCATAGAAATAGAATACATGAATCTAACCCGCAAGGTCATATCCCTACATAGCTTCGCTGTAAATGTGTAATCCTATCCAAACACTGCTCCACACACAATTTAATGTCTGGAACCAAAGCAAATCATCATACCCACGGTGAAGAAAATAACATAAACCACGCAAACCCAAAAGGTCATAAACGATATGCCATTCACTGAGCAACACCCAATTACTCTTCCCACTCGACTTCCACTATGAGACACCGAAAGAACTGCACCATATGTGCCAATAACCAATAAATCATAACACCTCGCAAGCAAAAGGTGACTCATAGATCTCCCTAGATCACCAATAATCTCAGTGACAGTCGAATCAACACATCCCTCAACAATGCAAATCGGATCCAACCAAGCCGACTCAAGTTAGAACACACATCCACATTGGTCTACCAACAAACCCTTTATCAAGGAAATCCTGTAGCTGTTCCCTCAGCTCCTTAACTCTACCAGTGCCATAGATACGGTGCCCTGCACCAAATCAATACCGAAATCAACAACATTGCCCGTCCACAAGAATCACATCCGAAAAAAAAATCCCTCACCATCGGAATTGAATCAATGGTAGAAGCCTCTGCACTGACATCCATCACGAAGGCACAAATAAGAAAGGCAATTATTCACAGGTGTCAGTTGGGTCTTCGAAATATAAAAACCACTATACTAGGACATAATTCGTCGCACCTCGCCACCCAATCCGTGGCATTTCTAGCATTGCCCATAGCGCAATAGCCCATAATAACCGAACACAGAGACAACCAGTCTGAACTCGATATCAATTCCTCTGGTCTCCAAGCCCCGATAGTCACTAAAAAGTGCTGATACACACGATCTACAACCACGACATAGCCTAAACATGAGAAGTTCCGTCTCCAAATCTACACGGCACATGAATCACCATATCCGATCCCAATTTCGCCGTTGGAATACATGCCAATCCTCCAATACCCAATCATTTACGAGAGATACTCAAATTCTTCTTTGCCACTGAGCAAACTCGAATATCAGTAGTCGATCTAGCTAGAAAGTGCCGCAATACTACCAAAGTTCCATAAACTTAATCACAGTGCCCTTTTTTTGAAACATATACTCTCATCAAATAACTTCCAATTAGCAATACCATTTCCTTAATCACTTGAGGCTACCCGTTGCTTAAGAGTTTTATGAACTTCCTTTCAGAACTAAACTGAAACCTTACACACGCAAATCTCAATCCACCACAAGATACCGCATATGCCATATTATCCTAGGATAACATGAGAACTTCATCTCCCTTCCGATCCACAAACATCCACGTGCTCAACTAGTCAAGAACTTTCCATTGGTCCCTTCTAGAAGAAAAATCACTATACATACCATGCTCCACATGCCTTTGTTGACTAGTAGAGCTCCACTCCAGTGAAGCAAGACTGAATCCGAAGAGTTACATCTCCAAACCGCGGTAAAAAAAACCATCAAGAACTCTCCAAGTTCCCGTTGCACAAATCAGACCTGCCAGGACTAAATCCTTCTAAATCGACCAAGCTAAGCAAGCCATCAAAACCTAAGAGCATTGCTGCAAAATACATGTAAGAACTTATTACCTCAAATACACACAAGGAACTAATCATATCCTTACCATATCGGTTTGGTCCACTATCAAGCTACTCCATCTATCTAAATTTCCATCTGATTCATCTTCAACTTGATATTCTCTCTTCCTGTAGCACCACAATTCCTCAACCCAGGCTTACCACACGAGACCCAAGCATAAAACCACATTGTCTAAGACTCATAAGCCGCTGAATACTCTCTTAAATATTACCAAAAGCACCACATTCCAAAGTACTTTACTCTGAAGAACTTCCTGCGAATCTAAATCCATTACCCTTGCATTCCTGATAGTGATACATAGAATCCCATCATTAACATAGAAATACCACAAGTCTTGACCCTGTCCAATGAAAACTCAAATTCTAACCACATATACAACCTTAGGATACCCAATTGTTGCATGCAGAATCTCGAACATATTAGAACTGTTCTCGAGAGTCATCCACTCTTCTCAAATTGCAATTAGCCTGATCAAATGAACCGAACAACTTGTGCCTCATTGGAACTCTGACACTACAGAATGAACCCTTAATCCAGTGCAACCAAGCAACTTCCTGCTCTATGCACCTGGCATTCTTTCCAACCACAACACAAGACATCCCGTGATTCTCACACACCTGTGGAGCATCTTATAACCTTTGTTAGAAAAAATTCTTTACTCGAACCATGCTCGATGTCGGTCTCTGCGGGAAATAACTGACTCACCCGAAAGTAAAATCGACATAGCATCTAGCAGTGCAATCAATTAATCAACATCAGACTCTCCCACTTGGCTCGAAGCCATAGATCAAAATTACACCCAATAACTCATAAAACTTTTAATCCATTGATGCCATAATACCATAGTGAGATTATACTCAAAACCTTTATATGCTTGTGGAAACATAAATCAGCTAGAATTTTAACTCTTCTGCAAATCTGACATTCACTCTCGCAACAGTTAACCCCCTATTAGGGGACCCAAATTTGAGTTTCAACACATGTAATTCACTTGTTAATGGGATATTCTAATAAACAACGTAAGGATCACACAACCTCATAACGCTCCGCAGGAAATAACCCACTTGCTTTGCCTCCAACTAACATTCCTTTATACCTTCCACTGTCACAAATCGTACGCAGTCACTTAGTCTTCCTGAGTCTGAACTAATACCGCAACATGAAACTTACTTCAATCACAACTAAGAAACATGAAAAGATTCTTCACACGCCTATAACTCGGGGCTATACATCGAATCAAGATGGAATTCCAGCACCTAATAGTTATTCTATCCTCTAGGAACCCCTTCTCGTCGCCTCCAAATCATATGGATACCTCTCGAAGTACTAACATATTCATCACATAGGTATCCAATTGTCATTCCCACTAATAGGGACACTACCGAACATATAAGCCAAAAACACTTGCTCACACAATCAGCACCTCAGTGCTCAAGCCATAGGCAAAAATCCGGCCTCAAGTCCTCCAAATTGGCCCAATGATCAAACCCATAGAGATCACATATCGCCCCTCGATTAGGGAATCACAAGCCATCAAGGCACATCTGATACTGAGCGCTTATGTGTGCATGCGAATGCATGGAAGGAATTTCAAGAGTTAGTTTTCAAGCTGAATCAAGGATGCACGATAAAAATTCAAGAATGTGAAGTTTTCCTAAAGGTTCTGTAGCCTCTCGAGGATAAATACAGATGTCTCCATACCGATCCGTGAGACTCTACTAAACCTGCTCTTAACTCATGAGACCTATGTAACCTAGGCTCTAATACCAACTTATAACGACCCAAACTCAGATCTGGTCGTGACTGTGCCTCTCGTGAGGACAAGGCCATCCAACTAAACCCAATTCATCTTATTAAAATAGTTAATCAATATATAAGTAATTTAAATATGACTTAATGATAAACATTAGCGGAAGTACAAGCCGACACAACCCTAACCGGGGTTTCACAAGTCACGAGCAACTACTAGGGTATAAATACAACTGAAAAGCCTGCATTATACAAAATAGGACTAATGAATGAAGAGGGAGAAAAGTGGTGTTGTGAACGCCGACAGCTACCTTGCTAAACTTTGATGACTCTGCCTCCAATCACTAAAAACCAGCTACCGTGTGTATAAATACCTGAATATGCACACAAGGTGCATGAAGTAAAGTGTGTACTCCAACTCAGTGAGTAACAAATGTAAATAATAACTGAGCAGTAAGAAATCACGTAAAGCATGTCAGAATGCTGTGTAGAAGTAGTTCAAAAACTAATAAGAAAGCGTTGAAGCTGTAAAATCTCTTAAAACATCTTAGATCAGTTTAAACTTCTTTGAAATTGGCATTTTCAACAGTACACAAATGAATGCAAAACCGTTAGTGCATGTAAGCACAGAAATCCGCCCCTCGGGCACAAAATATCATATTTAACAAGTAAAATGGCAAGTAATTGTGAAAGATAAACACATAAAGGTTCTCCCCTCGGGCGCAATGTCAACAACTACGCCCCTCGAGCAATATCTCATAACAATACCAGCCCCTCGGGCAATAACATAGAATGGTACCAGCCCTTCGGCCAATCACATAGGACAATACTAGCCCCTCGGGCTATCACATAGTACAATATCAGGCCATCGGGCATCTCATATCACAATGGATAGTCGCGCTCACTGGGGGTGTACAGACTCAGAGAGGGGCCCGTTATGGCCCAACGCGATATCAAGCCATCTCGTGGCATCAAATCTAGGCCCTCGGTCTCATATCAATCAAGCCATCTCGTGGCGTATATATCTCAGGCCCTCGACATCATAAGCAATATCAACAAACCACCTCATGGCGTACATATCTCAGGCCCTCGGCCTCAAGTCAGTATCAGTGTTTCCTCACAACTAGGCCCTCAGCCGTACTTAGTCAAAAATACTCACAATCCCATCAGGCATTAGTACAACAGTATTTCTCGGCCCAAAACATCATTTAAAATATTATTTAAGCCTCAAAATGGAGTAAAAATCGCTAAGTAGTAAAACCGTGGAAAATAACATGACCGTGTAAAACTAATAAGTTAAAATAGCGAGAAAATAAAAATCCCGGAAGGGTTCAAATAGTTGGCACGAAGTCCAAATATGGCAATCAACCCAAATAATGATGATAACAAATAAGTTTCTGTCAAATACACAGTAAAATCATCAATCGGGAGGGACCAAGTCACAACCCCTAATAGAACACGACCCCGTGCTCGTCATCAAGCATGTGCTTCACCTCAATATAGCACTACGATGAGCAATTCGGGGTTTCAAACCCTCAGAACATCATTTATAATCACTACTCACCTCGAACCGACGAAATCTCTAGCTCGCGATGCCTTTGCACCTAAAATTGGCCTCCACGCGCATTGAATCTATTCAAAATCAGAACGAATACGTCACAATATGCTAAGGGAACAAAGCCCAAGCTAAAACAACCAAAAAATATAAAAATCCTGAAATTAGCAAAACCCGAGCCCCGGGCCCACTTCTCGAAACTCAGAAATTTTCATATCATTTGATTCCTTATCTCCCAACGAGTTCATACATATAAAATGTTCTCAAATCCAACCCTAAATGGTCCTTCAAATCCCAATTCGAAAGTTCAATTTCTCAAGCCCTAGCTTTCCAATTTTAGGCTTAATTTTCATGATTTCTAGGCGAAATTCACATAATAATCGAGTTTTTAGTTCAAGAATCTTACCTCCAGGTGATTCCCCTTGAATCCCTCTTTAATCTCCTTCAAAAAACTCTCAAAATGATCAACAATCGAGGAAATGAGCACCAAAATCGCAGATGAAATGACTTAAAACATTCTGCCTAGGGCTGTTTTTTCCTTCATCGCGATCGCGGCACTTCCCACGCGTTCGCGAAGAATAAATCTTTAACTTCCAAAAATTACACTATGCGAACGCGATATTCCATACACGAATGCAATGAACCTTCCACCTATACTTTTTCGAATGCAGCCACCCTTACGCGAACGCGGTGAATAATCCTCAATGGACCCATCTGACCCAATTCCTTATACGCTATCGTGGATGCTCTCATGCGAACATGATATACCATATCCTAGCCTTTTGCAAACGCGAATCCACTATCTTTAATGGGAAGGATAAATTCCTGGCTTTCCTCAATCCTTCTACGCGATCGCGATACACCCTACGCGATCCCAAAGGGCAAATTTCTCTGCAACACTAACCTGCATTTTCTACAATCCTTAAAGGCACAAAATGGTACGATTGACCATCCGAAACTCACCCGAGACCCACGGGACCTCAAACAAATATTCCAACATATCCCATAATATAATTCAAACTTATTCCAACCTTCAAAATTCTCAACACAACATCAAATTGCTCAAAACACATCAGATTTAAGTTTAAGTTTCTAAAATCTTCCAAAATACTCTTTCGATAAAAAACCCAACCAAACCACGCCCGAATGAGCTAAGATTTTACAAAAAATGTCAAATGACATAAAGAAGCTGCTGCAACTCTCGGAATTTCATTCCGACTTCTATATCAAAGTTTCACCAATCAACCAAAAAGTGACGAAATCTCAATTTCACCAGTTCAAGTCTAATCCTTCCACGGGCTTCCAAAATGCATTTCGATTATGCTCCTAAGTCCCAAATCACCTAACAGAGCTAACCAAATCATAAAAATTTCGATCCGAGGTCATATACAATCAAGTCAAATACTGGTCAAACCTTTCAAATTTAAAGCTTCAAACTAGGAATTGTTTCTTCTAATTCATTCCGATTTTCCTAATAACCAAAACCACCGATATGCATAAGTCATAATACATTGCACGGGGCAAGTCATGCCCGAGAACCGGAGATGAAAGAGAAAAAATTCAAAACGACTGGTCGGGTCGTTACACGTTGAAGCTTTGTTTAGTTTATAGGATATTTGCATCTATTCTTCTAAGCAGTGAATCATTTCTCATGCTAAACAGTAAATAGGAGGCATAGTAGCAGAAATAGAAAGATTGCCATCCCATTGTATTTGGATTTGGAAAGAAAGAAGAAGATAGGCTCTTTATTCCTTTATAGAGTCTTTTCTTAAAGTTAAGTTAATCCGAAAATAGAAAATTGCGTATAGTATATAAGAAAGATATCCGCTCTGGCTTGTTAGGAAGACACTGTTTGCAAGATTCGGTCTTAGTGAGAGAGTTCGGATTGAGCTTCCTCTATTAGTATTTTTTCACTAAAATAAGTGTTTTTCTTTAACAATGTATTTCAATTAGTAAGAAGATATAGGCGTGAATTGTTGGGTTGTAACAATAGCTTTAGTTTGAAGTATCTTTTATAATAAATACATTCTAGTTAAAATCACTCATTTCTTCCACAATAATTCCATATCCTTCGTAATCTTACAATACTCTTAACTTAGGAAATAAATAACTCACAAATCCGTAACTTACTCTAGGCGCAACTTAATTTATTATCGTAATTGTGTACAAGTTCGCGTGACATAATTATGGCTTTCAAAAATAAATCGAGGTATGCGTTCGCAACTTTGACTAAACTTTCTTAATAGTAATAAAGCGTTATTAATTATGTACACGTTCGCGTGACATGATTTTGGACGCGCCAAACAAATCGGTACACGTGCGCGTGACCTGCTTTAAGATAATTTTTTAATTAAAAGAGGCAAATGCACATAGGTTCTAAAATGAGTAATTAGACAATTTGATTAAGCCAAGTATGATCAAAGTGACCTTGCTAAAACAATGGAACCCGAGAATGCCTAACACCTTCTCCTGGGTTAACAGAATTCCTTGCCCGAAATTTTGTGTTTCGCGGACTGTGAAATAAAGTCATATTTCCTTGATTCAGGAGTTTAAACAGGTAACTTCGGACACCATAAATTATCCCAAGTAGCGACTCTAATTTTAATACAAATAATCCCATTTCGGTTATTGTCACTTTAATTGGAAAAACTCCCCTATACCCTTTTGGGATAAAAAACGAGGCGTGATAGCTCTGGCGACTCTACTGGGGAACAAACCAAGAACTTATGGTTCTGGGTTTAATAATTCGAGCTTGTTTTATGATCTTTATTTTTCTTAATTTATTGTTCATGCTACTGTATTTTGTGGACCTAATGTGCTAATTGCCATTTATTTACCATTTCGATAATGTTTGAATTATATATAGTTGTCTTCTTATGACACCCCTATGAGTCTTCTAAAAATGGTGCACACGTTCATGTGGCTCGCTTTTTCTGTAGAAGTTATACCAAATAGAACAAGGCTGGGCCAGCAACAAGGCCGGATAGACTTTAGTGCTCCTGGTACGTTGCCCCCTCTTTGGCTCTAGTTGTGCGCTCGGATAAACCAGATCAAGAACACAACCATAGGTTTAAATCTAGAATAACATAACATCATGCCAGACCCTAGTAGGAACGTTTGTTGCATCACGTGCGTTTGACTTAGGGAACCCAACACAGGGGTTGGGTCTGTCTAGGACAGGTGTACCCATAAATAAAAGACCATCCTGATGTATCCTATGTGCTACATGTTGCATTTGTTCAAGGGTAAAATTGTTATTTGTCGGACCAACGATGGATGAGGGTAAATGAGAAAGAAAAATGGTGAAGTGTGAAAATAAAGCAAATAAAGCCGTGTTATGTTTTTCTTTAATATTTTTTTTAAGAAAAAAGACCCCAAAAAATGAAAAATCCATGAAGATATTGCACTTTCCCACCATTTTCCAAAAAAAAAAAAATTAAAAAAAGAAAAGAAAATCCAAAAAAGCATTTACATGTTTCATCATTTTTCAAAGAAAAAACGATAAAAAATATATTTTCTCTAAATTAGTAAACTTTAAATTCTCGCCCGTATCCAATCTTCCCGAACTACACGAATTTGATTCTCATCTCTCGGGGCGGGATACGTAGGCAACCCACATAGGATCCGGTCTTCCTAGTGAGTTTAGGTTCTTGACTTTGCGAGGTCATAGCCGAGTCTTGAATTTTTAGCCACTTTTAGCCACATATTAAATTTTAAAAAAATAGCCTGAATCATGTCTTGCATGCATCCAACAGGGAGTGTTATTGTCTCATATTCTGTTCTATGTCTTTGGATTTATTTGATTTAAAGTTTGCTCATACATGTGTGGATCTACTTGCCGGAGTTTGAGCATGACAGACACCACGGGACTATCCACTCAGGATCGCTCAGTCAGGAGTTGCTTAAGGAGATTTTTTTTTTATTTTTTATGTTTTGAGTTTGTTTTCTTCTTATGTCATCTTTTAGCTTCTACTTTTGCTCAGTAATATCGAGCCTCTTAGGTGATGTTAGAGTTTGTCATAATCTAGTTCTGTTTTTTGAGTCTTTTATTATTGTACTTCCTATTTTGTATTAAAAAAGATGTGTTATAAATAAAAAAAGTTTACGTTTTTATTAGAAATTTTCTTTAGAATACTAATTCTAGAAATTTTAAAAAAATCATTTGAGCTGGTTTTCCTTTAGAAAATTAATATCTAGAACTCAAAATAAAAAATTACTTTTATATTCCTTTAGTTTATTAAGACTAAAAATTCCAAAAAAAAGAGAATTTTTCTATTAGTGCCTCCTTTAAAGTTTTCTTTAAGATATTAATTGCAAAAATCCCAAAAGCTTTTCTTTTGACGTTCTTCTTTGGGAAATTAATGAAAATAAAATAAAAATTCTTTTTCTTTTTACTAGAACTTTAGGACATTGTACATAGAAGAAAAAATAATAATTTATCTTTGATTTATCTTCAGAGTTTCTCCTTTAGGTAATAAAAAACTGAAATCCCAAAATATATATTTTCTTAATCTTTTTGTTATTTGTTTCGAAATCTTTCTTCAGATATCAAGTAAAAATTTAATATATTTTTATTTGGTTCATTCTTTAGATTTCCTTCCTAAAAAAGAAAAAAAGAAGAATCAAAAAATATTTTCTCTTCTAGGGATTTTTCCTTAAGAATTTCTCATAAAGTATCTCTTTAAAAAAAAAAAATATTCTTGTTTAATCTTCAGTTTAGAATATGTTATAGAACATTAAGTTTACAAAGGAAAGGAAAATGAGCAAGCTAATAAGTGCTAAACAAGAAAAGAAAAGATGAGATTGAAATGATCAAATTGGGATAATTCCAAGTGATTTTTTGACCGTCGAAGTCATTCTTGAACCGATAACTGTGACTAGGATTGCACATGATGTGAGATTATTTTATGTTAAATGCCCTAATGCTAAGAGGATGACCCCATTTTGTTCCTTTTGTTAATTTTATTGAGATGAAGGGTGGCTGGTTTGTGGTTCTTAACTAACTCATCCATACAACACAAAGTCAAAGAGTAAGGTAGTCATGGCTGGCAAAGAGTGGGACACAAGGGTCATTGATCCGTCTAAGGGAATTTTTGAATCAGATTCTGAGTTGAAATAAGAGAACTTAAGTTTGAAAGGACGGATGGCCGAAATATACCAAGCCTAGATTAGTGGGTGTCCTCCACTATCAGTTCCCACTAACTACACTGAAAGCCTTGTCACCATTCCGCCACTGTCATAAGTCTAGGCTATCTTCCCACAACCTTTTCACACTCCAACCTCCAGAACCACCTCATATCCCGCTCCTTTGACCACTTATGTTTTTGTAGCTCATCCACCTGCTACCTTTCCTTTATCCTCTAGCGAGACTGTGTTCAAAATCCCCGATGACCAACACTATGCTCTGGAACCAATTTTCAAAGTCTCGGGTCCATACTCTTACGCTTATCATTTTGAGACCCCCGGTTGTAAATCCTGCTAAGATAGTGAAGCAAGATGAAATATCCAGAAAGTTAAAAGGGTTTAAGATGCCAAAGTTTAATTTGTATCATGGGTGTGAGATCCAGTAGCCCATCTGAGGGCTTATTGTAGTGAAATGAAAATTATTGGCGGGAAAGATGAGTTGCCGATGTCGTATTTCAGTGAGAGCCTAAGTGGGGCAGCTTTGGAATGGCATACTCATGAAGTTCTCAGTAAGTGGCATACGTGCGGTGACATGGCTCAAGATTTTGTTCGGAACTTTAAGTACAATATAGACATTTTTCCATACCGCTGCTCCCTATCTTAGATGGAATAGAAACCCTAGTATTAGTTCAAATGGAACGAACAAGTTGCTCGGGACAGTCCTCCCATTGATAGAAAAGATGTTGCTGAGTCCCGCCAACGACATGATCCAGTGGGCATACGCTTTTAGCCACAATACTGACCCCATGAACATCCCCTAGCTCCACATAATTCACCCCAGTATTATCCTCCAAACAATGTTCGGTCATTTGTCCAACCACTAGGTCATTCCTCATGGAGAGTACTAGCACCGCATAGTGCGCTTTTGCCTTCACATTATTTTTTAGCATTAAACAACCCTAGAAAACTGGGATATGGAGGGAAACAAAGTCAAAGAAATAGTTTTACACCAATCGGAGAGTCCTATTCAAGCATGTTTGGAAAGTTAAAACATTCTGGCCTAATTGAGCCGCTCGTCATCTATATGCTGGACCCATATGAAAAAGGTTTTGATCCTACTATACGGTGCATGTACCACTATAATGTCCAAGTTCATAGCATTGAATATTGTCGTGCTTTGAAAAAGGAAATAGAAAGAATGATTCAAGAGGGGTAATTGTGATCCAGAACAGTGACACCCATCATATCGCGCATAATCCTTTACCTGCACATGATGATGCACACTTAGTGGGGATGATGCGTGAGAATTCTCTTGGGAACTTGCTGAATGAATTCAATGTGATTGAAATTGGTAATGGTATTGGTAATATTGATATGGAACTCAGTGGCTAAGATATCCAGCTTGGTAATTGGAAAGACTCTCCTTTCTTGGTTACCCGGGGAGGAGTCCTAGTGGTTTATTTTGTTGTCATTTCTATTGTCTGGGTTATTTTAGGGTTGTAATCCAGATATTGTCTTGTGACTCAAACCCTTCTATCCTTTTGTTTTTCCTAGTTCATTTAGTCGTAGTACCCATTTTAGTGTTATTTAGATTTTTCCAGGGTCGTAACCCGAGAGTGTTCTGTTTGTTTTATTGTTCAAACGATTTCAACGTCTGTCTAATGCAATTTTCAATTTTCTGATATTTCTAGTTATTTTTTGTTTAATTCTCTTTTACTTAATAGTTCTTGATGTTATAAACGTAAATACCACACAAGAGGGAGGGGGGAGGGTGATTTGTATGGTACCTAATATTCGCTTTAGAAGAACCAGGTTCTTCTAAGTGTTCTAACTACAGTAGTTTGCAGAATAATAAATACTGAAAGTTAAGTGCAAAGAGATTTTACGTGGAAAACACCTGGCTCAAAAGGTGAAAAAGCCACGACCTACTACTTAGTAGGATTTTCCCAAACTCCACTAAAGTCACAGAGCCAAAAACAAAATTTACAAAACTCTTTGTAATCTCTAAGGATGAACTCTAATCCTAGTATGGCACACAGCCTCAATTGTTGCGTCACTTTCAAGTTAACTCTAACTTGAATACTCAAAGTACCTAATTACATTGCTTCTTTGAAAGTTGAAAGGTACAATATAAAAACACCTACTACAATTGAACTAGAATAAGAATAAACACAATGGAACTTGTTCTTCTATATCGTTCAAGTAGATTCAGGCGTGCACACTTATATCTCACATATATTGCTTGCAAAACAGATTTGCTCTTTTGCTCTCAATTATGCTTTACTTCTGCGTATGTGCATTACCTGTAAAAGAGAACAACTTGGATGTTTAATAGATTAGCAGTTAGAGTTTGATCGAGACTCCAATGCATACCCTTACTCGATTTGAGTCCTTAACCAATACAAACTCCAACCCTTATCCTATCTTAGTATTCGTTCTCTTCTCATATGGAGACTGTCCTCCTTAGAACTCAATGCAATCTTTTCGATCAGTTCAGAAGATATTGCTGCGTGATCTTCAATGCATATATTCCTCACGTGCCTCTCATATGCAATGGTTATAACAACCGTGTCTCCCAAGATGGACCAGGTCCATCCCTAAGTTCATTTGTCAATCTTCAAAACATCAACTAAACTTGGGCCAACAAATTCCCCCTTTTTGATGATGATAAACTCTGTGATTTTTTCTGATCAGAGAACCTGCGGAATTCAGCTGAAATATTAACACTTAAAATTGTTAACTTGTCATTAAGGGCCAGATTTAATTAGGTCATAAACATCAGATGTTCAGATAATAGATTTAAGCACAACATCTTCCCCCTTTTGGCATCATCGAAAAGTTGCATAAGTAATGTAAACCTAGAAAATTGATTGGTAATCATGGACACTGGGGCAATTGCAAGTGAAAGCATGGTTTAGTTAATCAAAAATCAAGCTATCAAAAAGAACTATTAAGAGCATAATTAACAAAAAACAAGGAAGCTGCATTCAGTGATAAGTGATGCTTCTACATTGCAGTCCACAAAAAGAAAAATAGAACTACCAACCATGAGAAAAAACAGAAAGGAAACAAAATAGATAAAGTACCTAATTTGGGTCACTGTGGGGTTCTAGACTGGTTCAAAACAGGACAAGACACCTAAGGCTCACAAGAGCTGAAGGGTTGGGTTTGTAGCAAATTGAGCATTTACTAGAGCATTCCTTCATTTTTCTCCTTCTCCTTTGCAAGTTAAACTCTCAACCCATTTCTTTCATCCCCCAATTCAGCAATTCAGGCTTGAAGCCTTGCTATCCCAGCATCCCTTGTCCCAACCTCCTGAACCAAGGCTCTGACCTTGCTGTTCACAGGAGTCTTCACTGATGAACTAGGTTCAACTGGGCCAGTACTGAGCAGATAATCACAAGCTTGGAGGGTCTTGATGTCAAAGTGCTCTTTGCTAGAAGCCATTTCCCACTTCTTCAAGGGAACATTCAGCCTTTCAAATGGCATGAGCCATTGAGCCATTGAGCACCCTTTCGAGCAACATCACAATGAAGGCAGGCCAGCTAATTTGCTTTCCTTCATTCAGGCACTGCATGAGGACCAGGTCCATGTAGTTAGCTGTATGCCTCCTCTCCTGTCTGGGCAGAAGGCATTTGTTTACAAACTCAAAGAGCACTTTATGCTCTGGCCTCATTTTACTTTTCTGAACAGCCCTTGACTCAATCACCTCCTCATCAGATTTGGTATCACAAAAGTTCCTAGTGATTTTAAGATCAGTAAGCAATCAATCCAGACAAGGCCATCTTTGCCTTTTATAGTCATCATATCCCTCACTAGGGATGCCCAGAATTTTGCCCAGCTTGGCAGTATCAAACTTCACCTTCACTCCTTTCACTATGCTAGTTACCACTCCATTTTCACTGTCCCATTTGCCATGAAATCAACAAGTTCTCTCCTGGACAATTTACCATCCATATGAAGGACCATGTCGTTCCACTCCTATACTTCTAGTGCAGTCACAAGTCTCATCATGCCTGGCTCCTCCAGGTCTTTAAGTAGTCTTCCCTTCAAGATTTTCCTCTTTCCAAACATGGTATACCTACCTTGTTCATGTTCTACCTCATCATCTTCTTCTTCTTCACTCCACTCATCATCCTCTTCTTCAGTTATCTTCACTTCTTTACCCTTTTTAGCTGACCTAGTTCTCTTTTCTAGAGAGGCGTCAGCGGGTACAGATTTGGAGGGCTTCTTGGCAGAAGACTTGGTTCCCATTGATTTGGCAGTGGAATTTACACAGTAGTACCCCTCTTTTGATGGACCAGTTCCATCTCTTCCTCCCCTTCTTCAACAACAGCCTCAGAACTTTCACCTATTTTTGCTTTCCCCTTTTCTTTCCTCTTTTTCTTACTCTCCTCTAGAGCTTTCTGCAATTCTGCGTCACTCTCCTAAATCTACTTATTGTGGTTCTAACCCTTGGAGTAGACTTTGGTGATGATGCTTTACTTTTCTGGGTTGGTTTCGACATAGCATGGGTCCTTTGTGAGAATGCCTTGCGTTACTTTGGGTCATAACTAGCCCCAAATTTCTTCAGCATATCCACCAAAGTTTCTTCTACAGATGAACCAGGTTAATCTTGTTGTTCACTCATATTAACCAAACCCTCAAGAGCTTCTCCTGAGCCACTTTCCCCTGACTTCGAGCCTCCCTCTTCCCCACTACCACATATAGCTAACAATTCCTTCTTCTTTTTCTTCCTTATTTTCCCAGAATCAGCCCCATCAACATCTTTTGCAGCCCCTACCAAAACATACCTATTTTCCTCCCTTTTAACTATATCATAGAAGACAAAGCATGTGTTTACCTCTCCTGGGTTTTCTTGACGTTTGGCATTGTCAGAAGACCCAGGTTCATCTCCTTCACTGGCAGAGATGTAGTCGTCAGATTAAGAGCTTGAGTTAGCCTCTTTGGTTGGAGATTCTTTTCTTTTACTAGCCTTCAATCTCTTATTTAGATCTTTTCTCAACGGACCAGAAGGAACATTTTTTCTTGCTAGCATTTTTCTGGCGACAGAATCTTAGTTTTGGGATTTCAACGGGTGGTGTTGAAGATGAGGTGGTGTTAGGTGATACTGGTTGTGGAGTTCCAGGATTGTCTTGTGGATTTGTCATGGCAGAGAATTTCTGGAAATCTTAAGAGAATTTTGGAGAAGAGAATAGATGATAAGATGTCTAAGTGAAGAATGACGATTATGAGTGATTTGGGGTTTTGTTAAAGAGGGGTTATGATAAGATCAGTACAAGCAACTTTTTTCAGAGGTCTATTAGAATTCTAATCGATTGCGATTTCCGGTCTCCTTAGTGGTTAATAAGGATCACTAATATTTAGGGAAAAGACCCGTTATTTTTAAACTTCTAGTTTTAATGAAACTGGTTCAATTTACCCAACGGATAGAATTTTAGGACATTTGGAGTATCTAAGACTTTTGCTCATAATTGGTAATTTAATTTTTCTAATTGTGAATGTACCTGTACTTTCTCATGAGCATATATTGATGACCCAGGTTCTTCAAGTGAAACATCTCTTGATTATGCCTCAAATGTTAGAATAGAAATATTTTAAGAGATTAGTGAGTCATATAAACACATGTCACAAGAGTATACTATTTAAAGTAGGAGACTGAATAAGAATTAGTCTAGATATTTACATGAATTAAGAACTCCTAACCAATTTTTTTTCATTTTTTTTCAATGTGTTATCTGAACTGGACCTTTTTGGTCATATTAATCATCCTTATTTCCAACCTGTTCCTTTCAAAGTTCTCTCTACTTAGTGCCTTAGTGAAGATATCGGCTATTTTCTTGTCAGTGGCGCAAAATCTATGGAGATTAACCTTTTCTCATAGTTATCTCTTAAGAAGTGGTCTTTAACATCTATGTGCTTAGTCCTTATGATGAACATGGTTCATTGTCACACTTATAGCACTAGTGTTATCACAGAATATTGGTATGCATCCCACTTCAATTGCAAAATCTACCAATTGTTGCTTAATCCACAACAATTGAGCAAAACAAGAAGCATCAACAACATATTCAGCTTCATCAGTAGAGAGAGCTACTAAATTATACTTTTTGGTAGCCCATGATACAAGACAAGAACCTAGGAAGTGTTCCATACCTGTGGTGCTCTTCTATCCACTAGGAAACCTACATAATCAACATCAACGTATCCAATTAAATCAAAATTACTACCTTTGGGATACCAAAAGACACAAATCAGTGGTGCCTTTCAAATATTTCAATAATCTTTAACATCTGTCAAGTGTGACTCCTTTGATTTTCCTAGAAACGAGCACAAAGCCCTACACTGAAAACAATGTCAGCTCTGTGGGCAGTAAGATACAAAAATAAACCAATCATACCCCAATACAACTTCTGATCAACTGATGAACCAGGTTCATCATATCTAATTTAGTGGCTGTGGCAATAGGAGTATCTATTTCTTTGGATTCTTCCATTTTAAAATTTTTGATTAGTTCCTTTGTGTACTTATGCTGATGGATCATAGTTCCATTTGGACTTTGTTTGATTTGCAATCCTAGGAAGAAATTGAGTTCACCCATCATACTCATTTCAAACTCACTTCCCATTAGTTTTGCAAAGTCCTCGCTCAACCTATCTGTAGTAGCCCCAAATATTATGTCATCAACATATATTTGTACAACAAGAAGATCTTTACCTTTTTCCCTTAGGAACAAAGTGCTGTCAATTTTACCTTTTTTGTACCCATGCTCCAGTAGGAATTTTGATAATCTTTCATACCAAGCTCTAGGGGCCTGCTTGAGACCATATAGAGCTTTATCTAGCTTGTACACATGTTCAGGACACTCCTTGCTTTCAAATCCTGGTGGTTCTTTAACAAATGCTTCTTCCTTAAGGTATCCAATTTGGAAGGCACTTTTGACATCCATCTAATGAAGAGTGAATTTCGTATGTGCTGCAAAGGCTATGAGAAGTCTAATTGCTTCAAGTCTCGCAACTGGAGCAAAAGTCTCATCATAGTCAATACCTTCCTATTAACTGTAACCTTGGACATCCAACCTTGCCTTGGTTCTTGTAACTATTCCATCTTCATCTAGTTTGTTCCTGAAGACCCATTTTATTCCAATGACTGGTCTGTCCTTGGGTCTTGGAACCAAGTGCCAGACTTGACTTCTCTCAAATTGATTTAGTTCATACTGCATAGCATTGACCCAATGTGTATCATGCAAAGCCTCAGCAACATTTTTGGGTTCAATGATGGATAAAAAGGCATCAAATGCATACAGGTTCTTTAGTTGAGATCTAGTTCTGACTCCAGATGTTTGATCATTAATGATGTTCTCAATGGGATGAGAACTCAGGTAATTGTAAGATTTCCCCACCAGCTCGTCCCTACTAGATGCTTCTTCATTGTTATGCTGCAGAGGATGAGGTTCAGGTTCCTTTAGAGAATTTTGTTCAGTTTCTCTCAGATTAGTTCCCCCTGTCATGTTGCCCTGAGTGGAATGACCTGTTCCATCACCTGTTCCTTCCTTTTATGCCACCTTGACTTGTGTTGTGGCTTCAGTCAATTGTCTCACCTGTTCGATGACTTTATCTTCATGTTCCTGTCTCTTAGAAAGAATGTTAGATTCATCAAATACAACATTTACACTTTCTTCTACACACATATTTCTTTTATTAAACACTTTATATGCTTTTCTATGTGAAGTATATCCCAAGAACACTCCCCCATCACTTATGGGATCAAACTTACCTAGGGAGTCTTTGCCATTATTGTGCACATAACACTTGCAACCGAAAGCCCTAAGATGGGATATGTTTGGTTTTATCCCTTTAAGTAACTCTTAGGGAGTTTTCTTTACAAGAGGTCTAGTCATGCGTCTATTTACTATATAACATGCAGCGTTTATAGCCTCTGCCTAGAAGCTGTGAGGTAGTTCACTGGAAAGAAGCATGGTCCTTGCCATATCCTCAAGTGTCTTGTTCTTCTTTTCAACTACCCCTTTTTGCTAAGGGGTTCTAGGAGCAGAGAAATTATGATATGTTCCATTTTCATAAGAGAATTCACCAAACTTTGCATTTAAAATTTAGTTCCATGATCAGACCTAGTGGATGCAATGTGATTTCCTAACGGTTTTTGGGTTTTTATAACAAAAGCAGTGAACATTTAATGCTTCATCTTTAGAGGTTAGAAACAACACCCTGGTAAATCTAGAATAATCGTCAACAAGCACCATTACATATCTTTTACCACCTCTGCTCATGGTTCTCATTAGACCACAAAGATCCATATGAACCAGTTCCAACGTCTTGGACGTACTTACCATTTTCTTGGGTTTAAAGGATGACCTCACCTGCTTCCCCCTTGCACATGCCTCACAAAATTTGTCTTCCTTAAAATTGATAATAGGTAACCCTATCACCAAGTCTTTGGAGACTAATTTGTTCAATTGATTTAGACTGGCATGACCAAGTCTTTTGTGCCAAAGGAGGGGATCATTTATTAACACACTTAGGCAAGTGAGTTCATTTTTAGAGAGAATTGGCAAATCCACAATGTAAATATTGTTAACTATCTTTTCCTACAAAACAATCTTGTCAGTAGTAAGGCTAATCACAAAACATTTTGTGGAAGTGAAAGCCACAAGATTACCTCTGTCATATAGTTGTGACACACTTATCAGGCAATATTTCAAGCCATCTATCAAACATACATTCTCAATGGAATGAAAGTTTGTGTTTCCTACCTTTCCAACTCCAATGATCTCACATTTCTTTCCATTTCCAAAGGAGACATTACCTCCTTCTAGATTCTCAAGTGTAAGGAACTGGTCCTTGTTCCCAGTCATATGTTTTGAGCAGCCACTATCCATGTACCATAGTTGGCTACTCCCTTCACTTGGACCTGTAAAATGAAATCATGGGTTAGTCTTAGGAACCCAAACTAGTTTGGGTTCCAATCTATGGATAAAAGGATGAATTAAATTTTTCTTTGCCCAACCAGCCAGTTTGTGTTTTTCTTGAACAAAGGCTTTGTTCTTTTGACTAGCTTTCTCTTTTGTATTGCATTCATTTTTGTAATGGCCGGTCTTACCACTATGTGTGCATATCTTATTTTCAGGAAGTGTGAGGTACTTGTTTTTGAGATACCACTTTAGAGCTTGTGTCCCAAATCCAAATCCTCTATTATTGCTGCTGTGATGTTCTTGCAGCGAAGAGAGTGCATCAGAAGCCTTGTTCCATTTGCATGTTCTATTTAGTTCATGCTTCACCTTTTCTAAATCTTCTTTTAGGACCTTAATAATTTCATCTTTCTTGTACAATGCATCTTTAATTTATCCTAGATTTTCTTCTAGGGTGAGAAATGATTGTTCAGCCTTTTTTTTTCTTGTCCCTAATTTCAGTTTAATATTTTCAAATCTAAGTTCTAGGACATTATTTTCAAGTTGACGAACCTGGTTCTTCATCTCAGTATTTATGTTATCACGCTCATCAGCCCTAGACTCTAACCTTTTGCATTTTGCTTCTAGGATGACACTGTTTATAATTTTAGACTCATCAATAAATTCCAATAGTAGCTCATCCAACCTTTCTATAGACAAAAATTTAATCTTTTCTTTAAGATGTAGGATACTTACCTCATGTTCATCCTCTGTCTCTCCGATGGCCATAAGTGCTTTCTCGTTTTCAGCTTCATCTTCTGAGTCTTCATCTGAGGTTTCTCCCCATGCAACAACCATGGGTTTAGTTGAACCTTTGTTTCTTCTTGGTTGAACTTGTTCCTTCTTTCTGTATCTCCGTTCAGCTCTTTCTTTCTTCCACTCAATCTCCCATTGAGGGCAGTTCTTGATCATGTGGTATGTTTTACCACACTTGTAGCAACCATCACTTCTCTACTTCTCAAGAGCCCTAGGTTTGTTGAAGGTTGTTCCTCTTGAAGGACCCTTTTCTCTAATAAGATACTTTTTGAAATCTCTGGTAATCATAGCTATTTCATTACATTCCAGATCTGATCCTTCTGAGATTCTGAGAGCCAAACTTCTTTCTTTCTTTGGAGCATCCATCTTCATAGTCTGCCTTCTCAATTCATAGGCAATAAGATTTCCAATCAGTTCATCAAATTTTAGGGTAGCAGTATTCTTGGATTTCTGAATAGCTGTGATTTTGCTTTCCCATGCAATTGGTAGAACTCTAGTTAAGATCTTCTCAAACTTGTCTTCGTCTAGGATAATATTTCCAAAAGACTCAAGTTCATTTGTTAGTGTATTGAACCTAGTGTACATCTTTTGTATGGTTTTTCCATCCTTCATAGTGAGATTCTCATATTGAGAACATAGCAATATTCCTCTTGATCTCTTCACTTGAGGTGTTCCCTCATGGGCCACTTCTAATGTGTCCCAAATTTCCTTGGCAGTGTTATAGCTTTGAATCCTGTTGTACTCATTTGGGAGAAGTCCACATACTAGCCATTTCTTTGCCTTTGCATTCTTTTCCCACTTTTTTAAGTCTTCAGCAGTGCAATCAGCTCTTGTCTTTGGAATATCCAACCCTTTTGCAGTCTTCTTTGTTGTAGCTAAAGGACCATCAGTGATGATGTCCCAAAGCTCGTAGTCTTCATCCATGATGTGGTCTCTCATTCTATTCTTTCACCAGTAGTAGTAGAGACCATTGAAAAGTGGAGGCCTAGTAGTGGATTGTCCTTCCCAATTACCAGGTGGTACACTCATATTGATCTTTCCTAAGGTGTTAACCTCTTCAAGGATAACCTGCTTTGCTACCAATTGATGTTATAAACGTCAATACCACACAAGAGGGGGGGAGGGTGATTTGTGTGGTACCTAATTTTGGCTTTAGAAGAACCAGGTTCTTCTAAGTGTTCTAACTACAATAGTTTACGGAATAATAAATACTAAAAGTAAAGTGCATAGAGATTTTACGTGGAAAACACATGGCTTAAAAGGTAAAAAAATCATGACCTACTACTCAGTAGGATTTTCCCAAACTCCATTAATATCACGGAGCCAAAAATAGCTTTTAGAAAACTCTTTGTAAACCTAAAGATTAACTCTAATCCTAGTGTGGCACACAACCTCAACTTTTGCGACACTTTCAAGTTAAATCTAACTTGAATACTCAAAGTACCTAATACAATTGCTTCTATGAAAGCTGAAAGGTACAATATAAAAACACCTACTACAATTGAACTAGAATATGAATAAACACAATGAAACTAGTTCTTCTATCTCCTTCAAGTAGCTTTAGGCGTGCACACTTATATCTCACATACATTGCTTGCAAAATAGACTTGTTCTTTTGTTCTCAATTATGCTTTACTTCTGTGTATGTTCTTTACCTGTAAAAGAGAATAACATGATTATTTAATAGATTAGTAGTTAAAGTTTGATCGAGACTCCAATGCTTATCCTTAGTCGATTTGAGTCCTTAATCAATACAAACTCCAACACTTATCGTAGCTTAGGATTGTGTTCTCTTTCATAAGAAAACTGTCCTCCTGAGAACTCAATGCAATCTTTTCGAGTTCAGAAGATATTGCTACATGATCTTCAATGCATATCTTCCTCACGTGCCTCTCATGTGCAATGGTTGTAACAACTATGTCTCCCAAGATAGACCAGGTCCATCCCTGAGTTCATTTGTCAATCTTCAAAACTTCAACTGAACATGGGCCAACAGTTCTTTTCCTGTTGACACTAGTGACATGGCATGTACGCATAACTCTTAGCCTGGTCTTAGAAGTTAGTCTAATCATGAAGCAATGAAACAAGTTTGAAGAATAGGGACATTTGAGGGAAATAAGTATATATTTTGACATTTTAAGACTATTTGAAGCCCGAACTGTGTGAAACTGGGGTAGATAATATGGGATGTTAATAGGATGACAAGGATTCATTAAAGGAGAGTGCATCCCAAAAAATTTGAATCCAGCAACTTTGAGTTCAATGCACCTCAATTTACAAGATAAAGTCAAGAGAGTTTGTTCCGAACAGACAGAGGGTATCCATTGTGAAGAAGAAATCACCCAACGAGAGTTTTGTACTTGACAAGGTACTAAAGAAAAGTGAAAAGCGTATAAGTGATATCAATGCCAAAGCTGTAAAAGAAATGTTGTCTTTGCTCTTCCTTTTCCATTTCAAATTGTATGTGTTATACTTTGCATTTTTAGGGTTTGGGAGGCCCTCTTTCAGCTACCCAAACACTTATACCATTTTATACCCTTTTGAGCCTGTACTACTTTCTTTGACCTTCCCTCTTTTGGAATCAAGTTAGAGTCATACGAAAAAAAATTTATGTCCCTATAGGTTTATTTTAGAAAGTTCATTCCAAAAAAAAGAGAGACAAAAATAGTGATAAAGGGAAAAAAGAAAAAAAAAAGAAAAGAAAAGAAAAGGAAAGTAATAACAGAAAGTATCCCTATGAACTACGGTCGACTTAATTCTTGTCACCACAAGATATGTTGGCAGCCTTACAGTTCGGTCGCACCAAATAAAATATTTCATAATCCCACGAAGTCAAGAGTGGGGCTGTATTTCTTAGAAATTCCATCTCAAAAAGAAAAAGGAAAAAAAGAATCAAATTCCCTTATTTTAGAATTGGCGCAAAGTTTTTTAAAATGGATTCAAAAAGTTGTAAATAAATTAACCTTTATCTTTGTTGTTTTGAGCCTTTGTGATATCCTTTCTTTCTAACCCTGTTTAAAAGCCACATTACAGTCCAAAAAAGACCTCCCAGGTAATATTTGAGAGTGTTGAGTTTAGACATGCCAAGAGTGTATGATACTTTTACCATGGTTAATGCCTTGTCATTTGCAGAATCAGAGGAAATAAGTAAAAAAGAATAAAATGAGAGTCTTATTGTTGAAAACCTTCATAAGCACCACAAAGCGATGGTGAGTCAAGAGAAAGGACAAAATGAGAGAGGCTTGATGGTGAAAACTCTTTGGGCACTACAAGTCGAATAAGGATTATGAATCAGATTGGATAATCGGAGCGCTGAAGCCCAGTTTCATGGTTTAGGGGTATAACAAGAGTTGAACATCAGACTTACTTGACATATTAGGCCAGTTAATCCAAGTGTGCAAGTAATGGTCATTAGAGTTGGTGTCTATATTTGATAAGTTTCTACTTTGTAGTTTTCTTTTTAGGAATACTCTATTTCCATTGTCCTTTACTCTATTCCTTTTGTCTTGTTTAATTCCTGAGTCTATTTGGTCATAACAAGTGAGAACTGACTTCAAGATTTGCCTCCAGCTTTCCAATTGCACAAAACGGGATTTGTCTAGCACATCAATGTAACATAAGTCAGGAAATAATTAAGATGCGCACTGAGTTGGTAACAATCAACATGCTTTGGGATTTATGTGAAATATAAAGATTCGATATATGTCAATTCAAGAACAATGCAATATATAGAGGGTGTTGGGTTTGAATGGATTAAAGGTATTTTCTACGATAAGGTTGACAGAGAAAGTGGTTATACCAATAACAAGCAAGGTCTTCCAAGTGGAAATAAAAGTTATCATGGCAAGTGAAGGAGTAATAGACCTCTAGGCTAAGGCCAGTGGCATACGTCAGGAAAGAACAACAAGCACAATTAGTTGATAACCATCAATGTGCTTTGGGATTCATGTGAAATACAAAGGTTCCGTATATGTCAATTCATGATAACAACGCAACAAATAAAGGGTATTGGATTTGAACGGATCAGAGGTATTTTCTTCTGTGATAAGGGTGACAGAGAAAATGGTCTGTTAATAAACAAGCAAGGTCTTTCAAGTTGAAATCAAAGTTAACAGGGACGAAAACTATGTCCAAATAAAAGTTAACCAATCACAATATTTAAACTTACAAGTTTTCTTTTTTGAAATAGGGACGAAGACTATGTCCAAATCAAAGCTTGGAAGCTTGGATTTTTCAAGTGTCATGCCCAAATTATGTTAGTACAAAGGCGGTTTGATAAAGGGGAAAGAAAATTTGTTCGATCTGCAGGAACACTCATTGAGGAAATCATGATTCAAGGGAAATGGATTTCTATCGTACTGCTGAGATCCTCTAGGAAGAGAGCATGGCTCAGGAAAGTTCATTCTTGGCTGTTCAGGACCCTTCTTGATAATGGGATTTAGTTTTAAGTGTTTAGGGCCCTTTTGGATAATAAAATTTAGTTTTAAATGTTCAGAACCCTCCTGGATAATGGGATTTAGTTTTATGAGTTCAAGACCCTCCTAGATAATGGGATGTAGTTTTAAGTTGACAGGACCTTCCTGGATAATGAGATTTAGTTTTAATTTTTAGGACCCTCAAAGATAATGAAATATAGCGTATGATTTACAGTTAGGAAATAGAATTTATATTTCAAGTTTTCACTCTTAGTTTTATACAGTTTCCTGGATAATGAGATTTAGTTTTAAGTTGACAGGACCTTCCTGGAGAACAAGGGAATACAATTAAAGTTTTAGCAATTAGGCACCCATTTGGAAAAAATGGAATACACTTCAAGTTTTGGCAATCAGGTGCCCGCCTGGAGAACAAGGGAATACAATTCAAGTTTCAACAATAAGGCGCCCACCTGGAGAATAAGGGAATACAGTTCGAGCTTTCGGCAATCAGGCACCCGCCTAGACAATAAGGAAATACAGTTCAAGATTTGGCAATCAGTCGCCCACCTGAAGAACAAGAGAATACAATTAAAGTTTTGGAAATCAGGTGCCCAGCTGGAGAATAAGAAAATACAGTTCAAGTTTGGGCCATCAGGCGCCCACCTGGAGCACAAGGGAATACAGTTCAAGTTTCTGGCAATCAGGCGCCCCTGGAGAACAAGGGAATACAGTTCATGTTTTTGAAATCAGGCGCTTACCTGAAGAACAAAGGAATATAATTCACGTTTTGGCAATCAGGCGCCAACCCGGAGTACAAGGGAATGCCGCTCAAGTTTTGGCAATCAGGCACCCACCTGAGAACAAGAGAATACAATTCGAGTTTTGGAAATCAGGCGCCACCTATAGAACAAAGGAATATAGTGCAACTTTTTTGCCATCAGGCACCCACCTAGATGACAAGGAAATACAGTTCGACTTTCGGCAATCAGGCACCCACCTGGAGAACAAGGGAATACAGTTTGATTTTTGGCAATTGGGCATCCACCTGGAGAACAATGGAATATAGTTGAAATTTTCGCAAACAGGCACCCACCTAGAGAAAAAGGGAATACAGTTCGAGTTTTGGCAATCACGCACACACCTGGAGAACAGTGTAATACAGTTGGAGTTTTGGAAATCGAGCTCCCACTTGGAGAACAAGGAAATATAGTTCAAGTTTCGGCAATCACGCGTCCACCTGGAGAACAAGGGAATATAATTCATGTTTTTGGAAATCAGGTGCCTACTTGGATGAAAAGGGAATACAGTTCGAGTTTTGGCAATCAAGCGCCTACCTAGAGAATTTGGGGATACAGTTCATGTTTTGGCAAGCAGGCGTCCACCTAGAAAACAAGAAAATACAGTTCAAGTTTTGGCAATCAAGCACTCACCTGGAGAATAAGTGAATATAGTTAAAGTTTTGGCAATGAGACGCCCACCTGGAGAACAAGGGAATATAATTTAAGTTTTGGTAATCAAGCCCCGACCTGGAGAACAAGGAAATACAGTTCATGTTTTGGCAATTAGGTGCCCACCTGGAGAACAAGGGAATACAATTCAAGTTTTTGCAATCAGGCGCCCACCTAGAGAACAAGGGAATATAGTTCGAGTTTTGGAAATTAGGCGCCAACCTAGAGAACAAGGGAATACAATTTGACTTTTTGCAATCAGGCTCCCACCTAGAGAACTAGGGAATACAGTTCATGTATTGGCAATCAGGCGCCCACCTGGAGAGCAAGGGAATATTGTTCAAGTTTTTTGCAATTAGGCGCCCACCTAGATAACAAGGGAATACAGTTTGAGTTTTTCCAATTAGGCTCTCACCTAGAGAACAAAGGAATACAGTTCGAGTCTTGGCAATCAGGCACACCTTTGGAAACTTAGCTACTTAAGTCCTTCTCAGAAAGTCAAAGTAAAGGCGAACGGCATTCTGTTCTACAGCTACAACACTGAATATTTCTTATTAATATTAAACATCTTAATAGTAGAACTATTTTCGTACTACTAAACAAGGGAACCGAACGCAATCAAACGCTCACCTCGAGAAAGAGGGAATACAGTTCGAGTTTTAGAAATCAGGCACCCACCTGCAGAACAAGGAAATACAGTTCGACCTTTTGTAATTAGGCATCCACCTTGAGAACAAGGGAATATAGTAAAAGTATTGGCAATCAGGCGCCCACTTGGAGAATAAGGGAATACAATTCAAGTTTTAGCGATCAGGCACTCATTTGGAGAAAAAGGGAATACGCTTCAAGTTTTGAAATTAGGTTCCCACCTCGAGAACAAGGGAATACAATTTAAGTTTTGGCAATCAGGCGCCCACCTAGAGAACAAGGGAATACAATTCAAGTTTCAGCAATCAGGCGCCCACCTGGAGAACAAGGGAACACAGTTAAAGTTTTTGGTAATTAGGCACCCACCTTGACAACAAGGGAATAGAGTTCAAGTTTTGACAATCAATCGCCCACCTGGAGAAAAAGGGAATATAATTAATGTTTTGGCTATCAGGTGTCCACCTGGATAACAAGAAAATACAGTTCATGTTTTGGCCATCAGGCGTCCACCTGGAGAACAAGGGAATACCGTTCAAGTTTCTGGGATTCAGGCGCCCCCTAGAGAACAAGGGAATACAGTTCATGTTTTGACAATCAGGCGCTCACCTGGATAACAAGGGAATACAATTCACGTTTTTAAAATCAGTCGCGCACCCGGAGAACAAAGGAATGCAGCTCACGTTTTGGCAATCAGGCACCAACCTGGAGAACAAGGGAATACAATTCGAGTTTTGGAAATCAGGCGCCACCTAGAGAACAAAGGAATATAGTTCAAGTTTTTGGCAGCCAGGCACCCACCTAGATGACAAGGCAATACAATTCGAGTTTCGGCAATCGGGCACCCACCTGAAGTACAACCGAATACAGTTCGATTTATGGCAATGAGGTACCCACCTGGAGAACAAGGGAATACAGTTCAAGTTTTGGAAAAGAGGCGCCCACCTAGAGAACATGGGAATACAGCTCGAGTTTTGGAAATCACGCACACACTTGGAGAACAAGGGAATACAGTTCGAGTTTTGGCAATCGGGCACCCACCTGGAGAACAAGGGAATATAGTTCAAGTTTCGGAAATCAGGCGCCCACCTGGAGAACAAGGGAATACAATTCATGTTTGTGGAAATCAGGTGCCTACCCGGATAAAAAGGGAATACAGTTCGAGTTTTGGCAATCAGGCGCCTACCTAGAGAATAAGGGAGTACAATTCAAGTTTTGGCAATCAGGTGCCCACCTAGAGAACAAGAGAATACAGTTCAAGTTTTGGCAATCAAGCGCTCCATTGGAGAATAAGGAATACAATTCAAGTTTTGGAAATCAGACGCCCACTTGGAGGACAAGGGAATACAATTCAAGTTTAGGTTATCAAGCCCCGACCTGGAGAACAAGCGAATACAGTTCAAGTTTTGGAAATTATGCGCCCACCTTAAGAACAACAAAATACAGTTCAACTTTTGGTAATCAGGCGCCCACCTGGAGATCAAGAGAATACTGTTCATGCTTCGACAATCAAGCGCCTACATGGAGAATAAAGGAATACGGTTCAAGTTTTTGTTATCATGCGCCCACCTGGAGAACAAGGGAATACAGTTCGAGTTTTGGAAATTAGGCGCCCACCTAGAGAACAAGGGAATACAGTTCGACTTTTGGAAATATAGCGCCCACCTGGAGAACTACGGAATACAATTCAAGTTTCGGCAATCAGGTGACCACCTAGAGGACAAGGGAATGTAGTTCAAGTTTTTTGCAATTAGGCGCCCACCTAGATAAAAAGGGAATACAGTTCGAGTTTTTGTAATCAGGCACCCACCTGGATAACAAAGGAATACAATTCGCGTCTTGGCAATCAGGCACCCACAGGGAGAACGAGGGAATACAGTTCGAGTTTTGGCAATCAGGCGCTCACCTGGAGAACAAGGGAATAAAGTTTGAGTTTTGGCAATCAGGCACCCACCAGGAGAACAAGGAAATATAGTTCAAGTTTTTGTAATTAGGCACCCACCTGGAGACAAGGGAATACAGTTCACGTTTTGGCAATCAGACACCCACCTGGAGAATAAGGGAGTATAGTTCATGTTTTTTGCAATCAGACACCCACCTAGATAACTAGGGAATAATGTTAAAATTTTGGCAATCAGGCGCCCACATAGAGAACAAGAGAATATTGTTCATGCTTCGACAATCAGGCGCCCACCTGGAGAACAAGGGAAGACCGTTCAAGTTTTGGCAATCAGGCGCCCACCTGGAGAAAAAGAGAATAATGTTCATGCTTCGGCAATCAGGCGCCCACCTGGAGAACAAGGGAATACAATTCAAGTTTTTGCAATTAGGCGCCCACCTGGAGAACAAGAGAATACAGTTCGAGTTTTGGCAATCAGGCACCCACCTGGAGAACACGGAAATATAGTTCAAGTTTCCGCACTCAGGCCACCTGGAGAACAAGGGAATATAATTCAAGTTTTTGGTAATCAGGTGCCTACCTAGATAAAAAGGGAATACAGTTCAAGTTTTTTAAATTGGGTGCCTACCCTGAGAATAAGGGAATACAGTTCAAGTTTTGGAAATCAGGCGCCCACCTAGAGAACAAGAAAATACCGTTCAAGTTTTGGCAATCAAACGCTCACTTGGAGAATAAGGGAATACAGTTAAGTTTTAGCAATCAGACGCCCAACTGGAGGACAAGGGAATACAATTCAAGTTTCGGTAATCAAGCTCCGACCTGGAGAACAAGGGATTACAATTCAAGTTTTGGCAATTAGGCGCCCACCTGGAGAACAAGGGAATACAGTTCAAGTTTTGGCAATCTGGCGCCCACCTGGAGAACAAGAGAATAATGTTCTTGCTTTGGCAATAAGGCGCCCACCTGGAGAACAAGGGAATACAATTCGAGTTTTTGAAATTAGGCGCCCACCTAAAGAACAAGGGAATACAATTTGAATTTTGGCAATGAGGCACCCACTGTGAGAACAAGGAAATATTGTTCAAGTTTCGGTACTTAGGCGCCCACGCGGAGAACAATGGAATACAATTCAAGTTTTTGGAAATCATATGCCTACCTAGATAAAAAGGGACTACAGTTCGAGTTTTGCAACAGACGCCTACCTGGAGAATAAGGGAATACAGTTAAAGTTTTGGCAATCAGGCGCCCATCTAGAGAACAAGAGAATACAGTTCAAGTTTTGGCAATCAAGCGCTCACCTGGAGAATATGGGAATTTAGTTCAAGTTTTGGCAATGAGATTTCCACCTGGATGACAAGGGAATACAATTAAAGTTTCTGTAATAAAGCCCCGACCTAGAGAACAAGGGAATACATTTCAAGTTTTGGCAATTACGCGCCCACTTGGAGAACAAGGGAATACAGTTCAAGTTTTGGCAATCAGGCGCCCACCTGGAGAACAAGAGAATACTTTTCATGCTTCGGCAATCAGGCGCCCACCTGGAGAACTAGGGAATGAAATTCAAGTTTTTGCAATCAGGCGACCACCTGGAGAACAAGGGAATACAGTTCGAGTTTTTTAAATTAGGGGCCCACCTAGAGAACAAGGGACTACAACTCGACTTTTGGAAATCATGCGTCTACATGGGGAACTAGAGAATACAGTTCAAGTTTCGGCAATCAGGTGCCCACATAGAGAACAAGGGAATATAATTCATATTTTTTGCAAATAGGCACCCACCTAGATAAAAAGGGAATACAGTTCGAGTTTTTGCAATCAGGCGCCCACTTGGACAACAAAGGAATATAGTTCGAGTCTTGCCAATCAGGCACCCACATGAAGAATAAGGGAATAAAGTTCGAGTTTTGGAAATCAGACGCGCACCTGGAGAACAAGGGAATAGAGTTCGAGTTTTAGCAATCAGGCACCACCTGGAGAACAAGGAAATATAGTTCGAGTTTTTGTAATTAGGCACCCACCTGGAGGACAAGGGAATACAGTTCATGTTTTGGCAATCACACACCCACCTGGAGAACAAGGGAGTACAGTTCAAGTTTTTTGCAATTAGGCGCCCACCTGGATAACCAGGGATATACAATTCAAGTTTTGACAATCAGGCACCCACCTCGAGAACAAGAAAATAATGTTCTATTTTTGGCAATCAGGTGCCCACCTGGAGAATAAGGCAATACATTTCAAGTTTTGGCAATTAGGCTTCCACCTAGAGAATAAGGGAATATAGTTCAAGTTTTGGCAATCAGGTGCCCACCTGGAAAATAAGGGAATACATTTCAAGTATCATGTCACTAGCAGGCACCCACCTGGAGAATAAGGGAAGTCATTTCATAATTCAATTCAATATGAAGTAGCAGAATCTCGTGGCAAGAATGCGAGTCGACAGTCCGAGATGATCAACATAAATTAGTCACAATCCAGAATAAAAAAAGAAAAGAAAAGCAAGAAGTAAATCCAAATACAGAAGTAGATGAAAGATGTGAGCTGCTCAAGACATGGCTGAGGTAACAAGCAATGCATGTCTGGTCTTGATCCGGAAAAGCTGAAGAAGAACGACCTAGCACCAGCAGCTAACAAGCGCCAAGGTTCAAATCTAAAGTGTGCATGAAGAATCATTCAGGACTCAAAATCAAGGTTCAGAAGACTTATAGGTAGGAATCTTGTAACTTGTAGTTGACATGCTTAGCTAGTCTTTTTCATTTTTTGATTTTTGATGTAATAACAACACCGCAGATCGGAACCGCGATGGAACGACATCTCGACCGGCTCTCCACCTCAGTATAATCCATTACTGTTTCTACTAACTACACGTGACATGATTTCTTTATAGCTAAGGATATGTAGGCAGCTCATATACTTGGGCTTGGTCATATTCTCCTTCCTCTTAGTTTTTGGTCTCCTAATTAAGCGTCGGGTCAAAAAACGTGTCTAGTCGTTATTTGTGTGAAAACTCTTTGTGTTCTTAGAACCCCCCCCTCCCCAACGTCTTCTTCTTCGTTACCCCCTCTCTTCATCTCCAACAAAGAACCCACACACAATAACAAGTCGTTTCTCTTCTACTTTCTAGACAACCAAAAGACCTAAAGACAAAAAACATCAACCTAATTCTTAGAACACAGTCATTTCCCTGCTTTCAGAAGGAAAAAACACCTAAGAAACCTAAAATGAAGAGGAACTCTCATTTGGTGAACCAAAAGAAAACCTAACAGAACCCTATGGACCTAATCCTTGTTGAAAATAAAATTAAAATAAACTTGATTTTATAATAATTATTTGGGCTTAAGAAATTATGAAAAATAAAGAGCCCAATTAGCCTATTTTCTAGAATGTGAGCCCATTTGGCCCATGTTCTAGAAATGTGCTCTAGAAAATATCTTTAGAATAGTAGAATTATATAGATAAGTATAGAGTGATCTAGAGAGTGGATATTTTTGTAGAATTGTGTAGAAGGTGATTTGTAGCCATTATATTAAAGTTGTGTTGGATAAATCTTGGTCATTTAGAGGAAGTGGCCAAGTATAAATAGGTGTAGGATTGCTCATTTTGTATGAAGCCAAAAGATCAAAAACAAGTTTGAGTAATAAAAGTTTCTCTTCTCCAAAATCTTTCTACTCTTCCAAAAATTCCCTTAGCCTAAAAGCCTCCCTCCAAATATTAATAGCAATCCTCTTCCAACAATCCTCGAGCACCATAGATGTTCCCTCTTCCAAACAACACCCCTCAGCTGTTCCCTTTCCTACTCTTGCGCATAGCCGCTGTTTCTGACTTTTTCCCCCTCTACTGTCATTATTTCACCGGAGTCGCATCATCAACGTCGAACGAACAGAAAATCGGTGATAGTTGTCGAAACTGATAAAATTTGTTTCTGCTGAGTTGTGTCGAAATTGAGATGTTGATGTCGTTTGAGGTTTCTGGGCAGAATCGAGGTTCCGTCGTTGACTCCATCTTACAGTCTGTTCGTGTTCAACTACAATGTCGCGTTCTTCTTGTAAACCAGTTGAAAGATCATCAATATAATGAAAGGTTTCAAAGGTCCGTTGTCTTCTTCTTTACCATTTTTCTCGGAAGATCATGCTTGATTAAATTTCTTAATATGTTATGGTTGTCTCTTTTGAAGCGTTCGTGTTGGTAAATTTCTGTCGTATTGTGTGGTGGAATATTATGTGTTCTGTTAATTTTATTGTTAAGGATTGTAAGTGCTTAGGTTTTTTTAACCCCAAAACTATAAAAATGAAAAATGCTAATTGGTTTGCCGTGGAAATCCTTTACGTTTGGTTTATTTCATGTTCTGGTGTGTCGTTGAAGCTTTGTTTAGTTTATGGGATATTTGCATCTGTTCTTCCAACCAGTGAATCATTTCTCATGCTAAAAGTTTGTTTTACTAAAATAAGTGTTTTGTTATGAAATCTCCTATTTAAGGTGAATGTCTATAATTAGAGAGATTCTAGAGTTCTATTCTTGGTAGCTAAATCATCCCCCTCCCTATAAATAAAGGGGTCTTCTACCATTGTAAACCACCCCTAACAATCTCTAAGTATCAATGAGAATACTCCTCTCTCTCTATTCTCTCTATTGCTCTTGTTCTTGTATTATGGTTCTTGTCTTTATATTATTTCATAACACGTTATCAGCACGAGACTCTACCATCTCAAGAATCGCTATCGAGAAAAACTAAGGTATTTCTCTCTTCCTAATTTGATTTTCGATTATGTCTGACATTACGAAAAGAAAGTTCGTTGCCCTTGAAATTTCGGGCAAGAACTATATGACATGGGTGTTGGATACTGAAATCCACTTAGATGCTATGGGTCTTGGAGACACCATTAAAGATAGAGATAAAGCATCCACCCAAGACTGTGCGAAGGCCTTGATTTTCTTGCGCCATCACCTTGATGAAGGTTTGAAGATTGAATATCTCACCGTCAAGGATCCACTCATCTTGTGGAACGGCTTAAAGGAGAGATATGACAACCTGAAGTTGGTCACTCTGCCACAAGCACGATATGATTGGGCTCATCTGATGCTCCAGGACTTTAAGTCCGTTTCTGAATATAATTCTGCAATATTCAGAATTACTTCTAAACTGAAGCTATGCGGAGATAAAATCTCCAATTATGATATGCTTGAGAAAACGTTTACAACGTTTCATGCCTCCAATATGGTACTGCAACAACAGTACAGAGAGAAAGGCTTTACAAAGTACTCTGAACTGATTTCTCTTCTACTAGTGGCTGAGCGAAATAATGACCTGCTCATGAGAAATCACGAAAATCGACCCACTGGGTCTACACCACTGCCTGAAGCAGATAAGGTGCACTCTCATTATGCCATACATGAAAAGGGCCATGGTCATGGTCGTAAACGGGGTCATAGCCAGGGACGTAGACAAGGAAGAAATTCCAATGAAGTCCGTCAACCCCCAAGGAGAGATAACCGCCGAAAGCAGAAACGGGATCATGAAGATCCTAAGGCAAATGGTTCAGAAACTATATGTTATCGTTGCGGTGGGAAAGGGCACTGGTCAAAGACTTGCCGTATACCAAGACACTTGGTTGACCTTTATCAAGCATCTCGAAAGAGTAAAGGCCCTGAAACAAATTTTGTCTATGACGACAACTCGGACATCACCCACCTGGATGTGGCAGACTTCTTTGAGCAACCCGAGGGGAAAATAGACCACCTAATCGGTGATGGGTCCGTGATGAAAGAAGATGGAGTTATTTGATTTTGTTCTACTTATTTGTATTAGTTAGTGAATAAACTAATAGTCATTAGTATTAGCTCGTATTAGTGAGTTCATGATGCAGTGTTAGCAGTAGCTCTTTAGAATGTCTTCAATATGCTCAAATATCAATAATATTTTTGTTTTCCAGTAGGGGTAATCGACTAGCCTGAAAAACTAGTCGATTATCTAATATTTTCGCATTAAAGCTGAAAACAATTGATCGACAATCGATTGTCTATGGCTAACAATCGATTGTCGTTAGACAGTGTAATCTGGAATTTTTCAAAAATCATCCACAATCGATTGTCTATGTCTAACAATCGATTGTCGTTAGACAGTGTAATCTGGAATTTTTCAAAAATCATCCACAATCGATTGTCTATGTCTAACAATTGATTGTCGTTAGACAGTGTAATCTGGAATTTTTCAAAAATCATCCACAATCGATTGTCTATGTCTAACAATCGATTGTCGTTAGACAGTTATCTGGAATTTTTCAAAAATAGTCAACAATCGATTGTCTATGTTTAACAATCGATTGTCTTAAAACAGTGTGATCTGGAATTTTTCAAAAATTGTCAGCAATCGATTGTCTATGTTTAACAATCGATTGTCAATGCTCAACAATCGATTGTGTGTGTTTAACAATCGATTGTTTTATGAAAATGCTTAAACTGAAATTTTCAAACTGCATAGTAATCGATTATGGAAAACATATAATCGACTATTTGATTTATTTAGTCAACTGACATCAGCAGATTTTGAAAATATTATGTGACACAAACGAATTGAACTTGTTTACTCTTATGTTCGTGTATTTCTTTTGAATGTCAAACCATGGGAATTAAATTGGTTGAAGGCTCCTGAAGAGCAACTGTAACTCTGCCCAAAGGCACGATGTTTATCATAGAGAATGCAATGTTCTCCTCCAAGTCTAATGAGGAACTTGTTGAGTTTTAATGATATCAGTCAAAATGTTCTCCTCCAAGTCTAAAAGGAACTTGTTGAGTTTTAGAGATATCATTCAAAATGGATATCAGATCGAGACAATACATGAGTATAATCTTGAATACCTCATTTACTCATGAAAACGAGGCTGCCCACTTCGGTTTGGGGTCACGCCATTTTGCATGCAGCAATGCTAGTTCGTCGGCTGCCCACTTCGGTTTGGGGTAACGCCATTTTGCATACAGCAATGCTAGTTCGTCTCTGAGTGACGAATTGACACAAATATTCCCCGTTGCAATTGGTTTTGGGTCATGAACCTAATATATCCCATTTAAGAATCTTTGGATGCGCAGTATATGTGCCTATAGCACCGCCATCCCGCACCAAAATGGGTCCGCAAAGAAGGTTAGGAATATATGTTGGGTTTGAATCGCCCTCCATCATTCGCTACCTCGAAATATTGACAGGAGACTTGTTTACTGCACGATTTGCAGACTGTCGATTTGATGAGACACTTTTCCCAAAATTAGGGGGAGAAGTTGGTGAAACCAAACGGGAAATTTTGTGGAAAAATGCATCATTATCTCATCTTGATCCCCATACCTCTGTTTGTGAAAGAGAGGTACAAAAGATTATCCATTTGCAAAGAATAGCAAATCAAATGCCTGACGCATTTACGGACTTGAAAAGGATAACGAAATCCCACATCCCCGCGGAAAATGTTCCAATCCGTATTGATGTCCCTGTTGGACAATCGTCTAGTGTCATAACCAATGAGTCGAATGCACGCCTGAAGCGTGGCAGGCCATTAGGTTCTAAAGATCGAAATCCTACAAAGAGGAAAGCAAATGACAAAAATGACACTACGAAAGAATCTCATGAAGAAATTCATGATTTAACGAATTCTGAGATTCATGAAGAATCCATTGAGGCCGAGACTCTGGAAAATACGGAACTATCCATAAATCCAACTGATATTGAGGCAAATATTAATCGAGTGGATATAGTGGTGGATAATGTCTTTGCTTATAATGTCGCATCTAGCATTATGCAAGAATGTGAGGATCTCGAACCTCAATCTGTTGAAGAGTGTCGAAAAAGACATGATTGGCCAAAGTGGCAAGAAGCAATTCAATCAGAATTGAATTCGCTGGCAAAACGTGAAGTTTTTGGCCCTATAGTTGAAACACCTAATGGTGTCAAGCCTGTTGGCTATATATATGGCATGAATGATCGTTGGTCACGTACCTATTGTACGCCAAAGTATTTTGGAAATATGACTATTAAAGGACAACGATAATGCAAGAAACATATCTTGCATATAAGTTTGACATGACCATAATGGTATAACTTTCTCTTTAAGAAAGATATTCACCACATGGATGTTGATGAATCTGTGGTAGTACAAAATTAATTGAGAGCTCTAGAAGAGCCAATTATTACTATGTTGGAGAAACACAATTTAGTATTGTGCTGTAGTAAGTCTTAAAGAAACTTATTCAGTTTCCAAAGTACACGCGAAAGCGATTGATTATATTGAGACTATAAATAAAGGAAGGCTTTGATATCTCCTATTACTACAACTTGTAGCGGGGTAATTTGCATATGAAAAGCTACCCGCTTTGTTCTCCAGTTTGTACTACACAAAAGAAAGAATGCCACAATAAAGTGGATATCTATTGGTATAAAAAACCATGTCATAATAAACCTGAAGTTTATTGATAAGTGCACATGTCATGGTGTAAATTTGAAGTTTACCAATATTGATAATTTATTCAGTTGGCATTCGGGTTAGCCATCTCATTTTAAGTATGATGTGCAATAATAAAGAATTCACATGGGTGAATATTAAAGAACTAGAAAGTTCTTTACGAATTCTCTTGTATCACTTGTTCTCATTAATGAACTGACCAACTAAAGAGTTCGGGTTGAAGCCCATAAATTCTGGAAATATCAAAGGTGAATATGGGCCCATTCATCTGCCATGTATACCACATATGATGCATCTATGAAATGGTTACATGCGCAATTGTTATTAACCCGCATCCTGGCCGAAGCTTGCGAGGTAAATTGCTCAGTAATCTAACTTCGAGCATAATTTCCAAATTCTCTACTCAAGATAGTTCATCTTGATAAGTTGGTTTATATCAAAGTTGGTTTAGCAAGATAATTATTGAGTGCTTCCACTTAATAGCTAAACTGTTTCTTATGAGAACAAAGTTGTATATATCAGTTTGATATACGTTGTATACGAGATTATATTATTTTCTCCCCTCACAAGTGGTTCAAGGTCAGGAACCAAATAATTTCATCTTATTATTATTGATGTGCGGTGTATATTTTCATTAATACCATAATGCACAAAGATGATTTCCCAAAGTTGAGGAAACAAGTTAGCTTTTCTAACATGAGGGGGAGACATGATAAACACTTGAGAAAAGGTTACATGGGATGAATTATCATTTGTATATGTAGATCCCCGAATATCATGATATGAACCTGAAGTTCATAAAATGGATAATTCAATTGCAACATATTGCAAAGCATGCTATACGCATTTGCTGACCCAAAGAAAGTGACTATATTCTCACTACAAATGCTCATATTAAGTCCCATAAGGACAAAGTCTTTGATACGCTTAAAGCGTATAGACAAATACTTGATTCCATGTAGATTTGGACATATAATTCAAATACTTGAAAGTATAAAGTCAAAGATTTAAGTTGCTTGAAGCATACACAATTCTTGGTCCTGAAGTACCACATCCTAAGTACAATTTGTGTACATATGTATCTTGCTATAACTAAAAGCATGATGGCATTGAGAATACATCTATGGAGATATTGAAGAGTTATTCCACGACATTATATGAAGATGTTCATATCTATCAAGAATGATGATTTCAAGGTGCGGAATATTTATTCAAGTCAATATGGTTGATTTGTCAAACGTCTACCAAAGATCGTTTTGAAGATGATGCACAAGATTGGAATGCAAATATTGAAGGATATAAATTGATGTTCTTATTAGGGGGAGTTAATGCGCGTTGCACTCTTTTTCCCTTACAAGGTTTTGTCCCAAATGGGTTTTCCTTGCGAGGTTTTTAACGAGGCAACCAATAGGCTCATATTCAAACATGTGTACTCTTTTTCCTTTCTTTAATTTTTTCCATTGGGTTTTGGTTTTAAGGTTTTAACGAGGCACATTGTTGAATAGACATTCAAGGGGGAGTGTTATGAAATCTCATATTTAAGGTGAATGTCTATAATTAGAGAGATTCTAGAGTTCTATTCTTGGTAGCTAAATCATCCCCCTCCCTATAAATAAAGGGGTCTTCTACCATTGTAAACCACCCCTAACAATCTCTAAGTATCAATGAGAATACTCCTCTCTCTCTATTCTCTCTATTGCTCTTGTTCTTGTATTATTGTTCTTGTCTTTATATTATTTCATAACATGTTTTGCTTTAACAATGTATTTCAATTAGTAAGAAGATATAGGCGTGAAATGTTGGGTTGTAACAATAACTTTAGTTTTAAATATTTTTTAAAATAAATTCATAATAGCTAAAATAACTCATTTCTTCCGCAATAATTCCATATCCTTCGTAATCTTACAATACTCTTAACTTAGGAAATAAATAACTCACAAATCTGTAAGTTACTTTAGAAAAAAATTAATTTATTTTCGTGATTGTGTACACATTTTCGTATGACATAATTACGACTTTCAAAAATAAATTGAGGTATGCGTTCACGCAACTTTGACTAAACTTTCTTAATAATAATAAGTGTTATTAATTGTGGACACGCTCGTTCGACATAATTTTTGACGCGCCAAACAAATGGATACACGTGAGCGTAACCTATTTTAAGATAATTTCTTAATTAAAAAAGGTAAATGCACATAAGTTCTCAAATGAGTAATTAGAAAATTTGATTAAGCCAAGTATGATCAAAGGAACCATACTAAAATGACGGAACCTGGAAATGCCTAACACCTTCTTCCGGGTTAACAAAATTCCTTATCCGAATTTCTGTGTTTCGCGGACTATAAAATAAAGTCATATTTCCTTGATTTGGGATTTTAAAATGGTGACTTGGGACACCATAAATTATTCCAAGTGGCAATTCTGATTTTAATATAAATAATTTCGTTTCGGTTATTGTCATTTTAACTAAAAAAACTCCCTTATACCCCTTTACGGGTAGAAAAAGGAGGTGCGACAACATCCCGATGTCGGGCCGTGTTTTATTTTTGCATTGTTCTATTCTACCCTGCATTTTGGAATTTTAGCTTATTAATGACTTTTAAAAGACTTATCATAATTGTTTGGTTGATTTTGGGGTTTGTGTCGGCTGGCCTAGTTTCACTATAGGCGCCATCACGACGGGGTCCAATTTAAATGCAGTTCCCAAAGAGCCTCAATAGGACCCCCGGAAGTGCTCACACCAAAATTACTTCACCAGGATAGGGACAAGTGCATTATGGAAATTCTAGCCCTCATGTGTCCAAGTTCAGAGGGAGCTCATGGGTCCTAAGGCAATGCTCACATAGGGGAAGGGGGGGAGGGGGTAAAACTTAAGCCTGAGAGAGAGTGGAAGTGTAGAAGCTGAGTTTTAAAGTTGAGGGAATAAAGAAAAGAGAAAGAGTAATTGGAGACAATCGTCAATACTTTAAAGAGTTTATAGTTTCACACCAAAAGGGTAGGGATTGGGAATCCATTGCAAGGGCCTATATACTTAGTCATGAGTCAATTCTGGGTATGAAAAACAATATGGATGCTTTCATGCTTGTAAATCAACCAGAACACACAACATATAAGGGTAACATGGAGGTTATGATCCTAGGATGAACAAGTTTGAGTCATGTTCAGCTAGTTTGAGTCTATGTCATTCTTAGTTTAAAATCCTAGTCGTATTATTCTAGACCTGGCTTACCCGAGCGAACAACTCGAGCCGGGGGGGGGGGGGGAGGGAGGGGGTAACGTACCGGTAACCAAATGGCTATCTGGCTTAGTAACTGATCTGATCCTCCTTCTAAATTAGGGATATTTCACTCTAACAAAAAAGAAGCCATGCAGCGTACACTTCCCAGAATATTTAGAAGACTCAGAGAGAATAAGGGTTTCATAACAGTTTTATTTACAACTCACACAATATCAAAGTGGTACAAAGCAACATATAGCACATTATGCTTAAAACACGTAAAAATCAGATAATTAACAAAAGAAAAGTATAATAAATATTCTAAGCTCGAATTTTGAACCCTAAACCAGAAGTTCTGGGTTCTTATCTATGATGACTCGGCTAGTCATCTCACGAGTTACTGCTCCATTTCCCCCATTTCTACTTCTATACGCTTCATTATCCGTCTTTTGTCGAATCGGGTGGGTCGGATTGAGTCCGAAATAAGTCTGGTGAAGTTTGAGACACTTAGTCTATTTTAAGGAAGTTTAAGTTGGAAAAGTCAACAAGATACTGACTTATGTGTTAGAGGGATTGGATGTGAGTTCTGATGGCTCAGTTAGCTTTGGGAGGAGATTTATAAATTAGGAGTGTGATCGGAATGAGTTTTGGAGGTTTGGAGTAGAATTAGGCTTGAAATGACGAGGTTGATATATTTGCAATTTCCGATAGATAGGCGAGATTTTGATATCAGGGTCGGAATGAAATTATGAGAGTTTCGATAGCTTCGGGTTGTCATTTGGGATGTGTGTGTCAATTTTAGGTCATTCAAATGTGGTTTGGTTGGACTTTTGATCAAAAGCGTATTTCTGAAGATTTTAGAAACTTAGGCTTGAATCCGAGGTGTTTTGGTTGATTTGGTGTTGTTTGAAGTGTTTTGATGATTGGAACAAGTTTGAATAGGGTATTGGGTCGTGTTGGTACTTTTGGTTGAGGTCCACGGGGCCACGTTATGATTTCGGGTGGTTAACGGGGAGGTTGGAAGGTTATTGCAGCTGTAAACATTTGCTGCTTCTGGTGTTTTTGCACCCGCGGTTTGAGGACCGTAGGAGCAGCGTCACAAGTGCGTTGAGGGAGGTCGTGGAAGCAGAAAGGTTGAGGCAGTCAGGGACCGCAGAAGCGGAGTGTTCGATCGCATCTGCGGAATCGGAGATGCAAAAGGACGATCACAAGAGCAATTTTGGCTGGTTAAGTGAGTTGTGCGGAAGCGGAGGCAAGACCGCGAATGAGGTATCATAGAAGCGGTTGGTGAGTCGCAAATGCGAATATGTCTGGCACAACATAAAAGTTATTTTATTTTGCAAGTTTGAGTTATTAAACCATTTTTGGACTTCAGCTTAGGAACGTATGAACGATTTGGAAGAAGGATTTCAACGGAACTTCGCTAAGGTAAGGATTTTGGACCTAAAACATATTTCTATGATAGTATTTCATTGATTACGAATAAAATTAAAGGAATTAAAGGGCTAAAAAAGGAGGATTAGGGCTTTAGTTTAAGAAGCCTTTAAATGGGGATTTGAGGGGTCATTTGGACTCCGATTTTGGTATTCTTGATATGTACAGACTCGTGGGGAGATTAGGAATCTATTGATGTAGAAATTTATGAGTTTCGATAAATGGTCCCCGAGGATGGGATTTTGTATTTTCGGGACTTGTGCCCTATATTGATTGTTTTACCTTGGGCTTTGTTCCCTTAGTATATTTTGATGTCCTCCTTTTGATTTTGGATAGATTCGACGGGCGTGGAGGCTGATTCAAAGGGCAAAGGCATAACGAGCAAGAGATTTAGCCGATTCGAGGTGAGTAATGATTGTAAATGATGTTCTAAGGGTTTGCAACCCCGTAATGCACATCGTAGTGCTATATTGTGGTGAGACACGCTTGATGATGAACATGGGATCGTGCACTATTGGGAATTGTGACTTGGTCTGTCCCAGTTGATGATTTTACGACGTATTCGACCGAAACATACTTGCTATCATCATTATTTGGGATGAATGCCATATTTGGACTTTGTGCCATCTATTTGAACCCTTCGAGGATTTTTATTACTATCTCCTCACTGTTTTGACTTATTACTTGAACATTGTCATGATAATTTCCACTGTTTTGGTATTCACCCATTCTTTCTCAAATTTTTAAGACATAAAGGATATTTTAAGTAATGTTTCGGGCTGAAAGTACTATTTTACTATTACCTGAGGGGCTTGTGATGATTTTTGGACTGAGTAAAGACAAGGGCCTATATTATGAGGAAACATTGATATTGATTTGAGGCTGTGGGCATGAGATTTGTACGCCACGAGGTGGCTTGATTGATATGAGGTCAAGGGCCTTGATTTGATGCCACGAGATGTCTTATTATTGTGCTTGGGACGTAAAGGGCCTCTCCAGGAGTTTGCACACCCCTAGTGAGCGCGGGTACCCATTATGATATAAGATTGAGCCCGAGGGGATGGTACTGATCTGCGATGTTGCCCAAGGGGTGGATTTGTTGATATTGTGCTCGAGGGGCGAACTTTTATTTGTTTACTTTATCTTACTTATCTGTCAATTACCTATTTACTAGTTAAAAGAGGATTTTACTTGATTTTACTGGTTTTGACTGATTTTAAGTGATTTACTGCTTTTTTATAGAATGTCTTGTGCTTTACGTGTTTTCTCACTTCCAATATTTATTTACATTTGTTACTCACTGAGTTGAAGTACTCATTTTACTCCATGTACCCAGTGTGCAGATTCAGGCGTAGCTGGTTCCGCTTCGGAGTGCTAATTTCCTCCAGTTCCAGGTGGGCCTTTTGGAGATTACGAGGTAGCTATTGACGTCCGCAACCCGTGTCTATACTCCTCTATAATTCTATTCCTTTTCAAACATTTGCAGTACTTTTTACTTTAGCAGACTTGTATTATGGTTTATAGTTGTGCGTGACTTGTGGCACCCCGGTTAGCGCTGTGTCGGGTTGGATTCTTTTGAATTTTATCAATACTTTCCGCTATCCAGTATTAATAAATAATTTTTAGACTATTTTTATGTTGATTAAATTATTTAAAAGGTGAATTGGGTTTCACTGGCTGGCCTTCTCTTCACGAGAGGTGCCATCACGACCAGGTTTGGGGTTAGGGTCTTGACAAGTTAGTATCATAACCTAGGTTACATAGGTATCACGAGTCATAAAAAAGTTTAGTAGAGTCTCACGGACCGATTTGTAGACATCTGTATTTATCCTCGAGAGGCTGCATAACCTTACGGAAAAACTTCATATTCTTGAAAATTTTGTCATGCGAACTTGTTTATCCGAGTACTACACTTTTGTTATTTTATTCTCTCAGAGATGGTGAGGACATGAGCTACCAAACGGGGTGGACAACTACCAGTGCCATCAGCTAAGACCACCAAAGCCCGAGGATACGTTCATGGTTGTTGCAGAGGCAGAGCAGTGAGGGCAACACCTGTAGATCCACCAGCAGCCCTAGCTCAGGATCAGGCTCTAGCTATGGATGCTCCAGCAGCACCAGTTCAGGTACCCACTGCGCCTATAGTAATTTCAGGTCTTCAGGAGGCCTTGGCACAGATCATATAAGTTTGCATTGGCCTGGCTTATACGGTTTCATCCACTACAGCCGTAGCTACTTTACAGGCTAGGGGAGGCAATCAGACTCCTGCCACTCGCACAGGTAGTGCAAGGACTTCAGACACTGGGGGAACATCCAACCTAGGTGGTTGCAGCTGCTCAGGACTTGGTGGTTCCTATCATGCTAGAGGATGAGCAGCGTAGGTTTGAGAGATTTGGTAGATTGCATCCTCTGACCTTTAGTGGCGCAGAGGGCGGGGATGCCCAGGGCTTTTTGGATAAGTGTTAGAGGATGCTTTGCACTGAAGGTATTCTGGAGACCAGTGGGGTCACTTTTACCACATATTAATTTTCAGGAGCTATTTTCACTTGGTGGGAGGATTTTGAGAGGCGTAGGCCTGTTGGTACAGCTCCCCTTTCATGGCACCAGTTCTTCGTTCCCTTCCTGGAGAAGTATGTGATGTAGTCTCGTAAGGAGGAGATGCGTAGATATTTTGAGTGGCTGCGTTAGGGGGGATTGATTGTGTCATAGTATGAGTTGAGGTTTTCTCAGTTGGCTCGTCATGCCATCTAGTTGGTTTCGACAGATCGAGAGAGGATGAGGAGATTTGTTGATGGTCTTACTTATCAGCTCTGTATTTTTATGACCAGGGAGAGGGTACACGGTTCTACGTTCGATGAGGTGGTTGATATCACTGGTGAGAATGAGTCGGTTCACCATCAGAAGCGAGAGGAGAGGTAGGACAAGAGGCCACAAGGATCAGGCAGTTATAGTAGGATCGTTGAGCATGGTAGAGGCTGCCTATTCCGGTCTGCTCATTCAGCTCATCCAGGATATCGTGGGGCATCTTCGGGAGATGGTTAACATGGATCTCAGCAGGGCCAGTCATCACTCAGTGCCCTTCTAGCTCAGAGTTCAACTTGTGCTCCATCAACTCAGGGCTCTTCTATGCCGAGTGCATCTGCTAGTTACTCCGATGTGAGGGGTTTCCTTTAGTCCCCTTCTCCAGCACCTAGGTGTTGTTATGGGTGGGGTGAGATGGGCCACATGTGGAGGCAGTGTCCTCGTCGTGTTTCTTGTTTGTCCCAGCAGAGGGGTCAGTCATCGGCTTCAGTGCCAGTCTCTTCACCACTACCCGCTTAGACAGCTAGGGGTGCAGGTCAGTCTGTCAGGGGTCTCCCTAGAGGGGGATGTTGATCAGGCCGTGTTCAGGCTTATTTCTATGCTATCCCAGGTAGACAAGATGTTATTGCTTCAGCTGCTACCATTACAGGTATTGTTTTAGTCTGCCACAAAGATGCCTCTGTATTATTTGATCCCGATACCACCTTTTCATATGCGTCCTCATATTTTTCTCATTATTTGGGTACACCTCGTCAGTTTTTCACTTTACCTATTCATGTATCTACCCCGGTAGGCGATACCGTTGTCGTAGACCGTATGTACTGGTCATGTGTGGTGACTATTAAGGGTCTAGAGATCTGAGTGGATCTCTTATTACTGAGTATGGTGGATTTCGATATAATTTTGGGCATGGATTGGTTATCTCCATGTCATGCTATTCTGAAATATCATGCTAAGATAGTTACTTTGGCTATGCCGGGTGTTCCAATTGAGTGACAAGGTGTGACTGATTATGTTCCTAGTAGAGTGATATCTTTCTTGAAGGCCGAGCATATGGTTAGGAAGGGCTGTCTTTCATATCTATCATTTGTGAGGGATGTCGGAGTTGAGACTCCAGTATTGATTCCATACTAGTTGTGAGGGATTTTCCCAATGTGTTTCCTCTAGACCTCCCAGGCATGACAACAGATAGGGATATTAATTTTTGTATTGACTTGGTTCCGGGCACTCAAGCCATATCTATTCCACCATATCGTATGGGACCAACGAAGTTGAAGGAATTGAAGGAGCAGCTTCAAGAACTCCAAGATAAGGGGTTCATTCGGCCTAGTGTGTCACCTTAGGGTGCGCCGGTTCTGTTTGTGAAGAAGAAGAATGGCACAATGTTAATGTGCATCTATTATGGGCAATTGAACAAGGTAACAAATAAGAACAGGTATTCTTCGCCTCACGTTGATGTTTTATTTGATCAGCTTCAGGGAGCGAGAGTGTTCTCCAAGATTGATTTATATTCAGGTTATCACTAGTTGAAGATATGAGATTTGGATATTCATAAGACGACTTTCAGGTCCCGATAAGGTCACTATGAGTTCATAGTGATGTCTTTTGGGCTGACCAAGGCCCCAACAACGTTCATGCATTTGATGAACAACGTGTTTTGGCCTTATCTCGATTCTTTTGGCATAGTCTTTATTGATGATATTCTTGTGTATTCACATAGTCAGGAGGAGCACGCAGAGAATTTGAGAGTTGTGTTGCAGAGATTGAGGGAGGAGAAGCTTTATGCAAAATTCTCCAAGTGTGAGTTTTGGATAAGTTCAGTGGCTTTCTTGGGGCACATGGTGTCCAGCGAGGTTATTCAGGTTGATCTGAAGAAGATAGAGGCGGTTCAAAGTTGACCAAGACCGTCCTCAGCCACAAAAATTCATATCTTTCTTGGTTTGGCAGGCTATTATTGCCGGTTTCCTTATAGATTCTCATCTATTACATCGCCCTTGACCAAATTGACTTAGAAGGGTGCTCCATTTGTATGGTCGGACTAGTGTGAGGACAGCTATCAGAAGCTCAAGACAGCTCTGACCACAGCTCCAACGTTGGTTTTTCCATCATCTTCAGGTTTATATACCGCATATTTTGATTGTTTGAGAGTTAGGATGGGTTATGTATTAATGCAGGAGGGTAGAGTTATTGCTTATTCTTCTTGTTAGTTGAAGCCCCATGAGAAGAACTACCTCGTTCATAATTTGGAGTTGGCTACCATAGTTCATGCATCGAATATTTGGAGGCATTACTTGTATGACGTATCTTGTGAGGTGTATACTGATCATCACAGTCTTCAGCATTTGTGCAAGCAAAAGGATCTTAATTTGAGGCAGCGAAGATGGTTGGAGTTTCTTAAGGATTATCATATCACTATATTGTACCATTCAGAAAAGGCCAATGTGGTGGCCGATGCTTTGAGCCGAAAGGCCCTGAGTATGGAGAGTTTGACATATATTTCATAACGGGAGACACCTTTTGTAGTTGATATTCAGACATTGGCCAATCGGTTCGTGAGGCTAGATATTTCGGAGCCCAGTCGGGTGTTGGCTTGTGTGGTTTCTCGATCTTCCTTATATGATCGTATCATAGAGCGCCAATATGATGATCCGCATTTTCTTGTCCTTAGGGACAGAGTTCAGCATGATGATGCCAGAGATGTGACCATCGATGAGGATGGGTGTTGATGATGCATGGCCCGATTTGTGTGCCCAATGTGGATGGGCTTCGAGAGTTGATTCTGGAGGTGGCCCATAGCTCGAGGTATTCCATTCATCCGGGTGCCGCGAAGATGTCCTGGATTTTAAGGCAGCACTATTAGTGGAGAAGAATGAAGAAATATATTGTGGGATTTGTAGCTCAGTGTCTCAATTGTCAGCGAGTGAAATATGAGCATCAGAGACTGGGTAGTTTGCTTCAGCAAATAGATATTCCTGAGTGGAATAGAGAGAGGATCACTATAGACTTTGTAGTTGGACTTGTACGGACTTTGAAGAAGTTCGATGCTATTTGGGTGATTGTGGATTGGCTGACCAAGTCTGCGCACTTCATTCCTGTGTGTACTACCTATTGTTCAGAGCGGTTGGCAGGTATACATATACGGGAGATTGTTCGTTTGTATGGTTTTCCGGTTTCTATCATTTTAGATAGAGGTATTCCATATACTTTCCAGTTTTGGAGGGCCGTGCAGAGAGAGTTAGATACTCAAGTTGAGTTGAGCACAACTTTTCATCCTAGATGGACGGACAGTCCGAGCGTACTATTTAGATATTAGAGGATATGTTGAGTGCTTGTGTCATTGATTTCGGAGGATGGGATGAGTTTCTACCTCTTACAGAGTTTGCTTATAACAACAGCTACCAAGTCGAGTATTCATATGGATCCATATGAGGCTTTGTATGGGAGGCGGTGTAGATCTCCACTTGGTTGGTTCGAACCCGGTAAGGCTAGGCTATTGGGGACAGATTTGGTCTAGGATGCTCTGGATAAGGTGAAGGTGATATGGGAGAGGCTTCGTACAACACAGTCGAGGCAAAAGAGCAATGCTGAAAGAAAGGTTCGAGATGTGTCCTACATGGTTGGCGAGAAGGTTCTGTTGAAGGTTTAAGCCATGAAGGATGTTATTAGATTTTGGAAGAAAGGGAAATGAGTCCTTGGTTCGTTGGGCCTTTTGAGATGCTTCGGAGGATTAGGGAGGTGGCTTATGAGCTTTCTTTGTCACCCAGCTTGTTGAGTGTGCATTCAGTATTTCATGTTTTTATGCTCCAGAAGTATATTGGGGATCCGTCTCATGTTTTGGATTTTAGCACAGTCCAGTTAGATGATGACCTGACCAATGATGTGGAGCCAATATCTAGTTTAGGTAGTCAGGTTTTGATGTTGAGGTCAAAGGATATAACTTCAGTGAATGTGCAGTGGAGTGGTCGGCCCGTAGACGAGGCTACCTAGGAGACTGAGCGGGAGATGTGGAGGAGATATCCTCACCTATTTGAGGCTTCAGGTATGTTTCTTGACTCGTTTGAGGATGAACGTTTCTTTATGTTGGGGAAGATGTGATGATCCGGCCGGTCGCTTCATGAGTTACCACTCTACCGCTTCATTTCCCCTATTTCTGCCTCATTATGCTTCTTTATCCGTGTTTTGTGGTATCGGGTTGATCGGATCGAGTCCGGAATGAGTTTGGCAAAGTTTGAGATACTTAGTCTCTTTTAAAGAAGATTAAGTTGGAAAGGTCAACTGGATGTTGACTTACATATTAGAGGGATCGGATGTAGTTCTGATGGCTCGGTTAGCTTTAGGAACTGATTTATGACTTAGGAGTGTGATCGGAATGGGTTTTGGAGGTTCGGAGTAGAATTAGGCTTGAAACGGCGAAGTTGATATTTTGGCGATTTCCGGCTGATAGGCGAGATTTTGATATCAGGGTCGGAATGGAATTCTGAGAGTTGCAGTAGATTCGGGTTTTCATTTGGGATGTTTGTGCAATATTTCAGGTCATTCGATGTGGTTTGGTTAGATTTTTGATCAAAAACGTATTTCGGAAGATTTTAGAAACTTAGGCTTCAATCCGAGGTGTTTTGGTTGATTTGTTGGTGTTTGACGTGTTTTGATGATTGTAATAAGTTTTAATATGGTCTTGGGTCATGTTGGTTCTTTTGGTTGAGGTCTCCGGGGCCTCGGGATGATTTCGGGTGGCTAACGGGGAGGTTGGAAGGTTATTGCAGCTGTAAAGATTTGTTGCTTCTAGTGATTTTGCACATGTAGTTTGGGGACTGCAAGTGCGGCGTCACATGTGCGTTGAGGGAGGTCGCAGAAGCAGAAAGGGACCATATCTCTAGAATCGCAGATGCGGAAGAGCGATCGCATGGGCGATTTGGATTGGTTAAGTGAGTTCCGCAGAAGTGGAGGTACGACCGCAAATGCGGTACTGCAGAAGCGGTTGGTAAGTCGCAGATGCGAAAATGTCTGGAAGCACATAGAAGTTATTTCATTTCGCGAGTTTGAGTTATTCCACCATTTTTAGACTCCGTCTTGGAAACCTTTGAACGATTTAGAAGAAGGATTTCAAGGGATTTTCGCTAAGGTAAGCATTTTTGACCTAAAACACATTACTATGGTAGTTTTTCATAGACTAAGACTGAAACTAATGGAATAAAAGGGCTAAAAATGAAGGATTAGGGCTTGAGTTTAAGAGGCTTTAAATGGGGATTTGATGGGTCATTTGGACTACGATTTTGATGTTCTTGATATGCCTAGACTTGTGGGATATGAGGAATATATTAATGTAGAAATTTTTGAGTTTCGAGAAGTGGTCCCGGGGATCGGGTTTTGGTAATTTCGGGATTTGTGCCCGATATTGATTGTTTTCGCTTGGGTTTTGTTCCCTTAGCATATTTGGACGTCTCCATTCTGATTTTGGATAAATTTGACATGTGTGAAGGCGGATTCTAGGGGCAAAGGCGTCGCGAGCTAGAGATTTAGCCGGTTCAAGGTGAGTAATGATTGTAAATGGTGTTCTGAGGGTTTGAAACCCAAGATTGCACATCGTAGTGTTATATTGAGGTGAGACACACGATTGATGACGAGCGTGGGGTCGTGTACTATTGGAGATTGTGACTTGATCCGTATCGATTGATAATTTACCGCGTATTCCACTGAAACTTACTTACTATCATCATTATTTGGGTTGAATGCCATATTTAGGCTTCGTGCCAACTATTTGAACCCATCGAGGATTTTTATTACTATTTGCTCACTGTTTTGACTTATTACTTGAACTCAGTCATGATAATTTCCGTTGTTTTACTATTCAACCATTCTTTCTTAGCTTTTTTAGATTAAAAGGATGTTTTAAATAATTTTTTGGGCTGAAAAATACTGTTTTACTATTGCCTTAGGGGCTTGTAATGATTTTTTTTGACTGAGTAAGGCTAAGGGCCTATATTGTGAGTAAACACTAATACTTATTTGAGGCCGAGGGCCTGAGATATGTACGCCACGAGGTGGATGATTGATATAAGACCGAGGGCCTAGATTTGATGCCACGAGATGGCTTATTATTGTGGTTGGGCCGTAAGAGACTTCTCCAGGAGTCTGCACACCCCTAGTAAGCGCGGTTACCCATTGCGATGTGAGCTTGAGCCCGGGGGGCTTGTACTGTTCTAAGATGCTGTCCGAGAGGCGAGTTTGTTGATACAGTGCCCAAGGGGCGAAATTTTATTTGTTTACTTTATCTTAATTATCTGTCAATTACCTGTTTACCGGTTAAAAGAAGATTTTACTTGATTTTTACCGGTTTACCGATCTTTAAGTGATTTACTGCTTCGTTATAGAATGCCTTGTGCTTTGCGTGTTTTCGTACTTCTAGTCATTATTTGTTACTCACTGAGTTGGAGTGTTCTCTTTACTCCATGCACCCTGTGTGCAAATTCAGGCATAGCTGGCTCTGCTCCGGAGTGCTGATTTCCACTAGTTCCAGGCGGGCCTTTGGGACATCAACAATTGCAGCCCCGTGTCTCTACTCCTCTATCATTTTGTTCCTTCTAAAACATTTGTAGTAGTTTATGACTTTAGCATACTTGAATTATGGTTTATAGATGCTCGTGGCTTGTGACACCCTAGTTAGGGCTGTGGCAGATTGGATTGTGCCACATTTTGATCGATACTTTCCACTATCCAGTATTATTAAATAATGTTTAGACTATTTTATGTTGATTAACAGTTTTAAAAGGTGAAATTGTTTTAACTGCCTGGCCTTGTCTTCACGAGAGGCGCCATCACGATCGGGTTCAAGGTTAGGATCGTACATTATTTCCAGTAAAGTCGCCAGAGCTGTCACACCTTCTTTTTCCGAAGGAATAGGAAGTTTTTCATACTAAAATGATATTAATAAAAATGAGATTATATATTTAATTCAGAGTCACCACTTGAGATAATTATTTTAGTGTCCCAAGTCACCGGTTTATTTTATATCCCAAATAGAGGAACCTTGAATCTATTATAAAGTCCATAAAAGTCAAAAGACCGGATAAGGAATTCTATTAACCCGGGAGAAGGTGTTAGGCATTTCCGGATTCCGTAATTTTAGCACGGTCCCTTAACTATCAATAATTAGCCTAATTATCTTATTTAATATATTTTAAACTTATTATGCATTTTTATCTTCTAACTGCTTTTAATATTTATGGAATTTATTTGAACAAGTCGCAAGTCACTATTTTTGTAATCGTGTCAGGTAAAACGCACCCATGATCAACAACATGCTTATTTTTTTATTATTCAAAGTTGTGGTTGAGTCGCGTGAAACGTGCACACGAATTGAGATTTATGTATAGTAACTGGGAATTGTACCCATAGTCATGATGATTTATTTAGTTAATGCGCCTAAGGCAAGCTACAATGTTCATAATTATTTTCCTAATTTTCGGATTATCATGGGGCTTAATTTTTATACATTCTTCTAACTTAATATCACTCATGGCATATTCTTATTCCTTTCAAAGAAAAAAACAACTCCAATTTTTCCATCTAATTCAACTTAATAACTCACTTAAATCACCACTTCAACATGCTAAAATAAAGGCAACATAAGATAACTATTTAAGTAAGGAAACGAAATCAAAATGCATAGCGTATTAAACATAAATCGTCCAACCAAACTTACGTGTATTCAAATAAATTATCTTTAAAACTAATATATAACCTCAAATAATATGCAGTCAGTACACGATTAATACAAAAGAGATCAAGTATTTTCCATAGACAAAGGAAATCCATCACGAGCAAGTAGAAACACAAATATATAAAAGCAAGTATATACTTAAAATGTGGACAAATATTGAGAAAAATAGATTCAAATTGTTATAAATAGAACTCTAATTAGAGTGAATGTCTATCTTATAGAAGAGTTTTACTTTGAGGCTAAGTCTTTTATCTTCCTATAAATAGAGGAGTCTTACCTCATTGTAAATCATCCCAAAAGTATCAATAAGAATACTCTTCTCCCTCTACTTTTCTCTATATTGTTCTTGTTCTTATATTATTTCATAACACGTTATCAGCACGAGTCTCTAACCAATTGAATTTAATATTCAGCAATTATCGCTCTCAGAATCTCGAGTTGCAATCAGATTCACTCACTCTAATTCGTGTTCCGTCGTTTGGGTTTTTCTATTCGAGTGAAACAAGATTTGTGATATTTTGGGTTCTGAAATTCTTCAATTTTTTTTTCTTTCTCGTTGTTTACTTTTGTTTTCTTTTTGAAGGTGAATTTCCAAGCAAAAGAGTGTAATAACGATTGCTACTGCTCCATATGAGAATTTCTATACGGAAAAATAGAAGAGATGGTATCAACATAAAGTAATGCAACGGGATTGAAACTCAAGAGGTATATTTGATATCACAACATTTATTGGTATACCTTAAAGTTAAGCAATTTACTTTTCCCTTTCAAATTCTTGAAATTCTACGATTTGATTTCATATACAAACATAGACAACAAAGTTTGATTATAACTCTAATGGAGTTTGTAAGAAATTATAAACACGTGAAGTGGTAAAAGTTCTATGTCTTGCCATGATTAAGTTCATGTATGATTGTGGGAAAAGAATTGATAATCCGTCCCATTGAATTTGCTTCATTCTCATTCCCTTTAGAGAATGTGATAGCAGTATGTGATAAGTCTGAAAGAAGACAAAATTATTACCCTGAAGGTATCAATGGATGTGGATGTGGCAATAGACGGAATTATAATCGTCATCATTGTGATAATGAGAATAATAAAGATTCTCAAAATAATCTTTTACTTTATGAAAGTAATATTTGACATGAGATTGTATATAACACATACAGATGATTATGATCCATTCCCTGAAGTGAATGTGATAATTGTAATAAAGCCCGTAAGTATGGACACGCTCTTGATGTATTTTGTTTTATGTCTGACATTATGAAAAGAAAGTTCGTTGCCCTTGAAATTTCGGGCAAGAACTATATGACATGGGTGTTGGATGCTGAAATACATTTGGATGCAATGGGTCTTGGAGACACCATTAAAGACAGAAATAATGCATCCACCCAAGACTATGCTAAGGCCTTGATTTTCTTGCGCCATCACCTTGATGAAGGTTTGAAACTGTGCTAAGGCCTTGATTTTCTTGCGCCATCACTTTGATGAAGGTTTGAAAATTGAATATATCACAGTCAAAGATCCACCTATCTTGTGGAATGGCTTAAAGGAGAGATATGACAACCTGAAGTTGGTCACTCCGCCACAAGCACGATGCGATGAGAATCCAAAAGCAAATAGTTCATAAACTATATATTATCGTTGCGGTGGAAAAGGGCACTGGGCGAAAATTTGCCATGTACCAAGACATTTGGTTGAGCTTTATCAAGCATCTCTAAAAGGTAAATTCCCTGAAACCAATTATGTCTCTGACGACAATTTTGACATCACCCACTTGGATGTGGTAGACTTCTTTGAGCACCCTGAGGGGAAAATAGACCACTTAATTGGTGATGGATCTGTGGTGAAGGAAGATGGAATTGTTTGATTTTATTTTACTTATTTGTATTAGTTGTGAATAAACTAATAGTCATTAGTATCAGCTCGTATTAGTTAGCGTATGATATAATGTTAGTATTAGTTCTTTAGAATGTTTCAATATGCTTAAATTTCAAAGATATTTTTATTTTCCAGTAGAGTTAATCGACTAACCTAACAGTTAGTCGATTATCTAATATTTCGCATTAAAACAGGATTTTTTCGCAAGGCACGATAGTCGACTATCTGATTTAGATAGTCGACTAACCTGATGACTGTTTACTAAGATAGTCGACTATCTGATTTAGATAGTCGACTAACCTGATAATTGTTTACTAAGTTAGTCGACTATCAACTTAGTTAGTCGACTAACTAATATTTCGCATTAAAACTGGACTTTTCCGCAAGGCAAGATAGTCGACTATCTGATTTAGATAGTCGACTAACCTAATGACTGCTTCCCAAGATAGTCGACTATCAACTCAGTTATTCGAATAACCTCAATAGATTTTGAAAATATTGTTTAAATATGAAACAAACGGATTGAATTTGTTTATTCTCATGTTCGTATATTTTCTTTTATTGTCAACCATGGGAATTAAATTGATTGAAGGCTCCGGAAGAGAAACTATAACTCTGCCTAAAGGAACAATATTTATCATAGAGAATGCAATGTTCTCCTCCAAGTTTAAGAGGAACTTGTTGAGTTTTTAAGATATCATGGATATCATGTTGAGACAATAGATGAGAATAATCTTGAATACCTCATTTACTCATGAAAACGAGGCTGCCCACTTCGGCTTGGGGTCACGCCATTTTGCATGCAGCAATGCTAGTTCGTCGGCTGCCCACTTCGGTTTGGGGTCACGGCATTTTGCATGCAGCAATGCTAGTTCGTCTCTGGCTGACGAATTGTCACAAATATTCCCCGTTGCAGTTAGTTTTGGGTCATGATCCTAATATATCCCATTTAAGAATTTTTGAATGTGCAGTATGGGTCTGCAAAGAAGGTTAGGAATATATGTTGAGTTTGAATCGCCCTCCATTATTCGCTACCTTGAAACATTGACAGGGGATTTGTTCACTGTACGATTTGCAGACTGTCAATTCGATGAGACACTTTTCCCAAAATTAGGGGGAGAAGTTGGTGAAACCAAACGGGAAATTTTGTGGAAAAATGCATCATTATCTCATCTTGATCCACATACCTCTATTTGTGAAAAAGAGGTGCAAAATATTATACATTTGCAAAGAATAGCAAATCGAATGCCAGACGCATTTACAGATTTGAAAAGGATAACAAAATCACATATCCCCGCAGTGAATGTGACAACATCTGATTCACGAATACATATTCATCATTGGAAGAGTATGAACATGAAATTGGTATTGAATATACCACACTCACCCGTAGAAGGAGGTTTGAGATGATATATGAAAATAATGTCATTATTATGGCATGAATGATCGTTGGTCACGTACCTATTGTATGCCAAAATATTTTGGAAATATGACTATTAAAGGACAACGATAATGCAAGAAACATATCTTGCATATAATTTTGACCATGACCATAATGGTATAACTTTCTCTTTAAAAGAGATATTCACCACATGCATGTTGATGAATCTGTGGTAGTACAAAATTAATTGAGAGCTCTAGAAGAGCCAATTATTTATGTTGGAGAAATGCAATTGATTACCGATAAGGTATTGTGTGGTAGTAAGTCTCAAAGAAACTTATTCAGTTTTCAAAGTATATGCGAAAGCGATTGATTATATTGAGACTATAAATAAAGGAAAGATTTGATATCTTCTATTACTACAACTTGTAGCGGGATAATTTGTATATGAAAAGCTACCCGCTTTATTCTCCAGTTTGTACTACACAAACAAAAGAATGCCACATTAAAGTGGATATTTATTGGTATAAAAACTCATACCGTAATAAACTTGAAGTTTATTGATAATTGCACATGTCATGGTGTAAATTTGAAGTTTATCAATATTGATAATTTATTCAGTTGGCATTCGGGTTAGCCATATCATTTTAAGAATGATGTGCAGTAATAGAGAATTCACATGGGTAAATATTAAAGAACTAGAAAGTTCTTTACGAATTCTCTTGTATTACTTGTTCTCATTAATTAATTGACCAACTAAAGAGTTCGGGTTGAATCCCATAAATTCTGGAAATATCAAAGGTGAATATGGGCCCATTCACCTGCCATGTATACCACATATGATGCATCTATGATATGGTTACATGCGCGATTGTTATTAACCTGCAGCCTGGCCGGTGCTTGCGAGGTAAATTGCTCAGTAATCTAACTTCGAGCATAATTTCCAGATTTTCTATTCAAGATAGTTCATCTTGATAAGTTGGTTTATATCATAGTTGGTTTAGCAAGATAATTATTGAGTGCCTCCACTTAATAGCTAAACTGTTTCTTATGAGAACAAAGTTATATATATCAGTTTGATATACGTTGTATACGAGAGTATATTATATTCTCCCCTCACAACTGGTTCAGGGTCAGGAACCAAATAATTTCATCTTATTATTATTGATGTGCGGTGTATATTTTTATTAACACCATAATGCACAAAGATGGACTCTCAAAGTTGAGGAAACAAGTTAGCTTTTCTAACATGAGGGGGAGACATGATAAACACTTGAGAAAAGGTTACATGGGATGAATTATCATTTGTATATATAGATCCTCGAATATCATAATATGAACCTGAAGTTCATAAAAGGATAATTCAATTGCAACATATTGCAAAGCATGCTATACGCATTTGCTGACCCAAAGAAAGTAACTATATTCTCACTGCAAATGCTCATATTAAGTTCCAGAAGGACAAAGTCTTTGATACGCTTAAAGCGTATAGACAAATCGGTTTCAAAATAACTTCTTAATAAAGAAGATGAGCAAATGATCAAAGTGATCATAATGGGGAGGCAAGTGATCTAGAAGATCACATGACATAACACTTCATAATATCTCATGAGAGATTCAGGTACCTGAATATATGAATAAAGAGATCTCCATGTTATGTCTTTATGAAAATTTACTGGAACCGATATAAAATGTTCGTTGACGACATCTATGATAGCGCTAAATATCGATGAGGATCTTATGTTTGTCGAATACAAACAAAAATATTGGCTAAATGGAAGAGATACAATTCAAGCAGAATTGATTCCATATGAAAGACATGTAGTTTTGGACATGTAGTTCAAATACTTGAAAGTATAAAGTCAATGTTGCTTGGAGCATATTCAATTCTTGGTCCTGAAGTACCACATCCTAAGTGCGACTTGTGTACATATGTATCTTGCTATAACTATAAGCATGATGGCATCGAGAATACCTCTATGGAGATATTGAAGAGTCATTCCACGACATCATATGAAGATGTTCATATCTATCAAGAATGATAATTTCAAGGTGCGGAATATTTTATCAAATCAATATGGCTAATTTATTTATCAAATCTCTACAAAAGATCGTTTTGAAGATGGTGCACAAGATTGGAATGCAAATGCTCAAGGATGTGAATTGATGCTCTTTTTAGGGAGAGTTAATGCGCGTTGCACTCTTTTTCCCTTACAAGGTTTTGTCCCACTGGGTTTTCCTTGCAAGGTTTTTAACGAGGCAACCAATAGGCGCATATTCAAACATGTGTACTCTTTTTCCTTTTCTATAATTTTTTCCCATTGGGTTTTGTTTTAGTTAAGGTTTTAACGAGGCACATTATTGAATAGACATTCAAGGGGGAGTGTTATAAATAGAACTCTAATTAAAGTGAATGTCTATCTTATAGAAGAGTTTTACTTTGAGGCTAAGTCTTTTATCTTCCTATAAATAGAGGGGTCTTACCTCATTGTAAATCATCCCAAAAGTATCAATAAGAATACTCCTCTCCCTCTACTTTTCTCTATATTATTCTTGTTCTTATATTATTTCATAACACAAATAGACATTTATATTGATGAATAAAGCTAAAAATTTACAACTCAATCAGAATAACAAAGCAACAATTGTTGGACTGAAACACTAAAATCGCGAACTGAAACACCGAAAAACTCGAAACCTGTGAGATGACAAGTCGAATTAGAATCTTCAGTCGATTAGAGGCATCTAAAGGATCCAAAATCTCGTGGGTATCGGGTTAGCTCTTATCGGGCGGTTATTGGGCGGTTTATCGGCCTAACATACATATTTACTAAATATCTCTTATTCTCCCCGTCTTAGAAATAATGAATTGCCATAAAAAATAACATTTCAGAGGCAATATGATGCATTCAATTTTCTTTGCCTGAGTCATTCTATTTGATTTCCATGATAAGTAAATTAGCTTTACCATCTCCGGCTTGTTGCCTAACAGGAGGAGTACAACAAAAAATAAATTAAAAATAGAACCAAAAATTTTCTAGATTCCGAGATTAAAAATGCTTAGAAGTAGAAATAAATTTTTGTTAATCATTTTCAAGGGTTTTAGTTTTTTTATATTTAATATATATATTTATATTCTTAACGGTTAACAGATTAGCCGTTAATAAAAGTGAATAATCCGTCCCCAAACCGATAAGCCGTTAATAAAAAAATTCAATCCGTTCCCTGTCCCTTAAGCCGTTAAGCCATTACCAGTAAGCAGTTAAGCTTCGGTTCAGACCGGTTTTTGGTTTCGTATCGGTTTTGAACACCCCTAGGATTGGCCGCTGATTGTTTTTGAAAAAATAAGGCGTCTGCCGTTCTTCCTAGGGATTAGAATCGTTAGGTTTTATTTGGGGTGAGAAATTAATATTGGCCCTTGGATGAAAGTAGATTAGTGGCTATGATTAAGGGAGGGGTTTTATAGGTGAGAAAAGGATTTGGCTAAAAGGGATTGGGAACAATGGACGTTTGTCTTCCTAGGCCACTAAAATTTGAAATGACTTCCCAATTGTCCTAAATTTTATTTTTTCTCATTGAATAAAAACAAAAATAAAAATACTACAAAAATATACTAACTAATCGTGGCAAATAAGAATAAACTATTAGAGTGAACAATATATATTAAAATAAAAATATTTTTGTTATTTTTTAAATGTTATAAAAAGGTAGAAAAAACTATGTTAAAGTAATGGTAAAAATTAAAATACTATCATTATAAAATACTAATAAGCTTAAATAAATAAAAAGATAAGAAATATTACAAAACTATTTTTGTGTTTTTAAACTTATGTTTTAAAATTAAAATTAAAAGTTGACTGAAATCCTATTAAAATAAAAATGAGTAAATATTTTTGAAATACTATGTTTAAAAGATATGCGTGGTCAAAAATTATACACTTACACCTTCATGAAGCTATAAGTAAGGTCTGCGTATATTTACCCTTCGCATACCTTACTTGTGAGACTACACTAAATTTATTATTGTAGTAGTTCCATTTTTTTCTTTCTTTGCTTTTAATTTTGCTACCAAAGCACGCTCTTTTGCATGCGGATTAAAAGAACAAGCTAAACAAAGGGAAACTAAGGGGTCGGGCGAGTATAATACAAGTTATGATTTTATGAACTTAAACAACAGAAGATTGTAATCACATGAAACTCAAATGTAATCTTGTAAGAGTTCTATAACGGATTAGTTACCTCCTATAACAAAGGTTGATACATTATTTATTATAAATAAATACCATTTTAAAAAATTATATTTCATAACTATCTTTTTGATTTTTATAACCAAATATCTATTTATGGTCACCTCTTACACTTAAGCGATAAAATACGATGCCCTCTCTTATAAAATATGTTGCCTCTCTTTCTACCATTCCCTTCTCGTAACCAAATAGAAAATCCGTGCGTCCATCCGGCGATGCAACAGAACCACCAACTCCACCAGAATCCTCGCTCTACGTAACCCCTTCACCCTTCCCCCCAAAACCTCAACTTTTTCGATACCATCAATCATAGAAACCTCAGAAGCAGGCTTCACTGACTTCAACATCGAAATTTCCGCAGAATCATTGGGCTGCTCTTCACCAATATTATAAAACTATTTTTATGTTTTTAAACATATGTTTAAAATTAAAATTAAATGTCGACTGAAATCCTATTAAAATAAAAAGAGTAAATATTTTTGAAATACTACTTTTAAAAGTTGCGCGAGGTAAAAAATTACGTGCTTACATCTTCTTGAAAGTATGAGTAAGGTCTGTATATATTTACCCTCCACATATCTTATTTGTTGGACTACACTAAATTTATTGTTACAGTAGTTCCATGTTTTTCTTTCATTGCTTTTGTTTTTGCTACCAAAGCACGTTATTTTGCATGCGAATTAAAAGAACAAGCTAAACAAAGGGAAACCTAAGGGGGCAGGCCAGTATAATGCAAGTTGTGATTTTAGGAACTTAACCAGCAGAAGATTGTACTGACATGAAACTCAAATGTGATCTTTTAAGAGCTCTATAACATATTAGTTACCTCCTGTACCAAAGGTTGATATCTTATTTATTTTAAATAAATACCATTTTAAAATATTATACTATATAATTACATTTTAATTTTTATAGTCAAATATCTATTAATGTTCACCTCCTACCCTTAAGACATAAAATACGGAGCCCTCTCTCTCATAAAATATGATGCCTCTCTTTTTACCATTCCTATCTCGGAACCAAACAGAAAATCCGTGCTTCCAGCTAGCGATGCAATAGAACCACCAACTCCGCCATAATCCTCACTCAACGTAACCTCAACCCCCTTCCCCCCCCCCCCCCCCCCGCCCCCAAACCTCAACTTTTTGGACATCATCAGTCATGGGTATCAGTGTTTGCAACATTATTTTGCATTTGGGAATCAAGATTAGGGTTTGTACTTGTACATAAGCGACAGAGTTTTGGGCTGAGCAACTTAATTTTCTATTAATATATTTCATTCTATTTTAATGTATCATGTTGTATTTTCATGTATTCCATTATATCCATTATTGTTTATTCATTGTAATTCAATGCATTGTATTCTATTGTATTCATTGTCTCGCTATATGCCATGAATGTATTTATATGTTTCTTTTAATTAATATAATTTATGTATTTAGATGTATTATATAATTTCTCTGAAAATTGCTATATTTTTTGGGGTATTTTTTGGTTGAGAATCTTTTTTTATAACTGGAAATACAAAATTTATATTAAATAATTGAGCTTGTTGAGTTACATTAATTAGGAGTCCATTATGTTAATTGATCCACTTTCTGTTTAAAACAGTGTAATCCTCTGTTTCACGCCTTGAATACAGTCGAATGCAATAATCCGTCCAGCTGTAATCCCATGTTTCACGCCATAAATACAGTCGAATACACTCGAATATAAAAATCTATCTAACTGTAATCCTCCGTTTCACGCTGCAAATGCTATTGTATTCATAAACACAGTAGCTTAAATACACTGAATACACTCTAAAATCTTGAAAACATAGCTAGAAAGTAATATAGTAAATAATAGCTACGTACAACTAGCTAATAACCACTAAAACATAATAATTTTTGAAAATTTCTCTTCTCTAACTTCAGTCATACTAATTAAACAATTTCTTAACCTTGGAAAGGCGTTTCTTGATCTTCAGAATTTACTTTAATTGTTAATTTCCAAACAATACCACACTTTAAGTATCATAACGTATTGTGTTTTGTATGTAATACTATTTTGAAGATTGAAATATCATTATCCCTGTAAAGAAAAGATATGATATCTATCACGTCTGATATTAAAAATACTTTTATTTTTGTTTTTAGTGTAGTTAGCACTTAGCGGACCTTTATTTTTGTGTTCCTATTAAATTGCGTGGGTATTTTCTTGGAATAATATATTCTGAAAGTGGAGAAACACAATTGACTTTAAATCTTTATTCTTTTTAATATTTAGTTGAAACATGATGAATAATTCCTTAGAAAAATAGATTTCCCATGGAGAGATAACCAATTTTGCTCTTTAGGACTGGCTAAAACTATAAGTGGACTTGGCTTTTCTTGCAATAATAATTGATAGTGCAATTATATGTCTTTTCTTTTGGTGATTTGTCTACTCAGATAACATCAATACTCACGAGAAAATTCTTGTCCAATTCCTTTGCCTATTAGTCTTGTCATTCCAATCGTTAGATTCAGTTTGCTGCAATTTTAGTCCTTATTATGGATCACTCAAGATACTCTTTTGACTTTAGTTATGCCCCTCATTTTCACACCGTATTTAACCACGTTAAGCACTTTCCTTAGTTTAATTAATTTATCTTATCATGAAAATTATTATTAACTTGATAATTATTATAATGCTACATCCCGACCCATAACCCCAGCCTATACCACCCACACCTCCAACATAAGAAAATATAGAGAAATTGGGAACTGCAAAATGTAGAACTAAAAATAGTAGAAATTTTGGGACATATATAGCTTTTAAAATGTATTTTTCAGAATGAGGTAGCGGAGAAGAATGGAAATCCCAATAAGATTCAAAATAACTAATGTTTATGATATTACTGGGATTTCTATTTACCACTATAAACTACATCAAATAAGTTAGTATTTCTTTGGAGTCATTTCATGTGTTGGTGTCTGATTGTGATAGATCTCAAAGTATACAATGTTGTAGAGAGCTTGAATATCAAGAAGAAAAAGAAAAATAGAGAGATAGTTTACGTGATAACAATAGAGAGAGAAAGTAGAGAGATAATATTATTCAGAGTAAAGCACATGTCCTTTTACAAGGTAAAGATCTCCTTTATATATTAGGAGACCTTTATCGAAATTATCAAAAGAAAAGAACAAAAGTTGGTGGCTTCTTCGTACGGAAGAAGCCAGGCCTAATACGGCGTCGTTCCTCCGCTTAGTTGATTAGGACGTCCTTGATCGGGCTGTCCTTACCTAGTCGACAAGGCTTCGAGAGTGGCATCGTTATGAAGGACGTGCTTGTTTAAATAGTGACGAGGTGAGCCAAATTTTACCTCATACAGTTAGTCTCTCCGTCCGTTCGGGGCGTCCTCGAGGGGCGTCTTCAATGGACGGATATGTACGCTTATGTGACATAATAGAGCCATTGACGCTCGCCCCCTTTTTATGGTGATGTCACCGTTCACGTGCATCATCATTACTTTTACTCCCGAGGCGGTTCAGATCCTGATATGACTTTTGGGTTTCCCGCACCAACTTTTTATTGATGTAGCTTTGATTTCTGTGTACCTCACCCCTATAAACAATAGAGCGGTTCAAAATGATTCACCATTAAAATCTTTTAAGGACATTTCTCTCTTTCCCTCATTTTATTTTCCGGCGATCACTGCTTTTCTTAAGAACTGTTGTTTCTGAGAGTTGAACTTTGCATTACTTAAAACACTCTTCGCTGTAAAATCAATCATGGTGAAACAATATCTAGGCAGCAAGAAGTCCAGAAATAATGCCCCTTCTAGGGTTTTACCTCCCTCCGACGGTGAGGCGGAGGTGGTCAGAGAGGTTCTCATTCCTCCGTCAGTGGCGAATGTTCTTCCGAAGAACATGAATAAAAAGAATGACTTTAGTCATACAAGCTCACCTCCACCCCGTGAACGTAGTGCATTAACGCTCGCTCACTTGGGTGCCCTCAGGATGGCGTATGGGTTTTCTGATCATGTCGATATAATTCCTGCCGGAGAGGATTACTCCAATGTGCACAGGCTCGGGTTCTGTACATTCTACGAGTATGCATTCCGGATTGGCTACAATTTCTCGCTCAATCCTCTAGCAGAGGAACTTTGCCGCTTCTTTAGGGCGTGCCCCGCTCAACTCACCCCTTACACATTGAAAGTGTGGAGGATGCATACCACACACGCGGAGAAAGCCGGGTGTGTGGTCACGACATATCACCTTCTGCAAATGTTCAATGCGAGTTACCTGAGTGGTTCGATGTTGCATCTGACGCACTGCAGTAAGAAAAGCTTCGTGGTACAGTCTGATGACAAGGCCAACCGTGGCTATTGGAAGAGATTTTTCTACGTTCGGACGGAGAATCTGGTGGTTAACCCCGAAGGGTTTCCGGAGGTGTGGAACCAGGAGCGTAAGCACCCCTTTGTGTCTTCTGCAGTGCTTTTAGTTATGACGGCTTAACCTCTCACGATTTTTTTGTCTGCTGTTTGCAGTGGCAGGTCATATGCTTATAGATTCCTTGTCTCTTTCCTTTGGATGGCATTAGGTCGTGGGTGGAGAGGATGATTCCGCATGTGGAGGAGTGTCTTACTTAGGCTCAATTCTGTAGCATGTACGACCCGACTGGTAATGGTCTCCCCTTTTTCTTTCCTTTTTCCTTGTCTTGATTCGAGAGTCCTTTTGCTTGACATATATTCTTAAACAGGTCGGGGAACCTCTAAGAGGGTCAAGAGGAGGAGAACTGATGCCGGCCCGTCAAGGGTGGAGCCGGGCTCCGAGGAGGAGGATGTGCCTGTGAGGGGTTCGCCCGAAAGTAACACCCTCTCAGCCCCTCAACAGGATGTTACGCCGGGAGCGGTATCTGATGTGGCGGCAGAAATAACGATGGAAGTGGCATCGAAAAAGGTTCTGGTGGGGTCTCCTGAGGTCGTACCCGTGAGGTGGACCGAGGTCACGTCCCACAATGGGGCGCTTCATTTGTGGTTGCCTTCATAGCCAGTGGAGGCGGCTCCTGAATATGAGGAGCCTCTTTAAAGTAGGAGGCGTCGGCTGATCACCGACAAAGGAGTAGCTACTGAGGAGGAGAGGATACATTTACCTCATCGCGAGTCGTAGCGGCTGTTTATGGCTGATGGAATCCGCTCGTGGAGGATCGCTTCTCTAGGGAGGGCTGATGTCAAGGTCGGCCAGCCTCCTACTAGGGAGGACGCCTTGTCGGCCGCAACAGTGGGGACAAGTGCGCCCTCGGAGAGGATGGACAGGGGAAGGGGCTCTCTAGCTCGTGCTGAGATGATGGCCGGTAGGTCTACTCGCTGCATTATAATTACTAGTGGCTATAACCTTTAGGAGAACTGCGAGGAGGCGGCCGCGGACATGACCCTTCTTTGTGCGGGTGCCGAGGGCGAGGCATTGGCGGAAGTCAGTGATAGGGGCCTGTCCCGAAGGGTAGAAGATGCGGCCTTACATGTAAATCTGACTCTTTTTCATATTGGTGTTGCAGGGGTAGTCCGCCTGTGTACTGATCCATCCTTTGATATTTTTCAGGTTCGCATTTTGGAGGTGGAGAGGGCGCGGCGCTTGGCGAAGAGGGCCGATGCCCACAAAAAACTTCTGCAAAGGTACAAGTGGGTCCGTGAGGCACATCAAATGTTGGCCAACATGTACAAGCATCACCCCGAATTTAGGCTGTTCTGCGAGGGCCTTACCCATATGAAGGAGCAACTAAAGAAGCGGCTGTCCGAGTTGGAGAGAGCGGATGAGCAGCTCGTGGCCGCGGTTGCCCGCAACACTGAGTTGGAGGTTCTCCTTCGGGCGAAAGATGATGAGTTGGAGCTTGGACGTGTCGTAGCGGTGGAGGCTGCTGAACTTCGGGCCTGGGTCGCGGCCTAAACCGGTGAGCTCAAAGATAATAAGGATGAGAGCGAGGCCATTACGCGGACCGCTCCATAGGAAGCTGAGCGCCGGGATGCTCATGACATGTAGGTGTATCATGATGCCCGACTGGTCGTGATTGAAGAGCTCTTGGCAACTGGTTGGATCTCTGAGGCGGAGGTAGATAGGCAAGGGAGTCTAACCCGCGTTACTCATGAGGCGGCTGGCAACCTTTCGGATTCGCCCGCTGGAGAATGATATAACTCCGAAGATGTTATTCGCCTGGAGTCTGCCTCTTGGATTTCTAGGGACTACCCGCTAGGGGGTGGCGATGGCCCGAGTGCTAGTTGTGCCGGCTAGAGCGATGAGGGTTCTTAGGGTTTTGTATTTGTACCCTTTTTTTTGTAAATGGGACCTCTTTCTAGGGCCGGACATGTGTATATGCTATTGGATATAATAGTACATACCTTTTTCTTGTTGTTATTATTTTTTTCATTCCTTGGAACTTTTGTCGTGTTAGCAACTTGTAGTTTGAGCTTAACTTGACTGTCGTTGGGTCTTCCGTTTTGCCGTAGTCGGCATTGCGGTGACTGTTAGTGTTGATCGCCTTAGCCATGTTGAATCACTGGCCCTAGCCAAGGTAATATTGATGGCCTTAGCCATGTAATTGACTTCGGCTGTCGTCGAGTCTTTTGTTCTGCCGTAGTCGACATTGGGTCGAGTGTTAACGCTGATGGCCTTATCCATGTTGAATCAATGGCCTTAGCCATGATGATATTGATGGCCTTAGCCATGTAATTGACTTCGACTGTCATCGAGTCTTTCGTTCTACTGTAGTTGATATTGGGTCGACTGTTAACGGCGATGGCCTTAGCTATGTTAATCAATGGCCTTAGCCATGCTGATATTGATGGCCTTAGCCATGTAATGGACTTTGATTGTTGTTGAGTCCTTCGTTCTGCCGTAGTCAAAATTGGGTCGAGTGTTAGCGGTGATGGCCTTAGCCATGTTGAATCAATGGCCTTAGCCATGATGATATTGATGGCCTTAGCCATATAATTGACTTCGACTGTCGTTGAGTCTTTTATTCTGCCGTTGTCGACATTGGGTCGACTATTAGCGACAATGGCCTTGTCCATGTTGAATCAATGGCCTTAACCATGATGATTCACTACCCTTAGCCGTTTCATTCGTTAGAGATGGCCGTAGCCTTTCCCTTCACTGGAGATGGCCGTAGCCTTTTCATTCATTGGAGATGGACGTAGCCTTTTCATTTACTAGAGATGGTGGTAGCCTTTTACACATTGGAGATTTAGATGGCCGTAGCCTGTTATACATTGGAGATGAAGATGGTCTTAGCCTTTTATACGTTGGAGATGCCGCTGGTCTGGTCCATGTATCAGGTCGGGCTGGAGAGCGCATGGAGAGGCTAACGTGATACACTTGTTCCACAAATATCTCCAGGTGTTCCTTTCATTGCCTCGTTAAAAACCTCCCCGGGAAAACCCAATTGGGACAAAACTCGTGTGGGGGAAAAAGAGTGCGACTTGGGAGACGTCTTTTTAGAAATGGGAATATTTGAGGTGGGCGACGTTCCAGTTATTCTAGAGTGTTTTTCTTCCATTGTTTCAAGCTGGAATGCTCCTTTGTTTGCTGTTGCTGTGATTTTGTAGGGTCCGTCCCAGTTTGTGCCCAATTTTCCTTCACTTGGGTCTTTGGAGGCCAATGTCTTGGCTTTGAGAACGTAGTATCTTACTTTGAGCGGTCTTATTTTCGCTCTTTTGTTATAGTACCTTTCGACTTGCTGTTTTTGGGCCACCATTCTTATATGGACCATTTCTCTTCTTTCCTCGGCTTCGTCAAGGTCTTGGAGCCTAATTGCTTCGTTTTTCATTCCACTGGTGTGCGAATACCTCAGGCTTGGTTCGCCGAATTCAACGGGTATGAATGCGTTGGTTGCGTTAACCAATGAGTATGGAGTTTCCCCTGTACAAGCGGGTCTTGGGTGTGGTCTTGTGTGCCCATAACACTTTGGGTAATAGTTCAGGCCATAGCCCTTTGGCGTCTTCTAGATTTTTCTTCAGTATGTTCATTATTATTTTATTGGAGGATTCTGCTTGCCCGTTGGTAGCGGTATGGTATGGCGTGGAGAGAATTCTCTTAATGCGCCATTTTTTATGAACTCGGTCATTTTTTGACCGATGAACTGTCTTCCTTTGTCGCAGTTGATTTCTTTGGGGATGCCGAAGCGGCATATAATGTTCTTCTATATGAAGTCGATGACCTTTTGTTCGCTTATTTGTGCGTACACACCTGCTTCCACCCACTTGGAAAAATAGTCAGTCAAAACAAGTAAAAATTGTACCTTTCCTGGTCCTGCGGGTAGGGGGCCGACTATGTCCATTCCTCATTTGATGAAGGGCCAGGGAGAGGTGACTAAGTGTAGGGGTTCCCTCGGCTGGTGTATCATTAGGGCATATTTTTGGCATTGTTCACATCAGTGAACATATTTTGCCGCTTCTTTCTTCATGGTGGGCAGTAGTAGCCGGCGCGTAAGATGCACCGCACGAGGGCACAATTACCTGTATAGGCACCATAGTGGCCCTCATGTACCTCTTCGAGTACTGGCCTCATTAGGTGAGGTCCTAGGCACTTGGCTAGGGGTCTGCCAAACGTCCTCTTGTAGTGGTCGTTGTTGATCACACAGTACCAGGTGGCTTGCACGGGGAGTTTCTTCGCTTCCTTCGTGTCGTGTGGCAGTCTTTCATCCTGCAGGTAAGACAGGAACTGGTTGCGCCAATCCCAGGTTAGACTTAAATTAAATACCTCTTTGTGATCGATGGGTGAATGCAGGAGGGTGACCACACTTTACTTATTGATGTTCTTGGTAGCCGCGGCCAATTTTGCCAGACCGTCTTCTTTGATTTTCTGTGCCCTCGAAGTTTGTTCGAAGCGACATTCATCGAACGCAGCCATTAGCCTGCGGATTTCTGTCTGGTACTTTTGTAGCCTTTGTTCTCTGATTTGTTAAGTCCCAGTAACATGGTTTACCACGAGTTGAGAGTCACAATGGAGGAGGATCTGTCGAGCCCCGTATTTGATGGTTAGTTTCATAACTGCAATGACGATCTCATACTCGGCCTCGTTGTTTGTCATTTCAGGGCATCGTATGGACTAGCAAATTATTTCACCTGTGGAGACCTTGAGGACGGGTCCCAATCCCGATCCCGATGCATTGGCAGAGCCATCAGCGTGGAGGACCTATAGGTTGTTACCGGGGGAGGCGTCTGGGGCCTCGAGTTCTGCCTTCGGTAGGATTTCCGCGCTGAAGTCGGTTAGGACTTGAGACTTGATGGCATTTCTTGGAAGGTACGAGATGTCGTGCTCGCTGAGCTCAATGGCCCATTTTGCGAGCCGGCCTGATAGTTCTGGCTTATGTAAGACACTCTGAAGCGGGAAGGTCGTTACCACTTTTATGGGGTGGCACTGAAAGTAAGGTCGTAGCTTTCGTGAAGCTACTACCAGTTCTAGCGCCAGCTTCTCAAGGGGTCGGTATCGAGTTTCGGTGTCCACTAGTGTTTTGCTAATGTAATAGATGCGGGATTGCGTACCTTTGTTTTCGCGCACCAGGACAGCGCTGACGGCAACCTCAGATACAGCTAGATACACTAGAAGTGGTTCACCTGGGCTTGCTTTGACTAGCAGGGGCGGCGAGGACAGGTACGCCTTCAAACTCTTTAGGGCCTCAACGCATTCCTCATTCCATTGTAGCCCCTGGTCTTTCTTCAACACACTAAAGAACTTATGGCACCTGTCGGAGGATCGTGAGATGAATGGAGAGGGTGACTATCCGACCCGCCAGCTTTTGTACATGTTTTTTGCTATTTAGCACTTCCAGGATTGCATCTATTGCTTTGATATGATCTGGATTGACTTCAATACCCCTCTATGATACGAGAAATCCCAAGAATATTCCCGAGGCCACACCAAAGGCGCATTTCTTTGGGTTTAATTTCCTCCCGTATCTTCTCAATATTTCGAAGGCCTCCTTCAGATAGTCAAGGTGGTCTTCCTTTCTTGACGACTTTACTAGCATGTCGTCGATATAGACTTCCATTGTCTTGCCAAACCTTAAACATTTCGGTCACCAACCTTCGGTACGTGGCTCCCGCGTTTTTGAGCCCGAAGGGCACTACTTTGTAGTAGTATGTTCCTCGATGAGTGATGAAGGTCGTCTTTTCTTGATATTCTTCGGCCATCATGATTTGATTATAGCCGGTATACGCATCCAGGAAGCTCAATAGTTCGTGTCCAGCCAAAGCGTCTATCAGTTGGTCGATGTGAGGCAGTAAGAACGAATCTTTTGGGCATGCCTTGTTCCGGTCGGTGAAGTCCACGCACATTCACCACTTATCATTTTTCTTCTTGACCATGACAATGTTGGCGACCCACTCAAGGTATTTGGATTCCCTGATGGAGCCATTTTCCAATAGTTTGTCTACTTCTTCACTCATTGCTCACGGGCGGGTGTAGTGGATCAACGATCAAATTCTGGGTGGGGATTTCTCACGGAATCCCTAGCATATCTGAATGGGAAAAAACGAATAGGTCTGCATGGTTAGATAAAAATTCACGATACTTACTTGGGTTTGAAAGGCCGTGGTCGATGTAGGCCTTCTTCATGAGGTCGTTGTCATCTAGTTGAACAGGGTCGAGGTTATCGACCGTGGCTTTGCTAGCTTCTATGATATCGGGGTCTTTGATGGCGTCCTCTTCCGGATTTCCGGATGGACCTTAGTCCCCGACAGGGCTGATTGCTATGCTTCTATGCTCTCCCCTTCGAGTTGTTTGGTGTGGGTGTAGTCTTGAGCTATTTTGTAGCATTCTTGTGCGGTGTGAGATTTGCCACATATGCTGAATAACCCCATGGGGTAGGCAATTTGATTACTTGGTAAAAGCTGGAGGCGACTGTTGTCATGGCATATATCCAAGGACGTGCAATGATGGCGTTGTATGTTGTTTCTTGGTTCATCACGTGGAATATGGTTTCCAGCATGACTCCTCCTGTCAGTACGGGTAATGTTACTTCACCTGAGGTTTTTTCCACTTTATTGTTAAAACCAGTCAGCGTTATGCAGCGCAGTATTATCTTATCCTAGAGTCCCATTAGTGCAAGGACCCTCGGATGGATAATACAGGCGCGGCTACCGTCGTCAACCATAATTTGCCTAACATATGTATCTACGATGCGTAAAGTAAGACTAAAGCATTGTAATGAGGAAATGACAAACCGTCGGTATCGGACTTATCGAAGGTGATACTATCTTTGAAGTCGTCATACCATTCGTGGGCGATGGTTCGCTTCAACTTGTGAGTGGTGGTGAATTTTATGTGATTCATCGACGAGTAATTGTCGTCCCCGATGATCATGTTGATTATGCGTATTGGCGAGGGGAGCCTTGGTGGCCCGTTGGGTTGTTCCCGCCTTCGTGCAACGCTGAGTTTCCCTTTATCACTGAAAGCGGCGAGTGCCGTACCTTTCGATATGTTTGGTTGGTTCATTATCACCCTGTTGAACCTGGCTAGGAAGTCCCTGAGCCCTTTTCCCATGGTTTTTCGAATGACGAAGATATCACTGACTCTTGCCTCTACTTTCTTTGCTCCTGCATGTGCATTGACAAATTTGTCCGCCATTTCCTCGAACGTGGAGATGCCCTTGGTTGGTAGCTGGGAATACCACGTCAAAGCTCCACCTGTCAATGTTTCGCCGAATTTCTTTAGAGACATGGACGATACCTGTTCCTTTTCCAAATATTACCTTTCACAGGTGTGGCATAGTGGATCAGATGGTCCTCGGGATCCGTAGTCGGTCGTATACCCTCAAATAGGGAGGAATTTTGAAGGTCTTTGGGATAGAGTATGGTGCGGCCTCCTCTCTGTAGGGTTGCTTCACGAACCTGCCTACGTCGCGCTTTGGTAGCAGTTTAGGAGCACCTGGGATATTGTCTACCCTTTCTTGATGCTCCTTCATTTGGTCACGGAGCGACTTATTTTCGTGTTCCATTTCCTCCATTTTTCTAAGGATGGTTGTGAGCGCATCGTTGTTGGCTCGAGTGTCGGTGAGCATATTGTTGGCTAGCGCGATCTCGGGTTCATTTTCGGCTGCATTGAGGTCCATTATGGGCTTGCATCTTACGCCACGTTATGGTGACTTTTCGACCAAGTCGCTTAGAGTGCTTCTGATCCACTCTTTCAGTAGCTCCTTGACTTCTGGGGGTGCTTCCTTAGATGTATATGTATAAGCTCCCCTTTCTCGCGGATGCATCAGATCTCTGGGGGAGAGGAGGTGGGATTCCTCCACTCATCGTGCTGCTGGGGGTTGTGTTCAAGATATTATCTTCACCTGCCTCGTTGAGCGAATCCATGAGGTTGACCTCAACCTCATCTATCAGTTTCTTTTTTGAGTTGTTGTCAGCCATGTTTGCTCGTGCGATGTAGGGGAATGTTGTCAGTGATTTTCTAGGCACAAACTATAACTTTGATTCTCGAAATCCCCACAGACGGCGCCAAATTATTTTGCTCAAAATATTCACACACCTTGTATGCCAAAAAAAATCGAAAAAGTATTTGGGTAAATCGTAATCAAGTATAATGAGTGCTAGAAGAGATTATTTAGCCAAGAATGTGATAGATCTCAAAGTATACAATGTTGTAGAGAACTTGAGTATCAAAGAGAAAAATAGAGAGATAGTTTGCTTGATAACAGTAGAGAGAGAATATTATTCAGAGTAAAGCACATGCCCTTTTACAAGGTAAAGTCTCATTTATATATTAGGAGACCTTTCTCTAAATAATCAAAACAAAAGTACCAAAGTTGGTGGCTTCTTCGTACGGAAGAAGCCACACCTAAAACGGCATCGTTCCTCCATTTAGTTGATTAGGACGTCCTTACCTGGTCGACAAGGCTTCGAGGGTGGCATCGTTATGAAGGACGTGCTTGTTTAAACGGTGACGAGGTGAGCCGAGTACTGAATGTAAGAAAAAGAATAAAGACATCTGAAACTTATGGCCTTAAATATATATTTCTGTAGTTGTAAGAATATATAGTTAAAAGTAAAATAAAAAGTATAAAATTAAATTATTCCAATATAAAAAGTATCATTATTTTTGGAACAAACTAAAAAAAATAAAATACATATAAAATGGAAAAAGTGAATACTTTCTTTCTGACTTTTATACTACAAGGGACAGACAGTTAATTTAGATACATAGCAAATAACTCTGTCAGATTTCAATGATCCCTTCATTCTGAATGAATTTCCACATATCTTCATTCCTCATCCAGGAGTACTTTAAAAGTTAAACTCCTACTTGTTAAATTTTATTCTCCTGATTTTCCTTTAAATATGTGTCCCAAATAAATAAAATATTGAACACAGTTGTTTTTGACAGGAAGAAAAGAGCTTTACTAAAGGAATTCAATTTATATACAATTGATGATAAAATTTGCAAGGATAACGATCCCTTAGAAAACTACAAAGGGCATTGGCCCTTTTGCTATCAAGCTAAATTTTCCTTAAAAATGAATTTTTTTTTAAAAAAACAACAAGTAGGCTGCTATTGTTCTATCTAATTTTGATTGTTAGATATCACACCTTCACGTTAGAGAGGTTCAATCCTTATAATAACTTGTTGGACTGGTACTGCTGATGAGGTATTGCTAACTATCTGAGGGTTCGCAATTGGCCTTGTAGTAGAAGAAGTACCACCATTAACTATTTTTTGACAAGTTTCAATGAGGCAATGCCTACAAGTAGGGCAAGAAGAGTGTGAATTTAGCCATTTATCGATACATCGGACGTGGAACCCATGGTTGCACTTAGGCAAAACCCTAACTTTCTCTCCTGCAACAAAATCTGATAAGCAAATGACGCACTCGGAGTCAAGCCCCGGATGTTTCAACTCAGTAGTGTAAGTTATAATCGGGAACATTTTCAATGCTTTTTTACTGATCCCTTTATTTGGTAGCTTTGTTGCTGAAGCGTTTGTATAGTTTGTGGATGAGTCTGACGCTGATACTAAGCTAGTGCATCTTAATGCACACCTTATGATTGAGTTCAAGCCAAGTGAACAAATTAAAGCACATAAAAGTACTGATAATACCATAACAACATGTGCATCAAATGTATTGCTTTCACCTTGTGGTAGATTAGTTGGTGTCATGGTGTTAATATCTTGGCGGTATCGTGGGGTGGCTGGTAAAAATAGTACTCTTCTTGAGTAGTGGTAGTTTTCCATGAATTCTTGAATGAATATAGTGGAAGTAGTTGCCATTGAAATTTTTGTTGAGTGTGTAGGTTTATGTTTTTCTTTGAACTGTTCCTTTCTTTGTTGGGGTTGAATGAATGTTGTTGACAGTTGCTTAGGACAAATTTATAGGGCAGAAGATGTAAAGTGTGGGTCCACTTTTTGGGTATTAATAATGAAGAAATTATTGAGCCGTGTTTTTAATTAACTAGCTTTACTCCTAAGCACTACAAACACAGGCCAGTGGTTTTTATAAAAGGAGCGGTGGAGCCCGTTAACTTTTTAGGAGTGTTAAGAAAGATTAAAGCAAATTTGGAACTAGATAATACTTTTTCTTGTTCCATTTTGTGATAAAATTTCTATTTCAAGAGCTAAATTGATCCCGTTGATAGTATTATTGTTATTGCTGTTATTATTACTTACAATTTCTTGACAATTTTGATTTTTTTATTTTTGCAAAAATATTACTCCCTAAGTTTCATATTGTTTGAGATAGTTTAACTCGGCACGGAGTTTAAGAAAAAAGAAAAAGACTTTTAAAACTTATGGTTTTAAAAGATTAAGGGATAAAAGATTTGTGGGGCCATACGCTTTGTGTGGGTATAAAAGCTTCTCACAAAGGACAAAAAGGGTAAAATGAAGAGTTTAAATTTGAATTATTTCCAAATTTAAAAATGTGTCATTTAATTTGGAACAAGCTAAAAAAGAAAGTATCTCGAACAATGAAGGAATATCATTTTACAATATAGTGCTTATGTAGTCTGTAAACATCAAAATCTTTCTTCAAAAATCAAAACTAGGATTAATTTTGTCTGATTTTTATTCATGAGTTATCTTGATATGCTCTAGTAAATATTTACTGTTGCATAACTTTTTGTTTTGTTAACTAGAAATCCCGTTACCTGTTGGGTGCGCATAGAGTAAATTCAGCTCCTGTATAATGTCCCGCAAATCACACACGAGAGTAAACTACACTAAACAAACCCTCTACAATGGGCTCGATCAAGAAGTATGCAAATAAATTTTGAACCCTAGAACTTCCATTTAGGAAGTCTCTTGCTAAGCCAACTCGACCAGCCGAAGGGTTAAGCTTTTGAGTGATATTCAATGATAATAATATTTGCCTTCCCAATTTGGATACTCCACTAAGTAATTTGTGTAAGCTTAATGGGCTATCTACTCAAGATGGGGTCATGCCACCTTCAACGCAGAGTACGCCGCCACCTGGTTATTATAGTGAACCGTCAAAATAGCACGGTATTATCAGTTTTTATATTGGTCAATCAAAAATAGTCAGCGTTTATTAAGTCAATAAAAATAGCAATTATTTTACTGCAACAGAGACCGTTCTTATATAATATTCGAGAGTTTGGTGCATTTGGACCCATACATACAGCCCAAGAAGGGAGCAGGAAGCTTCCTATTTTCCCGTGACATTTAAAAGCAAAAAAATTTCATCTCACATTATTTTTTTCTTGAATAGATTTTGATTAATTAATCTACTAATGTAGAGGTAGGGGTGTGCATTCAAATCGGTTTATCGATAAATCGAATCGATTATTTATTATCGGTTTATCAATATCGGTTTATCAGTTTATCGATTCGATTTCGATTTCAAAAATTTTCCTTATCGGTTTATCGATTCGATTACGATTTTGGCCATTCGGTTTATCGGTTTATCGATAAATCGATAAGATATATTAAAAATATAAATATACCCTTATTTTATAATACTATTACTACCCTATCCCTATTCCCTTCGCTGCTTCGCATATAATACTGATATCATATACTTAACCGTATTTTTATTTTCCAATCCAGCGCCACTTCTCTTCACTCATCAGTTCAGTCACCGTTCTCTTCAGCGCCGCTCTGTTCTATCGCCACTCTCCAATCGTCACTGTCGCTGTTGTTCCATCGCCACTCACCGATCTCGGTGTTGACTCAATCTTCACTTTCTGGCAGGTACCATGTAGAAATTAGTTGTTGCTTTTTGGTTAAATCTGATATAAGAGCTGCAATTTATTCTTTACTTCTCTTAATGAATTCCCTTCTCCTCACGTCCATCCTGTAAATAAGAGCATTGTATCCCCTTCAACTGATGGATTGTTATAGTGGTTGTTGCTTTAATTTTTTGTTTGATTCTATGTTTATTTGCGCATCAGATTCTGACCCTGTACCTACAAACCCCTATTTATTTTTTCCCTTCCCAGAGGTAATTATGCTTACTTTATGTATATGCTTAACTGACAAGGTTTGAAATGGTTGAATTTTCTTTTCCTTTTTGAGAATCTGGTTTGAATGCTGCAATATAGTTATTTTTCCATTGAGTCCTAGTTTGAGTCGAGCTTAGTTGAGTCTATTTTGATATTGATTGTTGCTGTCAGGTTTTACAAATAAGTTTGATCTTTGGTTTGAGTGTATTTCTGATTTGATATGTGGTCTTGCTGTGTTGGTTATTATTTTAACTACTCTTTTGCTGCTGGTGATCTGCCGTTGGTGTTACTGTTGTCTTGCTACGGCTGTGGTATTGCTATTGTATTGCTATTGCTGATCTTTCTCTTTCTTCCAATGTAACTCATTTCCAAGAACCTGTTCGAATCAAGTGTTGTTGTAGCTTTGAAGTTGAAATGCTAAAAAAATTGCTTCCTGGAACCTGTGTGTTCAGTTGTCATAATAGAATTGATAGTGGATAAGTTGCATTTGTGTAGTTTTACTTTGATTTGTGTTATAAAACTTGGACTGCCTAATTAGGATTATTTCTGCTAATTTGGATTGTGAAATTTTCACTTAAATTGGACTCCTTAGGACTGTTAATAAGTGATTATTAGTTATAGACATAGTATGGTTTAGTATTGGTTTCATTGTTAATAATGTGTTAAGGATACAAAATCAGGACTGGCTTGAACTCGTAATTGATATAGAAATCAGCATTCAGTGCCTCTTTCACTTTCGGTTTAAATAAGTGTTCCAAACAGTTCAGCATGGCAATAGTTAATACTAGCAGCATAGTTATTAATGTCACTCCCGTTTTTAGTTGAATTCACTGTTCCCACGCAAGTAAAAAAATTGTATACTAGTAGTTAATATCAGTAGTTCATTTGAAATAAACACACCTCATGAAAGGCTTCTTTGGTTTTGACTCGTATTCATATCTTATCTACGCCATTTGTCGTTTTGTTTTCCTCAGGTCTACGAAGTCTTCTCTTTACACAGCCAAGTCCATTAACTACAAATTCCTCTTGGCAATTCAGCTGAAGTTGTCTTCAAAAGCAGTATCCTCAAATGATACTTGGCAGAAAAAGCTAATAGAATTGCAGCAAGAGTTCAATGAGGAGAGCAGATTACTACACGTAAGATTAAAAGCGAGGAGTGCTGACTTCGTCTTGCTTTGCTTCATTCAACTTGTTTAAGACTGTAAGTTGCATTCTTCATTCACTTCACATGGCTGAAAATGATAATATTGATAACGTAGCCGATGAAAGTAAATATTATGAGTCTACAGTTGCAACTACTCACTCGACAGTTTCAAAACGAAGGAGAAAACGATCTCGGGCATGGGAATTTTTTGAAGAAAAAGTTGATGCTAAAGGAAATAATAAATATGTATGTAGATTTTGTGGACAAGAATATTTTGCGACAAAAAGTACGACACAAATGAATGGTCATATCGATAAATGTCCAAAGAATCCTTATAAAGTTGAAAAAGGTAAAAGACAATTACAATTTCAAACCTTACCGAGGGGTAATAAAGGTGATCTTATTCCATGGAAATTTGATGAAGAAGAGTGTAAGATGGCTTTGTGTCGTATGGTGATTGTTGATGAACTTCCGTTTAGTTTTTTTGAGAAGGAAGGCTTTAGGAAATTTATGAAAGTGGCACAACCTTATTTTCATATTCCTTCCCGTACTACTATTACACTGGATTGTTTTGCTCTTTTTAATGTGGAAAAAAATAAATTAATAAAGTTTCTTAAAGGAACAAGTCAAAGAGTAAGTCTTACCACTGATACATGGACTTCTATTCAAAAAATTAACTACATGTGTATCACAGCCCATTGGATTGATAGTGAATGGATTATGCATAAAAGAATTATTGACTTTTCTCCTATTACTAGTCATAAAGGTGAAGATATGGCAATGTGTATTATTGATTATTTGCGTGAGTGGGGTTTGCAAAAGATTTTCACTGTCACAGTTGACAATGCTAGTTCAAATGATGTGACCGTGGAGAAGTTGTCTGACAAATTAAATGATTGGGGAACTAATTCCATGAATGGTCAACACCTTCACATGAGATGCATGGCTCATATTGTAAATCTTGTTGTGAAAGATGGTTTAAAAGAGTCAAGTATTTCTATTGCTCGTGTTAGATGTGCAGTCAGATACATTAGACAGTCTCCTGCTAGGTTGAGGAAGTTTCAGGAATCTTGTGAAATTGAAAATATTGTCATGAAGTCATTATGCTTAGATGTTCCTACAAGGTGGAATTCCACCTACTTGATGTTGAGCAGCTTGTCAAGTTATCTTATGTTTGATGCTATTTCAGATGGAAAGCCTGTAGGTTTGCTTACAAGAACTGATTGGGAGATGTAAACAGAATTGCACAATTTCTTGAAATATTTTATAATCTCACTTTGAAGTTGTCTGGATCACTTTATGTAACATCAAATGCCCATTTTCTTGCAATTGGTCAAGTTTTCGTTTACTTAAATCGAATAATAACAACTGAAGATAAACTTTTGGATGAAATGGCATCAAGTATGTGGAAAAAATTTGAGAAGTATTTGGGTGAACCAACAAAAATGAACAAAATGATTTTCATTGCTTGTGTTTTGGATCCTCGCTACAAGTTTAGTAATGTTAGTTTTGTACTTAAGAGGATCTTTGGAGATAAAGGGACAATTATTGAAAAAGAGGTTCATACTTATATGATTTCATTGTTTAATGAGCATGTCTTAAGTCGGTCTCAAAAGTTATTGGTGGTGAAGTTTCTACCTCTTTGCCAAGCTCTTTAACTCCTGGTTTAGGTGAACTTTTAGATGAAATAAGGAAACATAAAGCTGCAAGTGGAGGTGTAGATTCTAAAACAGAATTGAAAAAATATCTTGCAGAAGATCCTGAAAATGAAAGATCGGACTTTGATATCTTGGTTTGGTGGAAGGTGAACTCACCTAGATTTCCTATTCTTGCTAAGATGCTCGAGATGTGCTTGCTATTTCTATTTCAAGTGTGGCATCTGAAAGTGCATTTAGTACTAGAGGGCGTATTCTTGACCAATTTAGGAGTTCATTAACTCCTAAATTGGTTGAAACTCTAGTGTGCCTTGAAGATTGGCTTCGGAGTGAATCACTTCCTGTAAATATTGAGGAAGATTTAGATTTTCTTGAGACACTTGAGGAAGGTATGTATATTTTAATAAATTTTATTGTATTGCTTAGGATAGTTAAATAACATATTAATTGCTTGACTTGTTAATATATTTTCTTATTAGATTTTACTAATATTGGCAAAGAAGCTTCCACCGACGATGTTTGCTAGAGTTTGTTAGTTTCTATGTAAGTTCTCTAGTTTAAATAATATACTTTGTAGCTCAACTACTTTTTGGTAGATAGCTGACAATTCATAGAATATGAATAGCAAAAGGCTCATAATGAAAACTGGTGAATGAATTGCTATAAATTATTGTTCTTTTCATTACATTTTAAAAAAAAAGTAGGTGATTGAACTGGAGAAAGATTAGTCATGTGAAAGCAAATAAGGGAGCTAGCAGTGTCGTAGAGAATAGCATCCAGATTTCAAATTGAGAGAAATGTGGAGGTGTCGTCCATATTGCAATATGAAAGAAAAACTCGACAATTTCGCTCGATCTACCAGAAACTTTGGTATTGAACTTTGGCAAAACAGATACCCTGCCTATAAGCGCCTTTCCCATTCTATGCTCTGCTCCACATCCAACACTATAAAACTCTTTTTGTTTCAAAAGGTTTTCTTATCTTATTGCATCTGCGAGCTGCCACTATCTTTTGGTGAGAGTTGTAGTTCAGTTGTTCGCTCGTCCATTTCTGTGTTTAAATCAGGATCAATAGAGTCTATTGTGGGTTATTTGATGTTGTTGTTGGTTTATAAAATGGTAATGTTATCCTGGTTTTAAAATTGTTTGTTGAGCTGTTCTGAATCCTATTGCTGTTGCTGTTGTATTGCTGATGTACTGCTGCTGCTGATCTTTCTTCTTCTTCATTTGTGAACTGATTTCCAGACACAACTTGATCTTGGTACTTATACGCTGAAATATGAAAGAATGACCAAAGAAAATATTTGAAGCATGAGATTTGAGTGTTTTTTAATTCCTAAACCATGTATTCAATATTTAGTTTATGGATGTTGTTTATATTCCTGTTTATTTTGTATTAAATGGACTGTTGTTAGGGTTTTGATTCAACGAGTTTCACTTCTCAAGTATAGTTCTGGTTATAGTCAGTTCTCTCTTAGTTGTAACTAATTTGGCGTCATGGGAATCACTTTATCCAGAAATTTGGTGGTGCAATCCAGATACTTGGCTTATTGGTGTTATCGTTATGTTTGGGCTTTCAAAGTTTACAATCTGGTGGTGTAAATCATTGGCTTATTTTTTGTTATTGTTATGTTTGGGCTTCCACAGTCTGGTGGTGTAAAACATTGCTTGGGCTTTCAAAGTTTACAAAGTGTGCAGCCCGCCGCTTGGCTTATGGGTGTTATCGATAATCGAATCGATAAGCCCCAAAAATCGATAAATCGAAATTGAAAAAATCGAAACCTTATTGAAACGATAACGATAAGCATATGTAAAAATCGATAATCGATAAGTAGTTATCGATAAGGATAAAAATCGAATCGATAAATCGAATGCACACCCCTATGTAGAGGGATGGATTCGACATAGTATGGCAGACACGAGTCAGAAATTTAGTTATATGGGTTCTTAATTTTAAAAGGACGACTTCAATAGTTAATAATTGAGTTTTAAATTTAATATGTATACATATTTAATGAATTTTTTTAACATAATATACTGTTTGAACAAATATTATTAGATTAGACTGAATCATATATGGTGTGAACAGAGGCGGAGCTATAATTTCAAGTTTATGGGTTCGAAATTCTAATAATATAAGTTATTGGATTCTAAATTAATAATTTATACAAATTCAATGGATTCTTTAAGACAAATACATAGTTCGAACCAAAGCTATTGTGTTTAGGCAACCTGCTTCCAACATTCTGGCTTCACTCCTGGGCATGATGGGGTGGGGGCGGGGGGGCTTCTACCTCCGTCCTTATGGGCTGTGGAGAAATTAATCCTAATCCACCAAAATTTAACTAAGGAAATGAATTAATAAAATATCAAAAAGAGGTAGTGATATTTTTTATAATTATACTTTTTTTTTGTATTTGGGGGAGGGGGATTTCTTTTTTTTGGAGGTATGAAATTTTTTTATTCATTACAGAACAAAAACAGTGAATTACAACAAAGAAACATCGTTACCATCTATCTATATAATCTATACTTACTCGTCTGTGCACAAGTAAGTCTATGTTTGTATTCTATTTTGTACAAGTATTTTTTCTAACTTCTATTTAGCTATATACTTCTTCTATCCATCTTCTATCCTTGTCCCTCTTCTTCCTGTTGAATATCTCCATCACATGCACTTTGCATTCATTTTTTATCTGAGCTATCTTGGTAGGCCTAGGCACAGTACATTTACACGCTTCATTTCCCCGCCTCTATATGTGGTAGCTCAATGCAGCCAATATAACATAGGAGAACTCCCATCTAAATTTGTTCCCCATCTTCCTGCCAATTCTTTTCCATAGATGCTGCATTTCATAGCTTGTTATGTTTATTTTCAGCCATTGCAGAACTTCATTAATACATATCTTAGAGAAGTAACATTCATAGTGTTGAAACATGTTCTCAATACATACTAAACGTGTGTTCATATTTGTAGGTTTTGATAAATGACAAAAGACGCGCAATTGACATATGACGAGGTCCAAGCACAAGCGCGCAATTGACACATAACGAGGTTTTGATAAATGACAAACGATGCGCAATTGACATATGACGAGGTCCAAGCACAAGCGCGCAATTGGCACATAACGAGGTTCAAGCACAAGACGAACAAAGATCATGATCAAGCAAAGAAATAAAGTTATACATGAGTCATTCTTTAATTGTGATCGTGATTCGACAACTGACTCACGACTTGGCTTCTCTCGTAAAATCATTTTTATCAAATCATGCATATTTAATTTAAAGCAAAATGATTTTCAAACATTTTATTTTAGCCAAAATGATTTTTAAACATGCCTCTCAAATATGGACAAAGATAATCGATTATGTACTTTATGATAATCGATTATGTTAAGACAATGTACACCAGATTTACAAAGCTGAACAATAATCGATTATGTACCTTATGATAATCGATTATGTTAAGGCAGTGTACATTAGATTTTTCAAAGCTACAAGATAATCGATTATGTACCTTATGATAATCGATTATGTTGAGGCAGTGTCCATCAGATGTTTCAAAGCTACAAGATAATCGATTATGTACCTTATGATAATCGATTATGTTGAGGCAGTGTCCATTAGATTTTTCAAAGCTATAAAATAATCGATTATGCACATTATGATAATCGATTATGGTGAGGCAGTGTCTATCAAATTTTACAAGACTGTAAAATAATCGATTATGTACTTTATGATAATCGATTATCCTTATAGCATAATCAATTATGCAAATGACCGTTGCCAAAGTATTTTTAAACTCTGAAAGATAATCGATTATACATTATCTGATAATCGTTTATGCTAAGTAAAATCTGCATATGATTTTTTTAACGTTGTCAGGTAATCGATTATACACAATCTGATAATCGATTATGCTAAGTAAAATCTGAATATGATTTTTTGAACGTTGTCAGGCAATCGATTATACGATTTGGTTAATCGATTATTCTGCTTAAAATCTGGGAATGATTTTTGAACGATTGGAAAATAATCGATTATGCAAATCAGATAATCGATTATCTTAGCACAAAATCAGCAATTCTTGATTGGCAATTAGGCAACGGTTGTGGGGGTTTTGAACACTATAAATACAACTCAAAATCAGTCTTCTAAGTACAACAACTGATCATATTCTTGCTAAAGCTTGCATACTCTCATATACATCACTTTATATTCATTTCATAAGTTTTGAGAGCCAAACTCTTGACGAAAGTTGTTGTGTTCTTGAGCGTATTTATTTTACTCATATCTACTCTTAAAGAGAGTCTTGTCTTGAGTGCTAAGTGTTTGTATACACTTGTAGGGAAGTGTTAATCCCTTGTGGTTGTAAGAAGGAACGTTTTCATTCCTTCGGTTGAAGTCTTGAAGTGTGGTATCTTCGAGCAAAGGTTGTTGAGGCTTGTGTGACTCAAGTTCTCAGTTCGTAACGGTTTGTTAAGCACCCGTAAGCTTAACAAAGTTAGTGGAATCTCGAGAGAGTCTCTCGGGGACTGGACTAGCCACAGGTTGTGGTGAACCAGGATAATTTCAGTGCGTTCGTTCCTTATTATTTACTTACAGTACTTATTTCAATCCTGCAATTTTTAATTCCGCATGTTTATATTGTTTTTTATTATAACGCTATTCACCCCCCCTCTAGCGTTAAGCGTATATTCTAACAATTGGTATCAGAGCCCAACTCTCTGAAAGACTTAACCGTTTGAGAGAAACAATCCATGGTTTCTACTCGTGACTTTAATGCGGGAATAGGTGAAGGACAATGCTCCACCAGACCACCACTATTCGATGGCACAAACTATACGTACTGGAAGGAGAGGATGAGAATATTCATCCAAGCGAATAATTTTCATCTATGGAAGGTTATAACGAAGGGAGAACAAATTCCAACCAAAAAGGTTGAAAATGAATGGGTTCCAAAATCCGAAGATGAATACGATGCGAATGATATCCGAAAAGTGCAGAACAACGCTAGAGCCATCAACTTATTATATTGTGCTGTAAATGCTGATGATTACAGAAAAATATCATGTTGCACAACGGCTAAGCAAATGTGGGATAAGCTGGAAATCACGTACAAAGGTACGGACCAGGTAAGAGAAGCTAAACTTGATTTTCTAACCCATGCATATGAACTGTTTCACATGAAGGAAAGCGAGAGGATCGATGACATGTTCGAACGATTTTCAAAAATCATCAATGACCTACATGCTCTTAAGAAGACCTTCACGGATAAGGAACTTGTCCGAAAAATTCTCCGAAGTCTCACTCGGGAATGGTGCTCCAAGGCCGACGCGATTCAAAAATCTTCAATGACCTACATGCTCTTAAGAAGACCTTCACGGATAAGGAACTTGTCCGAAAAATTCTCCGAAGTCTCACTCCGGAATGGCGCTCCAAGGCCGACGCGATTCAAGAGTCTATCGGCGTTTCAAATGTCACCATCGACGGACTAAGAGGTAATCTTAATAACTATGAATCTACTATACTTAACCCTCCGTTTAATGATCAAAGGAAACAAAGAATCGCCCTCAAGGCAAGCACGGCTCAACCTCAAAATGATGAGGACTCAAACAACGGAGATAACGAGTTCGTACTCGTTATTAAGAGGTTTCAAAAGTTCATGCGAAAAGAGTATGAACGAAAAGGCAAACAACAAGGAGATCAAGTAAAGTGCTATGGATGCGGAGAAATGGGGCACATTAAATCAAATGGCCCAAATGTCAAAAAGGAGAAGAAACCCTTCAAGAAACAACGAGCATACATATCTTGGGGAGGTGACTCCGGAGACGAATCAAGTGACGATGAAGAAGACGAAACCGCAAATCTATGTCTCATGGCACACAAAGACAATCAAGAAGAGGTATGTCAGATTTCTTCAAAAAATTTCTATTCTCTTGAGGAAATGCAAAACGCTTTTAATGAACTGTATAGTGAATTCATTAAAGCTTCCAAAACTGTTAGAGACGTAAAGAAAAATTCCTCTTTGAAAGAAAAAGATTTTGAAAAACAACTCTCTTTGAAAGAAAAAGATTTGGAAAAATTGATTTTGGAAAATGAGAAGTTGAAAGAAGAAAACAAATTTTTCGGCAAGAGAAGCGCCGACAAACCCGAGAGTTCTAGTAAAAATTGTATTTCTTGCATGCATCTAAAAGATGAAATAGAAAGACTTAAGGGCACCCTAGATAAGTTCAATTCTTCTCATAAAAATTTGAATGATGTTCTTGTCAATTTGAAATCGACCAAACATGGCATAGGTTTCAAAAACGAGCCTAAAGAAAAAGTTGAAGCCATCCCCCAACAACCCAAGGCTCAACCTAGGATAAATAAAATAAACATTCATCCTAGAAATAACCATCCTAGAATCAATATCCATCCTAGACCAAACACTAGAAGAAACTTTGAACATTTTAGAACGCCTAGAAATGGCCTTCAACAATCGCAACCTAGACATACTCGACCTAGAAACAATTATTCTAGAAACGCTGCATATCCTAGAACAAACAGTAGGAGAAATGATTTTCAAGGATTGCGCAATATTGTCAAAAATAAAGCAAACGATTTCCGTACCTCCAACTACTACCAACCTAGAAGAATGCATAATCCTAATGTCATTTGTCATTATTGTAGTCGAATAGGACATATTGCTCCTGCTTGTTTTACTAGACACAGACACTTAACTGCATGTCAAGCACAACAACATTTTTCACCTAACTCTCAAGGACCCAAAGCTTGGGTACCAAAAACTCATTAATTTGTCTTGTAGGTATGTTTGAAGGGATCAAGTGTACTTTGGTACCTTGATAGTGGATACTCCAAACACATGACCGGAGACGCATCCAAGTTCCTTCAACTAGAACACAAGGAAGGAGGAAACGTTATTTTTGGAGATAACAACAAGGGAAAAATTATCGGCATTGGCTCGGTCGGTAAGAATGAATCTTCTTCCATTAAGCATATATTGCTAGTTAAAGGTCTAAAACATAATCTCTTGAGCATAAGTCAATTATGTGACAAGGGAAATCTTGTTTTGTTTGATTCGGAAGAATGCTTAGTTTTTCCTCGTAGTGATTTTAAAATTATTCTTCGTGGTTTTAGAATTGATAGCATCTATATGGTTGATCTTGAAAACTATTCATCAGAGTATGTGAATTGTCTTATGAGTAAAGAAGATGATATGTGGTTATCGCATCGTAGAGTAGCTCATATCAACATGCATCTTTTAAACAAATTGGTTTCACAAAATTTAGTTATTGGTCTTCCAAATTTGAGATTTGAAAATGACACTATTTGTGATTCTTGTCAAAAAGGGAAGCAAACAAAAGCATCTTTTAAATCTAAGAATATTGTTTCCACTACAAGACCTTTGCAACTTCTTCACATGGATCTCTTTGGACCATCTCGCATTGAATGTCTTGGTAGAAATCGTTATGCTTTTGTTATTGTTGATGATTATTCTAGATTTACATGGACACTGTTTCTTGCTCACAAAAGTGAGGCTTTTCAAAATTTTAAATGATTTCTTAAACGTGTTCAAAATGAAAAGAACACAACCGTCACTTCCATAAGAAGTGATCATGGGGGAGAGTTCGATCACAATCTCTTCGCGGACTTTTGTGACGAACTCGGTATTGAGCACACCTTCTCTGCTCCACGTACACAACAACAAAATGGAGTGGTGGAACGGAAAAATAGGTGTCTCGAAGAGATGGCTAGAACCATGCTCGATGAGGCTAAGATTCCCAAACAATTTTGGGCGGATGCCGTCAGTACCGCATGCTACGTTTTAAACAGAGTAGTCATAAGGCCAATACTCATGAAAACTCCCTATGAACTCTATAAGGGAAGGAAGCCTAATCTCTCCCATCTTTGAGTATTCGGTTGTAAATGCTTTATTCATAACAACGGAAAAGATAATTTGGGAAAATTTGATGCCAAATCGGATGAAGGAATTTTTCTTGGTTATTCATCACATAGCAAAGCATATAGAGTATTCAATAATAGAACCGAAACTATTGAGGAATGCCCTCATATTGTGTTTTCCGAAAATAATGCTCGCTTGGAGAGAAAGGATTCTGGTTTTGATCTTGCAGGTATTTTAAACACAATAAGTCCTCAAGACAAAGCACAAGAGGAAAATCCAAAGGAAATTCAAGATGAAATCTTTGAACAATCATCGGAGGAAGCGCCACCACTGGAGAAAGAAACGAAACTGCTTAACGTGCGGAGGACAATCAAAGACCATCCTCTCGACAAGGTAATTGGCGACATTGAACAAAAGGTAAGTACTCGAAACACTCTTAAGAACACCTTAGGACATACTGATTTCATTTCTCAAATTGAACCCTCAACCATTTCCGAAGCAATTGGGGATGAGCATTGGACCTTGGCGATGCAAGAGGAGCTTAACCAATTCAAACGAAATGACGTTTGGGAATTGGTGCCAAGACCCGACAATCATACCATAATTGGTACGAAATGGGTTTTTCGAAATAAATTAGATGAAATGGTGTAATCACTAGAAACAAAGCTAGGCTTGTAGCAGAAGGTTACAATCAAGAAGAAGGAATTGACTATGAAGAAACGTATGCACTCGTAGCAAGGTTAGAAGCTATTCGTTTATTACTTGCTTTTGCCTCTTCTATGAATTTCAATTTATATCAAATGGATGTAAAGAGTGCTTTTCTAAATGGTTTTATTCAAGAAGAAGTTTATGTTGAACAACCCCCGGGGCTTTGAAGATTTTAAATCTCCCGATCATGTTTTCAAACTTAAGAAAGCCCTTTATGGTCTTAAACAAGCTCCCCGAGCTTGGTATGAACGATTGAGCAAATTTCTTTTGGACAATGAGTTCATTAGGGGGAAAGTTGACACCACACTATTTATTAAGCATAAAAACAATAATATTTTATTAGTTCAAATATATGTGGATGATATTATTTTTGGTGCTACTAACAATGCTTTGTGCAAGGAATTTTCTGATTTAATGACAAGCGAATTTGAGATGTCTATGATGGGTGAGCTAACCTTCTTCTTGGGGTTGCAAGTGAAACAAATGAAAGAAGGAACTTTCATTTGTCAATCTAAATATTGCAAAGAGTTGCTAAAACGATTTGAAATGAGCAACGCCAAAGCAATGGCCACTCCAATGAGCACATCCGATCATCTTGACAAAGATGAGAAAGGTAAGGAAGTCGACACCAAGAAGTATCGAGGTATGATCGGATCCCTTCTTTATCTTACTGCTAGTAGACCGGACATAATGTTTAGCCTATGTTTATGCGCTCGATATCTATCATGTCCGAAGGAGTCGCACCTAACTGCGGTTAAGCGGATAATGAAGTATCTTGTTGGTACCATAAATGTGGGACTATGGTATCCCAAAGGTTCTTCATGCCAACTTGTTGGCTATTCCGACTCCGATTTTGCGGGTTGCAAATTGGACCGCAAGAGCACTAGTGGCACTTGCCATTTGCTCGGTAGCTCTCTTGTCTCTTGGTTCAGTAAGAAACAGGTAAGTGTTGTGTTGTCCACAACCGAGGCTGAATATGTAGCCGCGGGGAGTTGTTGTGCTCAAATCCTTTGGATGAAACAACAACTCTCAAACTATGGACTAATTATCGATTATATCCCTCTTAGATGTGATAATACTAGCGCCATAAGCTTGACGAAGAACCCCGTTCTTCATTCAAGAACAAAACACATTGAAATTAAGCACCACTTTATAAGAGATCACGTTCTCAAAAGTGATGTCGAAATTGAGTTTGTTGAAACCAAATCTCAATTGGCCGACATTTTCACAAAGCCTTTAGAGAAAGAGTCCTTTTTCCGAATTCGTAGTGAACTCGGGATTCTTGACTCCACGTTGATCTAAGTCATGCATTGCAGTTTTTTTTATTACTAACTTAAGCGTCGGAGGCGCCTAATTCTGTTTTGCAGGTATCGCCCCAAAGACAGGGGGAATTATAAAGCACTGGTGCAGAATAATCGATCTCTTTTAAGAATAATCGATTTCTCTTAAGTACATAATCGATTATCAAGTATCAATAATCGATTATGTTGACATTATATTGTCCCTTTTATAATTGCAATATTGGTTAATCATTAAACTAGTTATTTACTTATTTTTTTGCTAATGTCAAAAGGGGGAAGAATAAGGGCTATGCACTTAATATTTATTGGCATAAATTGAGGGGGAATTCATATGTTGTGGGGGAACTAATTGCATATCTATATACTTGTCTTGGATCGTCATTATGAATTCTCTAATATGCATATCCCGATAATGGTTTGTCATTATCAAAAAGGGGGAAATTGTTGAAACACGTTCTCAATACATACTAAACGTGTGTTCATATTTGTAGGTTTTGATAAATGACAAACGACGCGCAGTTGACATATGACGAGGTCCAAGCACAAGCGCGCAATTGACACATAACGAGGTTTTGATAAATGACAAACGACGCGCAATTGACATATGACGAGGTCCAAGCACAAGCGCGCAATTGACACATAACGAGGTTCAAGCACAAGACGAACAAAGATCATGATCAAGCAAAGAAATAAAGTTATACATGAGTCGTTCTTTAATTGTGATCTTGATCCGACAACTAACTCAAGACTTGGCTTCTCTCATAAAATCATTTTTATCAAATCATGCATATTTAATTTAAAGCAAAATGATTTTCAAACATTTTATGTTAGCCAAAATGATTTTAAACATGCCTCTCAAATATGAACAAAGATAATCGATTATGTACTTTATGATAATCGATTATGTTAAGACAATGTACACCAGATTTACAAAGCTGAACAATAATCGATTATGTACCTTATGATAATCGATTATGTTAAGGTAGTGTACATTAGATTTTTCAAAGCTACAAGATAATCGATTATGTACCTTATGATAATCGATTATGTTGAGGCAGTGTCCATCAGATGTTTCAAAGCTACAAGATAATCGATTATGTACCTTATGATAATCGACTATGTTGAGGCAGTGTCCATCAGATTTTTCAAAGCTATAAAATAATCGATTATGTTGAGGCAGTGTCTATCAAATTTTACAAGACTGTAAAATAATCGATTATGTACTTTATGATAATCGATTATGTTAAGACAGTGCAGTCCGAAGTTTTCAAAATATAAAAGATAATCGATTATCCTTATAGCATAATCGATTATGCAAATGACCGTTGCCAAAGTATTTTTAAACTCTGAAAGATAATCGATTATACACAATCTGATAATCGTTTATGCTAAGTAAAATCTGCATATGATTTTTTAACGTTGTCAGGTAATCGATTATACACAATCTGATAATCGATTATGCTAAGTAAAATCTGAATATGATTTTTTGAACGTTGTCAGGCAATCGATTATACGATTTGGATAATCGATTATTCTGCTTAAAATATGGGAATGATTTTTGAACGATTGGAAAATAATCGATTATGCAAATCAGATAATCGATTATCTTAGAACAAAATCAGCAATTCTTGATTGGCAATTAGGCAACGGTTGTCGGGGTTTTGAACACTATAAATACAACTCAAAATCGGTCTTCTAAGTACAACAACTGATCATATTCTTGCTAAAGCTTGCATACTCTCATATACATCACTTTATATTAATTTCATAAGTTTTTGAGAGCCAAACTCTTGACGAAAGTTGTTGTGTTCTTGAGCGTATTTATTTTACTCATATCTACTCTTATAGAGAGTCTTGTCTTGAGTGCTAAGTGTTTATATACACTTGTAGGGAAGTGTTAATCCCTTGTGGTTGTAAGAAGGAACGTTTTCATTCCTTCGGTTGAAGTCTTGAAGTGTGGTATCTTCGAGCAAAGGTTGTTGAGGCTTGTGTGACTCAAGTTCTCAGTTTGTAACGGTTTGTTTAGCACCCGTAAGCTTAACGAAGTTAGTGGAATCTCGAGAGAGTCTCTCGGGGACTGGACTAGCCACAGGTTGTGGTGAACCAGGATAATTTCGGTGCGTTCGTTCCTTATTATTTACTTACAGCACTTATTTCAATCCTGCAATTTTTAATTCCGCAAGTTTATATTGTTTTTTATTGTAACGCTATTCACCCCCCCTCTAGCGTTAAGCGTATTTTCTAACACATAGTACAAGTGCTCTATAGATTCTGGGGAATATCCACTCAATTCACATAGGCCATCTGAGCATATCCCTCTGTTGGTTATCCTATCTTTAGTTAGCAGCTTCCCTTGCATCATTAGCCAGCAAATGAAGCTATATTTTGAAAAATTTTGTGCATTCCAAACCCAGATTCCCCATTGACAAGTATCCAGTATCCCTCTCAACCAATAGTACCCTTTCAGGATTGTATATCCTCCTGTTTGCCTTTACCATCTACCCTAATTGTATCCTTCTACGAGATTATCTCTTATATGGCATATTTTTTTCCAATACCGACTGCTATCTTTGGGAGCTCTGTATAGCCACCAGTAAATGTTCTTTAAGTATACGTGATTGATCCATTTAACCCACAAAGAATCATCTTTTGTTGTTACATCCCAAATTCCCTATTGCAATTTCATTCCATATTATACAGTCTTTTATTCCTATCTCTCCCTCTTGCCTTGGCCTACAAACAAGATCCCAAGACACTAAGGTACTGTCTCAACCTTGCCATCCCATACACAATTCCGACAAAATTGATGTGATCTGTTAAGCACTGATTTTGGAAGTAAAAAAATTGTAGCCTAGTACGTATGGAGATGCATTTGCACTACATTGATCAATTGCACCCTCCCAGTATAAGAAAGATGTTTCGATCCCCAACTTCTTATTCTTGCTATTATGTTGTCCACTAGCACTTGGCAGTCCATTTTTGATATCTTCTTAGATGAAATTGGCACTCCTAAGTATTTGAAAGGGAGATTGCCTCTACTATAGCCATTTATTTCACACAAATCCTTCACCTCCTAATCTTCAATGTTAACAGTGTATATATTCAATTTACCTGCATTAGTTGTTAGCCCTGAAGAGTTGGAGAATGTTTGCAGTCCCCTTAGTATAAGCATAACATATTTGTATTCTTCTTTGCAAAACAATAGTACATCATCTACGAAACATATATGGTTTAGCTGTAAACTTCTCCACTTTGTATGATATCCAAATCTTTCCTGATGGGTCACTAACTTCATGATTCTTGTAAAGTACTTCATGCATATAACAAACAATAAAGGGGAGATGTGATCCCATTGTCTCAAGCCTTTCTTCCCTCTTATGTTTCCATATAACCCTCCATTTATTTTCACAGTATATTGGGTAGTTGAAATACATTCTATTATCCACCCTATGAATTTTGTAGGAAAGTTTAGGGCATGTAATATTTCCTCTACAAATTCCCACTCTGTGGAGTCATATTCCTTCTTCAAATCTATTTTGATCAAGAAACTCTTTGTAGCAGCTTTTCTGTTATACAATCTAACAAGGTCTTGGCAAATTAAAATGTGCTGTATAATATTTCTACCAGCTACAAAGGCACTCCGATTTTCAGAGATAATGCTCATCAGGATTGTTTTGAGCCTATTACATAGCATCTTTGAGATGATCTTGTACTCTGTATTACAACATGCTATTGGTCTGTAATCTCCAACGGCTTTTTCATGATTACTTTTTGGGATCATTGTAATAACTATGTTATTTATTGCCTTTAGCATCTTTCCTACCCTGAAGAACTCAAATACTCCCTTCTTAAGATCAGTCTTTGTAATGTCTCAGCTGTCTTTGAATAATTTACTGCCATAACCATCAGTTCCTACACTTTTTCTCCTTCAATTTGCCAAAGAGATTGTTTAAGCTTCTTTTCAGTAAATTCTTCATTTAACATGTTTCTCTGTTACTACTGGCCCTTTCCTTACCAAATTTCTACATACATGAGTTCTGTCATCCTTTTTAGTCCCCAGGAGTCCAGTGTAGAAATCCACAAAAGCCCTTGCTATTTATCCAATATAAGTGACTATGCTGCTACTAGAATCTTTTATTAAATAGATTTTGTTAGCATTTCTTCTGGCCTTCATATAACTGTGAATTTATCTGGTGTTCTGACCTCCTTGCTTCAGCCATAACACTTTGCTTTTTTGTCTCGAGAACTAATCTTTTGCTTTCTTTGCTCTCCTATATTTTCTTCCCAACTTCTGTTCCTTTGTAGTTAATTGCTGATTAGTGGGGCTCAGTTGGATTTGTCTTTGACAATTTTATAATTCTTATTTAGCCTGTTCTTCTTGTAATTCAGTCTCACTGAACTTCTTTTTTTTCAATTGCTGGAGCACTTTTTTAAGCATGTTCAACTTCCCTACTAGTTGATACATTTTTGTTCCTTTGATTCCATCCTTCCAGCTAGCTTCCACTTTTTGTTTGAATTCCAGATCCATACCCCACATATTGAAATATTTGAATGGCATGTTGTTTCACTGATTTCCATTCTCCCAGTTATTTATTGCAAGGCTATGATCCATCAATCCTTCAGTCATGTAGTGTACCATTGAAGCTGGCAACTATGTCATCCACTCCATGTTCACCAACACTCTATCAATTCTACTCATTATTCTATCAGCTACACTTTGTTTATTGTTCCATGTGTAGAAAGCTCATGTTGATTTCAGCTCTTCAAAATGGCATGTATCTACACATTGCTTAAAGTCTCTGATTTAAGCCATTGTCACTAGACTCCCTATTCTGTCTTCCTTTTTCAGGACACTGTTGAAGTCCCCCTATCACAGTCCATGGGCCTTGAGTATCATTGTATATATCCCCTATCTCCTTCCATAAACTTCTCCTTAGGGCCACATCATTATATCCATATACCATATTGATATATAGTCTATTCCCAATGCCGTTATACGTTACTCCACTGTGTATTAGGTTATATGCTACACTCAGAATATCTACCTCATATATCATGGGTTTCCACATCTACCATATTCTACCAATTGGGTGATTTGCTAAGTTTTTTGTAAACGACTATCCGTCACATAGATTAACAGAAGCACTATGTGCTTTGGCTGATCTCTTAATCTAGGTTTTCAGAAGCCCAAACAAGCCAGTCCCACTATTGTGCATAAACAGATGAATGTATTTCTGTTTATCTGGCTTGTTACTACCCATGACATTCCAAAATCCGATTTTATCCATTTGGTAAGGGGTTCCTCCCACCCCTCCCTTGTTCTAGGCCACCCTTAACTTGTTCACCCTCTTGGGCATTAGCATTGATTCCCTTCTGACTTTGCATTACTATTGCTTTATCTAGTACTGCAAATGTATCAATGGTAGCATCTGCTTTGTTCTGCATAATTTTTTGCTGGCCTGTAATGCCTTCATATGTTTCTTTCCTTGTTCCCCTTGTTCTGCTTTCTCCCTTGTTCTGCCCTTCTTCTTTAGATGTTACATCCCCTTCTTTGGATGTCCCTTCCCCTGCTTGCTTCTCCTTTTCATTTTGCATTACCCTCACTTCCATCCCCTATGTTGCTTGTTTCTCCTTTTCAATCTGCTTCTCTCTCAGTTCTGCCTCTTCTTTGTGTAATTTCCTACATTCTTGCAATTCATGTCCAAAGTTTTTGCACTTTGGATAAAATGTAGGTTTCTATTCATAGTATAATTCTTGCTTTACTATTTTTCCCATTTCACTCTCAAACATGACTTGTGTTGGGTAAGTTTGGTTAATTGATACGTCGACCAATACCCTTGCATATGCAAGTCTCTCCTTATTAGTTGTTGCTCTATCTGCCTTTAATGGTTTCCCAATCATCCCTGATATTTTGGTGAGAGCATTCTTCCCCCAATACATACTATCCAGTCCCTTGAGTCTAATCCATGACGAAATTATGTTAACTTTCTCTTTATTTAGATTTATATCAGGTTCCCACGGTTTCACAACTACAGGATTTTTGTCGAATATCTTGACTCCTTCCTCAATGACTTTGCTTCTGCTGTCAATTGCATGAAATCACACCGAAAACACTCCTCTATTGACTTGTGAAATCTTGTCAATACCAAGCCCTCTCTAGATTCTATGAAAGTATCTATCAACTACAGCCAACGCAAGATTGGATCCCAATAAATAGCAAATTGTTGCTAATTTCCAGAATAGAATTTCATCCTTGATGTCTTCTATTATGATTTTCAGATTTTCTCCCTATGTTACCTCGAAATTGTGATCCAAACCTTCCGCTTTTGGTAATGTTCCCACAATTTTGCTCTATGAACTCGTTTTCGTGCTTAGTTGCTCCTTTCTCATCTCATTCCTTTTCGCCAATTCTTCTTCCATCCTATCTGCCCATGAACCCCCTGATTCCTCCACCGTTTGTGCAGTCTTCAACGGTCTCATTAGAGTATCCGTTGAAGCAATTGAAGTCATCATTGAATTTCTTGTATTCATCTCAAATTCTTAGCATAAAGTTAACGACACAATTCCTTGAATCACGTTGATGTTTCTCGTTTTCTTCGCATCCGCAGATTGTGGAATTCCGAAATTCCTCAGTTGATTGCTTGAATTTCCTACATGTCATTGCTGCCCTCCCCTTCCATTCTTCATTTTCCTCGTCAGTCAGTGTTTCCCGAGAGGAAAATTCATTCTAGAGAGAGAAAGTCGCTCTTCCGGGATGGGGATTTCTTAAGGCCGACTAATGTGTGGGATGAAGTGTCCTTTCTAATTCTACTTAATTTAACCTTTTTGAAATAAATAAAAAGACTAGCTTTATTTACTATAAGTATTATCTATTAACAACCAACCATTATCAGTAAGTTCTCGAAAATATTGAGATGATATGAAGTCTTACTTTTGGCCTTTGTAGGATATAAAGCCTTCCAAACAAACAAAGAAAGGGAATCCCATAGAATTTTTATGCTTGCTTTTGTTTGAAATGTCTATGGCCTTAAAATATTAAGCTATGTACCATTACATATATTGATCCATATATATATAGGGGTTGTTTTGCTTACCGGCCATGATTAGGATTTTATCTCCGAAAAGAATTTGGAATTATATTTATCTCTTGTTTAGTTATAGCTATTAGCAAATATATATCGGTATAAATTTTATACAAAAATCTTGATATTAATCCCCGAATAACCCTATTTGGAATCAAATGACCCCTTAGAGTACACGAATCTAATAACAGACATGATAACCTACATAATTTAAGGTTACCATGATTTGGTGTTCGGGAGTTCAATAGAACTTGTAAAACAATATGCAAATTGTAATTCTTTAAGGTGATCTTAGGTAGTTGGCAAGGAGCTAAATATGCGTAGTTACCAAGTTATGAACATGTTCGATTAGAAGTGTTATACCTCCATAATTGAGCATTTCTCTTTATCTTTTGTGTCTCTTAGGATTCTATCAGTATTTTTCCTTTCTCATGTATTGAACAACCTAGGTAAATTAGGAAATCTCCTGTCATGATCCAATTTTCTAACCCGATCATGATGGCTCCTCTTGTGAAGACAAGGCCAGCTAACAAACCCAAATCATCTCTTTAAAAATTATTAAACGTAAATGAATGGATAAATATAGTTTAAGACAATTATAACCAGTTTTTACAACCCAACACAATTCGACCGGGGTGTCACAAGTCACGAGCATCTAAAGAATCCTAACACTATTACAGGACCAGTAATATACAGATTGGAATTTAATAACAACGGAAGATGTACAGTGGCGCAAACGTTGACGGTCACCTGGCACAACTACGATAGCAAGATTTTCAATCGGCTAAAAATCCGCTACCGGGTGAACAATTACCTCAATCTACACACGAGGTGCAGGGAGTAAAGTGAGTACTCCAACTCAGTGAGTAATAAGGGTAGATAATAGCTGAGCAACAGTAAACCACCTAAAGCAAATCGACGTGCTATATAGTACAGTGTAACCATTTGAGAATATAGAGAAAATGTGAAATCGTTTAGAAAATATCTCGACTCAGTTAAAAACCACTTTTGAAAATATGTTTTTCCACCAGTTAAACAAATAAATGCAGAACAGGTGGTGCAAGTCAGCACAAAGTAAGCCCCTCGGGCACAAACAAATATGCATAATTGAGCTCATAAAACACGCCCCTCAGGCAATTTTCTTGTTCCTGGTCAACCATTGTTATCTGACCCGTTTACATCATACAGTGTCACTGTTACCACTGTCTAAAATTTATCCTCTTTAAAAGTGATCAGACAATATCAGAACAGCAAATAAATATCTCAAGAAATAACACAAACAATGAATAGTTAACAAATGTATGAATGCAATGCAATGCATATGACAGTATACTCTGGTACCCACTGCGGCGTGGTAGTCCGATCCATTTAACGTCGACGTCGCTCACTGGGGTGTGTAAAGACTCCGGAGGGGATTCTACAGCCCAAGCGCAATATTATCCATATCGTGGCATCAGAAAGGCTCTCGTCCTCAATATGAATATATATCATCGCTGCGGCATGCAGCTCGAGCCATCCATATATTCATAAATTACTATAACACTGCCGTGGTGCGCAGCCTATCCACGCTTAGTTTAGAAATGCACGTATGCCACTTGGACAATATTAACATGATAGTCCTCAGCTCAAAATGTCAAATCATTCGAGAGAGAATACATCACAATATGCTAATGGAACAATACCCAATTAAAAACATTTACAAATAGCGAAAATCTCAAAACTAGCAAAACCCGAGCCCCGGGCTCGCTTCCCAAAAATTACCTAACTTACTGGATTCATCGTCTCGCCACGAGTCCATACATACCAGAAAATCACAAATCTGAGCTCAAATGACCTATCAAATGCCCTAATTAAATTTTAAATTCTCAAGCCCTAGTTCTTCAATTTTAGGATTAATTTCCAATAATCATACCTCTAATCATACCTCTAATCGATTCTCCTTGAATCCCTCTTCATTTTCCTTCAAAAAGCTCTCAAAAAGTCAAACAATGGAGAAATAATGACCCAAAATCGCGGATGAAATATTTTTAACATTCTGTCCGGTTACTGTAGCTAACATTATGCGATCGCATTAGGGCTCCTGCGATCGAATAGAACAAAATTTCTGGGCACTGTATCTAACCCTATGTGATTCCATAGACCAAAATTCTAGCTCCAAATTTACCGCTAGGCGATCGCACACTGCCTTCGCATAGAACAAATTTTCTACTAAAAATTCCGGATCAAATTTACACTGTACGATCGCATAGCTCCCTATGCGATCGCATAGATCAACCAAACAACCCTGATAAATCCTTCTACGCGATCGCAAAGAGCAAAATCCTGCAACACTGACCTGCAATTTTCCTGCAGCAGCCAAAGTTCGAAAAACCTACTGTTAGCCATCTGAAATCACCCTGAGGCCTCTGGGACCTCAATCAAAAATACCAACACCTCCTAAAACATTATACAAACTTGTTCTGATCATCAAAACGCCTCAAATACCGCCAAAACCATCAAATCACATCGAATTCAAGCCTAAGTTTTTACAAAATCTTCCGAAACACGCGTTTGATCAGAAACCCAACCAAACGACGTCTGAATGACCTAAGATTTATCAAAAACATCACAAATCACAAATCGAAGCTACATCAACTCTCGTAATTCCATTGTGACCCTCGGATCAAAATCTCACTTGTCAACCGGAAATCGGAAAAATACTAACTCTGCCAATTCAAGCCTAATTCTACACCTGACCTCCAAAATCAATTCTGATCGCACTCTTAAGTCACAAATTACCTTTCGAAGCTAATCGAATCACCGGAAATCACATCCGAGCTCTGTAGCTCATGAATCAATGTCTGATTGACTTTTCCAACTTAAGACTTCCATAAAGAGACTAAGTATCTCATTTTCCACCAATACCAATCCTGATCAACTCTAACACACCAGATAGTTATAATGAAACATGAAGAAGCATAAAACGGGGAAAACGGTGCAGTAACACATGAGACGGCGGGTACATCCTCCCCAACTTAAACCAACACTCATCCTCGAGCGTACCCAAAGTTGTCCTAGAAGTAAACCAATAGCTGAATAACCTTACCAAGCATATATCCGGGGTGATCCCACGTCACCCTATCTCGCATAGGTCCAACAACACAACATAGCTGAAATCTCACCACCCATCTAGACCCTGACACGTAGAACCACATTGCACTTTCCGAAATTATACACAAGACCAGAACCTCACATCTATTCACATGATAAGTCCGAACCAGGTGTAATAGCTCATACCTGCAACCTCAGGTGAAATCATGTGATATACAACATAATCCAAACACTCAAAACGATAACTTCTATCCATAGTTGTTGCCCACAACACCCGAATACCGGTAAGAAACTCTTATCCACTAAAATCTCATTCTAACACTTTCTTATACTAACAACGATACTAAAAAACGCAATAAACCAATACCATATTTAATATCAACCATTTACGAAGCCGCTTCTCCTCCGACAATTACCATAGAAATTTTCTTAGCCAAACCTCGATATTATCTTTCCAACAAGCTAAAATCAAATCTGTTTGTATTCATTAGTGACCCCCTAACAATCACCTCGAGTCCAACACACCATTCTGGTCATATGACACCTTAACACAAGCCTAAACCACAACTTGCATAAAACATGAACCAACGAGAAACGGTCTGAACATACTCAAATGATGACAAATGACTCAAACAGAAGAGCTGTAAATCAAATTCATCAGTACCATCACAACACAAGGCTGGGACCCCATCCCACATTATAGAAATAGAATACCTGAATCTACCTAGGAGGGTCATAACTCCACGTAACCTCGCTACAATGTGTGATCGTATCCAAGCACTGTTACACATGAAGCACCTCAAGTAACTATGATCAAAATCGACAACCACACACGTTTGATGTCTGAAACCAAAGAATTTTATTACACCCATGGTGAGACAAATAACACATGGCACGCAACCCGATAGGCCATAACAAATTCTTTATTTACCGAGCAACACTCAATACTCTACCCGCTATAGTTTCTCTATGAATTGTCAATATAGCCGCACCACACGTGCCTATATCCAACTCATAGATCTTCTTAGATCACTAATAAGCTCAATAGCTATCGAATCAACATATCACTCATCTACACAATTCGGGGCCAACCAAGCTACTTCAAGCCAAATACGGTGGTACATCGGCCTGCCCACGAACTCAATTCCAAGAAGCCTAGAACTGCTCCTCTCACTACCGGAACTGCATCAATAGTAGAAACCTCTACACTTAGATCCGCCACAAAGGCCCAATTAAGAAAAATAATCCTTCCCAGCCGTCCGCTGGTCTTTGGAATACAACCACCCTGCTAGAAAATAATCTGATGCACTCCGCCATGCAACATGTGGCATTTTTCGACATAACCCATAGCACAATAGTCTAGAATAACCCAACACTGAGACAATCAGTCTACACCCCAATATCTTATCCAGAATCTAATATACCAAGCAAAGAAAGATCCACTCGAACTTCCAAATCCCTATAGCCGCGGTACCAATGCAGACGATCCATGACCGCTAAACAGTCTGAACCTGAGAACTCCCAGTCTCCAAATCCATATAGAACATGAATAACTGTACCTGATCCCAAATTCTGTAGTATGAATACATATTACAACTCGAGTACCAAATCATTCCACGAACGTTATTCTAATATTCTCCTGTGACATCAAACAAACTCAGATATCAGTAGTAGATTTAGCAAGAAAGTGCCACAATACTATCAAAGTATCACCAGTTTAATCACGTTGCCCTTTCCTGAGACGGATAGTCTTGTCAAATCACTTACAATTAGTAGTATCATTTCCTTGGTCATCTGTGGCTACCCGTTGCCTAAGGGTTTTATAAACTTTCTTTCAGAACTGAACCGAAACCTCGCACATGCCAGTCTCGGCCCTCTACAACATACCGCATATACCATACCCTCTAAGGATAACATGAGAACTTATATCTCCCTTCCGCGCCACAGAAATTGACGCAGTCAACTAGACAAGAACTTTCATTGATCCCATTTAGAAGAAAAATCATTACACACTCCATGATCCGCATGTCCATAGAAAATATACATCTCCAAACCATATTGAAACCGAACAAGAATTCTCTCCCAATTTTATTTGCACAGGCTAAACTACAACGACTGAATCCAGCTATCCAAACCAAGCTAAGGAAGGTGTCATAACTCAAGAGCTTCGATGCACGATACCTGTAAGGGCTCACAACCTCGCATGCATACAAAGAATTAATCATGTTCTTACCATACCGATTCGGTCTACTATCAAGCTATTCCATCTATTTAACTTCCTTTCCGATTCATCATCTACTTGATATCCCCTCTTGTTTTAGCACCACAATGGCTCAACCTGGGTTCACCACACGAGATCCGAACATAAGACCACACTGTCTAAGATCCATAGGCCACTATATACTCTGTCCAATGTTCCTAGAAATACCACATCCTAGAACACTTTACCTTGAAAAACTTCCCGCGAATCTGAATTCATTACCATTACTCTCCAGATACTAATGCATAGGATCCCATAATCAACATAAAAATACCACAAGTCTTGACCTTCTCCAATGAAAGCAAAGTCTCTAACCACTTACGCAACCTAAAGACACCTGATTGTTACATGTAGAATCTTGAACACAATAAAAGCATCCTCGAGAGTCATTCACTCTTATTCAAATAGCAAATCCCCTGACTTAACGAAAAGAACTACTCGTGCCTTATTAGCACTGTGACACCGCAGGGTATGATCTCGTTCTAATACAAACAAACATTTTCATTTTTTATACACTGGGCATTTTCACACATCTACGAAGCACCATATAACCTTTGTCAAACTTTTTCTCCACTCGTGCCATCCTTGGCTCAATTTCTACCAGTAGAACTGATCTGCCAGCATACCTCGTAACAGAACCACATAGCACATAACCGTGCAATCAGCTAATAAACAACAACCTCCCCAACATGGCTCAAACCATATACAGGACACAGTCAATAGCCCATAATATTGTTACTCTAATGATGCCACAATATCATAGTGAGACTAAACCCAAATCATTTACTAGTTTATGAAACCACAGATCATCTAGTACTGAAATCCTCTGCAAACCTCGCATTCATCCCCACATCAGCTGAGTCCATTCTCTTAAGCTACCCAAATTTTCAAATTACAACACGTACCTTTCAATTGCACATGAGATCTTTTAACATAAACATAAGGAGCATACCATTTAAGAACACTCCGCAGGAGATAACCCACCTGCTTCGCCTCAACTTAGTATTTCAGCACACCTTCTACCATCATATACGTTGCAAATTCAATTTAGTCTGAACTCATACCGTCCTATGTATTTCACTTTACTTCCAACTAGGAGACACGAAAATATTCTTCACGCGCCCGTAACTCGGGGCCATACCACAAATCAGATAAGGAATCGAACACTTATCAGCTCATCTATTATTCAGCAGACTCCTTCGTCACTACCAAGTCATTTAGATACACCTCACAGTACTAACATACTCATCACATGAATACCAAACCGACATAACGGCTAATAGGGACAATATAGAATATATAAGTTCAAAACACTTGCTCACACAATCAGCACCTCGGTGCTCAATCCATAGGCAAAGATCCAGCCTCAGGTCCTCCACACTGGCCCAACATCAAATTCACAGAGATCACATCTCGCCCTTGATTGGGGAATCACAAGCCATCAAGGCACATACAATACTGAGCGCTCATGTGTGCATGCAGACGTGAGCAAGGAATTTCAAGAGTTATATTTCAAGCTGAATCAAGTACACACGATAAGAATTCCAAGAATGGGATGGTTTCCCAATGGTTCTGCAGCCTATCGAGGATAAATACAAACGTCTCTGTACCGATCCGCAAGACTACTTAACATGCTCATGAATCGCGAGACCTAGTAACCTAGGCTCTGATACCAACTTGTCACGATCTAATTTCCTAACCCGAACGTGATGGCACCTCTCATGAAGACAAGGCCAGCAAACTAACCCAAATAATCTCTTTAAAAATTATTAAATATAAATAAATAGATAAATATTGCTTACAACAATAATAACCAGTATGTACATCTCAACACAACCCGACTAGGGTGTCACAAGTCATAATCATCTAAAGAATCCTAACATTATTACAAGGTTAGTAATTTGTAGATTGGGATTTAATTAGAACGGAAGAAGTAAAGTGCCGCTAATGCTGACAGTCAACTGGCATAACTAAGATAGCAATATCTCCAATCAGCTCTAAACCCGCTACCGGGTGAACAATTACATGCATGTGCACACGAGGTGCATGGCGTGAAGTGAGTACTCCAACTTAGTGAGTAATATTGGTAAATAATAGATGAGAACCAATAAATCATGTAAAGCAAATTAACATGCTATATCGTACACGCTTTGAGAAAACAGGAAAAACGTGAAAATCCTTTAGAAAATATCTTTACTCAGTTCAAAACCTCTTTTGAAAATATCTTTTTCCAACAGTTAAGCAAATAAATTCGGAACAGGTGGTGCAAGTGAGCCCCTTGGGCACAAACTAGTATGCATAATTGAGCTCATAAACTCGCCCCTCAGGCAATATTCTTGATCATGGTCAACCATTGTTACCAGCCCCGTTTACATCATACAGTGTACTGTTACCATTGTCTAAAATTTATCCTCTTTAAAAGTGATCAGACAATATCAGAACATCAAACAAATATCTCAAGAAACAACACAAATAACAAATAGTGAATAAATGTATGAATGCAATGCAATGCATACGACGGTACACTCTGGTACCCACAGCGGCGTGCAGTGCAGTCCATTTAACATCAATGGTGCTCACTGGGGGTGTGTACAGAATCCAGAGGGGATCTTACAGCCTAAGCGCAATATCAACCATATCGTGGCATCAAATAGGCTCTCGGCCTTAATATTAATATATCATCGCTATAGCGCGCAGCCCGAGCCATCCATATATTCAGAAATCACTACAACATGGTGCACAGCCAATGCATGCTCAAGCCAGAAATGCAGATAAGCCAACTGGCTAATAATAGTATGATAGTCCTTAGCTCAAAACGTTAAATCATTCGAGAGCAAATATATCACAATATTCCAAGGGAACAATACCCAATTGAAAACATTCGAGAAATAGAAAAAATCTGAAACCTAGCAAAACCCGAGCCCCGAGCTCGCTTCCCAAAAAATTACCAAACTAACCGAATTCATCGTCTCTCCACGAGTCCATACATACCAGAAACTCTCAAATCCGAGCTCAAATGACCTACCAAATGCCCAAATCAAATTTCAAATTCTCAAGCCCTAGTTCTTCAATTTTAGGATTAATTTCCAAGAATTTCTAGATGGATTTCAAAATAAGAATGAGTTTTAAGTTCAAATATCTTATCTCCAATCGATTCTCCTTGAATCCCTCTTCATTTTCCTTCAAAAAGCTCTCAAAAACTCCCACAATGAAGGAAAAATGACCCAAAATCGCGGAAGAAATGTTTTTAACATTCTGTCCGATTATTGTAGCTAACATTATGCTATCGCATTAGGGCTCCTGCGATCGCAAAGAATAAAATTCCTGGGCATTGTAGCTAACCCTATGCGATTGCATAAACAAAATTCCAGATCCAAATTTAACCCTATGGGATCGCACATCAACTCCTACCTTCGCATAGAACAAATTTTCTACTAACAATTCTGGATCAAATTTATACTTTGCGATCGCAAGACCCCCTATGCGATAGCATAGAACAACCGAAAAACCCCTCAATATCCTTATATGAGATCACATTCCCTCTTATGCGATCACATAGAGCAAAATCCTACAGCACTGACCTGCAATTATTCTGTAGTGGTCGAATTCCGAAAAACCTCCCGTTAGCCATCCGAAATCACCCTGAGTCCCCCGGAACCTCAACCAAAAATACCAACACCTCCTAAAACATCATACAAACTTGTCCAATCATTAAAATGCCTCAAACAATGGCAAAACCATCAAATCACATAGAATTCAAGCTTAAGTATTTCCAATACTTCTGAAACACGCGTTCGATTAAAGACCCAACCAAACGACATCCTAATGACCTTAGATTTTGCACACACATAAAAAATCACAAATAAAAGAAACAAAAACTTTCAAAATTCCCTTCCGACCGTCGGATATAAATCTCACCCGTCAATCGGAAATCGCCAAAATACTAACTTCGCCAATTCAAGCCTAATTCTACACCGGACCTCCAAAATCAATTTTGATCCCACTCCTAAGTCAGAAACAAACTTCTAAAGCTACTCGAATCACCGAAAATTACATCTGAGCCCTATAATGCATAAGTCAATGTCTAATTGACTTTTTCAACTTAAGCCTTCCTTAAAGAGACTACCTTTAAGAAAGCACATCTAATTCTGGAAGCACTGGGATTCACTGAAGATAAACTACCTTTTAGATATCTGGGAATCCACCTTGATTCAAAAAAGCTATCTGTTGGCCATTATCTCCCAATTATTGAGAAGATCACAGCTAAAATTACTTGCTAGTCTGCTAGAATGCTCTCCTATGCTGGCAGATGTCAGCTCATCAAATCTTTCATATTTGGCATTCAAACTTATTGGGTTCAAGTGTTTATCCTTCCTAAGAAAGTGTTGAAAGCTATTGAAACTGTTTGTAGAACATTTCTTTAGACTGGGAGTGTGAAGCTCTCCAGAAAGGCTTTAGTGGCTTGGGACAGGGTTTGCAGACCCCTCTCTACAGGAGGTCTAAACATTATAGATATGACAGTTTGGAAAAAGACAGCCATCAACAAACACCTCTGGAATTTGGCTAACAAAAAGGATTGCTTGTGGATTAGATGGGTGCACAGTTACTACATCAAGCAAAGGAACTTAGAAACAATGCCCTCACCCAAGACAGCTTCTTGGGTGGTAAAGAAGATACTAGATAGAAGGGAAGATCTCATGGGAGTTCAAGTGAGCCAAGGCAACCTTTCCACTAGATTGCAAACATTCTGTAGCCTGGATAAATTCCTTATCCACAAGCTATACCTGGCACTAACTCCTACCTATAGTAAGGCTGCTTGGAGGAACCTGGTACTATTTGCCCAAGCTCAACCAAGGTACAAATTTACAGTCTGGCTAGCTGCTCATGGAAGACTACCTACAGTTGATAGACTATAGAAGATTGGAGTCCAAGTCCCTGAATCCTGTGTACTCTGTGACCATAGCAGTGAGGAATTTAGCCATCTTTTCTTTGACTGCCCTATCACCATGAACCTGTGGAGCAGAATCTGCTCCTGGCTAGGATACCATAGAAATGTGGGGAACTGGGAGACAGAAATGATGTGGGTCTGCAGCAAGGCAAGAAGCAGAGTGGCACTAAACAATATCACAGCCTGTGCCTTCATAACCACTGTGGCTCTTATCTGGCGAGAAAGGAACAACATCAGATTTAACAGGTCAACTTTTGATGCAACTCTACTGTGCAGAGAAATAGCCTTATCAATCCATATCCGAGGCCGAGACTGCAGGAAATGGCAAGCTGCATTGGTCAAGCTCAACAAATATCCTTAGCTCTAGTCACTAGAAATACTACAATGTACTTAGAGAAAATTAGAACTTCGTATAGGAAATGATGTAAATGAGTAGGAGTAGTCCAAACTCTTACCGAACCTCAAGTTGTAAATATTTTTTGGGATATCAATGGAAATAATCGTTTAACCAAAAAAAAAAGAGACTACGTATCTCATTTTCCACCAATACCAATCCAAATCAACTCTAACACACCACATACTTATAATGAAACATAAAGAAGCATAAAACAGGGAAAACAGAGCAGTAAAAAATGAGACGACGGGTCGGGTCGTCACATCCTCCCCAACTTAAACCAACACTCATTCTCGAGCGTACCCGGAGTTGTCCTAGAAGCCAACCAATAGCTGAATAACCTTACCAAACATATACTCTGGGTGATCCCACATCACCCTATCTCACATAGGTCCAATAAGACAACATAGCTGAAATCTCACTACCCATCTAGTCCATGACACGTAGAACCATATTGCACTTTCTGAAATTATACACAAGACCGGAACCTCACGTCTATACTCCAGATAAGTCTGAACCAGCTCATACCTGCAACCTCAGGTGAAATCATGTGATATACCACATAATCCAAACACTCGAAATGATAACTTCTATCTATAGCAGTTGCCCACAACACCAAAATTTCAGTAGGAAAATTGTATCGATTGAAATCTCATTTCAACACTTTCTTACACTGCCAACGGTACTGAGACACACAATAAACAGAAACCATATCTAAGATCAACCATTTATGAATCCACTTCTCCTCCGACAATTACCATAGCAAATTTTCGAGATGAACCTCAATATTATCCTTCCAATAAGCTGAAATCCAATCTGTTCGTATTCATAGTGACCCCCTAACGGTCACGTCGAGCCTAACATACCATTTTGGTGATATGACACCTTAACACAGGCCTAAGCCACAACTTGCATAATATGCGCACCAATGAGAAACGGTCTGAACGTACTCCAATCATGACAAATGACTCAAACAAAAGAGTTGTAACTCAAATTCCTCAGTACCATCACAACATAAGGCTAGGACCTCGAAACAAGTCATAGAAATAGAACACCTGAATCTGCCCCAAAGGGTCATAACTCCATGTAACCTCGCAACAATGCACGATCCTATCCAAACATTGTTACACATGAAGCACCTCAAGTCACTATGATCAAAATCGACAGCCACACATGTTTGATGTCTGGAATTAAAGCAATTCATTACACCCACAGTGAGACAAATAACATATGACACTCATTGCGATAGGCTTCATTTATCGAGCAACACTCTTCCCTCTTGACTTTCTCTATGAATCGTCAATATAACCGCACCACACATGCCTATATACAACAAATTATGACGTCTCAAAACACCAAAAAGCAACTCATAGCTCGCCTTAGATCACTAATAAGCTCAATAACTATCGAATCAACCTATCCCTCATAAGCATAATATTGGCCAACCAAGCTACCTCAAGCCAAATACATATCCACATAGGCCTACCGACAAACTCAATTCCAAGAAGCTTCGAGCTGCTCCTCTCACTACCGGAACTACATAAATAGTAGAAACCTCTACACTGATATCCGCCATGAAGGCCCATTTAAGAAAAATAATCCTTCCTAGCTGTCAGCTGGGCTTTGGAATACAACCACTCAGCTAGAATATAATCCGATGCACCCAACCACGCAACCTGTGGCATTTCCAACATAACCCATAGCACAATAGTCTAGAATAACCCGACACTGAGACAACCAGTCTACACCCCAATATCATTGTTACAACCCATATTCACGTATGTTAGCTCATGCCATAAGGTAATCATCATAAATCGATGAAAGTATAATCTTTAAGATGATAAGAAGTTAATTCTATTGGTCTTATATGATACAAAGGTGCATATGGGTGGATAACAAGTACTAGAAATTAAACGAATAAAAGATAGCAGTCGTATTTTCGGATAAAACTAGAGGTTCTTAGTACACTAAAGAGGTAGTGTTTCAAGGTATTTTTATCATATAATATCAGTATTATAAGTCTTGAAGTCAAATAAGTTATGAGACAAAAGTCGACAAACATTGTCGCAACTTAGATTCATAATTTTACTTAAACATTAGGTTTGTTACTAATATTTTATCCCAATTTACTAAGAATTATGGATTGATATAACCACAAAGTTTAATATCTATGAGTCTATTTATTAACGCATTAAATTGTTCGTCGATACGATCTCGGAGTAGAGAGATATTCGCATTTTCGCGAGACTGTACCATAGGGACCGCTAAGGAGGTTTAAGACACTTGGACCTATATAGGATGCCTCCAACCCGTTTAAAGTCAGTTAGTTTCACTATTTTCATACCTTAGAACTCTAGTAACATTCTCTAAAGGTTCAAGACCCAAACAAAGGGCAAACAATACAAATCAAGAGTCGGAAATTCCGTGGCGCTAGTAAGTCTCTTGTTTTTCTTGTTGTTGCTCATTTTTGTGTTGTTCCGGCTCTTGTGAGAGGTTGTTTTATAGGTTTTATGTTCTGTAAATACTCCCTCATGTTATTACAATCAACCCTAGGTGATTTCAAGCCTCCAAAAGTAATTCTAGTGTCGAAAATACTAATTGACCGCTAATTTACTTTCTTGTTGTTGTGGCAGCATTGGAGGGATATTTCATAGAATTTTCAGGTCAAATTGGAGTTATTATTTCTGTATAAAGGTAGGGAACCTCTTACTCTATATGTATTTAAGATTATACAAGTTGTGGCTAAGCCAATTGAAGCTAGAACTTGTGAAATATATATCGAAAGGCTTGGTAGTAATGTTATCGGTTGGTGGACTGTTTGGAGAGACACAATATGATTATTATTGATTTTGTTTGGGGCTGTTTGGTGATTTTTTGAATGGTGTGAATTCATATACATAGGGGAGGTGCTGTCTATTTATCGAAAAAATAGGTTGTGGTCGATACACAATGGCTATGACGCTTATACGATAACGATAGTATCGTTTCTCTTATTGTAGACTAAGGAGTGTGAAAATTGCATAGCTTGAGAGTTGGAAAATATTCAAAGTATGTGAGGCCATACCTTTCCTTCTTTTGCAAGACTCCAATTGTACATAATGCAATGAACGATCTTCCAAAGATACTCAACTCTTAGAAGCTAGCAGTACTTACATTGTTTTCCCTCTTATGGAACGATTGATGTTAATGTTGCTTCTCTTATTCTTATGTTATCAATGTTGTTAGTATTTCCTGATTCTTATATGGTTCATAGTGAAGAGTTAGTGCTAATAACGTGTATAAAGGATACCTTACGTCACTCCTAAAGGTTTAGAATGTAATTCCATGAGTCAAGCATGTATTGTATATATGTATATATTTTATTCTACCGAGTCGCGCTATAGACAGCTGGGTACAACACCTATTGTGCAACCACTAATGAGTTGGGTCTTACCGAGCTCTACATGGTCGGGTACGATTCTATCGAGCCTTATGATGGTCGAGTACATTTTTTACCGAGCCTATTATGGCCGGATACGATATGCTGATGATGATGCCCACAGAGGCGAATGTTTTAAAAGTTTATGTATTTATACATAGATATCATCCATTTCATGTCAGTAGCCCTCAGAGGTACTCAAATGTTACAGGTTGTATATTCTCTATCTCTACTTAAATTACTGATCATATTTATTGTTCCCTGCCTTACATACTCAGTACTTTATTCGTACTGGCGTCTTTTTATTTGTGGACGCTACATGTCATTCTACAGGTCCTGATAGACAGGTAGGTGCAGGTCCCCCACCAGGGTAGAGTGTCCAGTTCAGCGGTGATTGGCGGATCCCTTCTTCGGACTTGCCTTGGTCTTGGTATGCAATTTTATTATAGACATTATGGGTATGTTGGGGCCCTGTTCCGGCTATATTGCAGAACTTATGTTCCATTAGAGGCTCATAGACAGGTGTCGACTCATGTATAGTTTGGTATGCCTTTTCGGCTGGTTTTTGTTGTATAGCCTTTCATGATAGCATGGTAGCTCGTACTATATATATATATATATATATAGTTTCTTCATTGTTTGGTCATCCCAGGTTATGTAGGTTCATGCCATCATATTTTATTGTTGGTTTTCCATGATCCATGTGTACCATTTAAATTGATCTCCTCATCCCTAAAAGATAATAAAGAAGCTTAGATAAAATTTACGTTGGTGATCGGCAAGTATGGTCGGGTTCTAGTCATGACCCTCCAATTTGGGTCATGACAAACTTGGTATCAGAGCCAGTCTGTCCTAGGGATTGTCTATTAGCCGTGTCTAGTAGATTCTTGATTATGGATGTGTAGCGCCCCACATTTCTAATCAGGAGGCTATATGACATCTAGGGTTTTTACCTTCTTCCTTAATCTAGATCGTGCGTAGAGTTGAGTCTTAAGTGTTCGTCTCTAATATTAACCTTGTTTCTTTCAGAGATGCCTTCGACTAGGAAGCAAACAATTAGTAGACTGCTGATACAGCTGTGGGAGAGGGTACCAGTCAGGTGCCCTAAGCCAGAGCAGGCCAAAGTGAGGCTCAGAGCGAGATTCCGTCTGATACCTCATCTACTCTGTATCCTCCAGAGGATATTAGGAGGCACCCAACACCTCCAGTTCCTCCGTCTGGAACTACAGATCAGGATATGCAGAGTGCTTTCAAGTTATTGACTAGCTTGGTGGCTGCTCAGGCTCAAAGGCAAAATACAGGTGCTGCTGATAAACTAGTGAGTACGAGAGTTCATGATTTTATTAATTTGAACCCCTCAGTGTTTACCGGATCAGACCCCAAGGAGGACCCGTAGACCTTTATTGACCTGGTTCATCATACACTGTGGGTTATGCATGTTAGTGATGCAGAGGCAGTAGAGTTGGCTTCTTATCTGCTACGTGATTTAGCGGTTCTCTGGTATGATAGTTGAGAGAGATCCAGGGGTCCGAATGCTCCTCCAGCAGTGTGGAAGGAATTTTCTGAGGCCTTTCTTCGTCACTACTTGCCAGTTGAGATACGACGAGCGAGAGAAGATAAGTTCTTGAACCTTAGACAAGGGAATATGAATGTGCGAGAGTACATTATGCAGATTGATTCTTTAGCAAGGTATGCTCCCCATATGGTGGCCGAGATGAGTGATAGGGTGCATTTGTTCGTGAACGGGTTGGGACCACATCTGATAAATGAGTGCACGACAACCTCCTTGGTAGAGGGCATTGATATTTCCCGTATTCAGGCTTATGCCCAGACCCTAGAGGATTGTATGCACCAGCAGAGGGCAGACAGGAGCAGGATAGGGGCCAACATAAGTGGGCAATATTTGCAAGGTATTCTAATGACTTCAGAGGAAGTGTCATGCCCCAGCCTTCGAGGATTTTGGCGCAATCTGTATCTAGTGCTCCTCCACAGTTTTAGAGGCATCAATATGATCGATCCTATTCTGGTCCAGGTTAGAGTTCGCGGGCATCTAGCTCGCAACATCACACGGATACTAGTCAGATGAGACCCTGAACACCATATTGTGATCAGTGCGGCAAGGCCCACTTTGGACTGTGTCGTCGAGGTTCTGATGCGTGCTATTCGTGCGGACAGCCTGGCCATATGATGCGTGATTGTCCTAATAAAGGAGGTATGGTATGGATCATCTGACTAGATCTGTGTCTGGTTCTTCCTCATTAGTTCGAGATCTAGCACAGGGTTTTCAGCAGTCGATATATCGTGGTAGGGGTAGAGATGCAGTGCCAAGTTCGAGTGGTGCTCAAAATCGAACCTATGCTCTAGTAGGTCGACAGGATCTCGAGTCGTCTCCAGATGTTTTCACAGGTATATTGTCTGTGTTTTCTTATGATGTATATGCTCTTATTGATCCGGGATCTACATTATCATATGTTACACCCTTTGTCGCTAATAAGTTTGGCATTAAACCTGAATTGATAAGTAAACCCCGTGTTGTATCTACTCTGATAAGAGATTCTGTTAATGCTAGAAGGTATGTAGAGGTTGCACTGTCATGATTTATAGTCGTCAAACCTCGACAAATTTATTTGAGTTAGAAATGGTTGATTTTGATATGATAATAGGAATGGACTGGTTGGCCTCATACTATGCAAATGTTGACTGTCGTACGAAGGTGGTTAGGTTTCAATTTCCGGGTGAACCCGTCATTGAATGGAAGGGGAACATTGCTACACCGAAAGGTAGGTTTATTTCCTATATTAAGGCAAGGAAAATGATCTCAAAAGGTTACATTTATCATCTCGTTCGTGTTAGGGATGCGGAGGTGAAGCCGCCTACTCTACAATCAATCCCCGTGGTCAATAAATTTCCAGATGTTTTCCCAGATGAACTCCCATGCCTTCCTCCTGAAAGGGAGATTGAATTTAGCATTGATGTGTTGCCTAACACAACCAATCTCTATCCCTCCATACAGAATGGGCCCGATAGAGTTGCGAGAGTTGAAGGCGCAGTTAAATGACCTGCTGAATAAGGGCTTCATTAGGCCTAGCACTTCACCTTGGGGTGCGCCAGTCCTATTCGTGTGTAATAAAGACGGGTCTTTATTGATGTGTATAGACTATCGACAATTGAATAAGTTTACTATAAAGAAAAAGTATCCACTTCCAAGAATTGGCGACTTTTTGGACCAACTCCAGCGTGCCAAGTATTTATCCAAGATTGACTTACGTTCAAGGTATCATCAGGTGAGGGTTAAGGAGAAGGATATTCCAAAGACGGCTTTCCGAGCAAGATATGGGCACTTCGAGTTCTTGGTGATGTCGTTTGGGATAACAAATGCCCTAGCTGCTTTTATGGATCTCATGAATATTGTATTCAGGCCCTATCTTGATTTGTTCATGATTGTATTCATTGATGACATTCTGGTGTATTCTCGTTCAGAGGCGGAACCTGCGGGACACTTGTGGATAGTATTACAGACGCTTCATGATCGTAAGTTATATGCTAAGCACTCCAAATGTGAATTATGGCTAAGCTCAGTAGCATTCCTTGGACATGTGATATCCGACGAGGGTATTAGTGTCGACACTCAAAAGATCGATGCATTGAAGAATTGGCCGAGACCTACAACGCCATCAGAAGTTTGCAGCTTCCTAGGGCTAGCAGGATATTATATGCGGTTTGTAGAAGGGTCTTCCTCTATATAAGAACCATCGACTAAGTTAACAGCGAAAGCTACCAAGTTCCAGTGGTCTGACACTTGTGAACGTAATTTTCAGGAGCTGAAGAATCGATTGACATCTGCACCAGTGCTCACTCTCCCTGAAGGAACAAAAGGTTATGTGGTATATTGTGATGCCTTAGGCATACGTTTGGGGTGTGTATTGATGCAGCGTGGTAAGGTGATTGCATACGCATCAAGATAATTGAATAAGCATGAAAAGAATTATCCAAACCCTGATTTGGAATTGGCTGTAGTAATATATGCTTTGAAGATATGGTGGAACTACTTATACGGTGTCTATGTTGACATCTACACATATCACAAGAGTCTACAATACATCTTCAAGCAGAAAGAAATGAATTTGAGGCAGCATAGGTGGCTTGAATTACTGAAAGACTATGACGTCGAGATATTGTACCATCCCGGTAAAGCCAATGTTATGGAAGACACTCTCAGCCGTAAGTCAATGGAAAGCTTAGTACATATTGATGTAGGTATATGGGGGATGACGAAAGAGCTTTATCAACTAGCCAATATGAGAATCAGATTGTTAGACTCCGATGACAGAGGTGTTACTGTACAGAATACATCATAATCATCTTTGGTAGCCGAGGTAAAGGCACGACAATATAAAGATCCTATCTTAGTACGATTGAGAGAGAGCATTGAGTAGTGTAAAATTATGGATTTTGTGATCGGAGGAGATCGGGAACTGAGATAACAAGGCCGATTATGTGTGCCTAATGTGGCAGGGTTGCAGAGAAGATTATGAATGAGATTCATCAATGTCAATATTCCATCAATCCCGGCTCGACAAAGATGTATCCTGATATCAAGGAGCAGCATTGGTGGGATAACATGAAGAAGTCTATTGCAGAATTTGTAGCCCAGTGTCCCAATAGTCAACAAGTAAAGATAGTACACTAGAAACCTGGTGGATTACTTCAGAATATAGAGATTCCGACCTGGAAATGTGAGGTGATTAATATGGACTTTGTTATTGGATTATCTCACACTTATCATAAGTTTGAATCCATCTGGGTGATAGTTGATCAACTTACAAAATGTGCCCATTTTATACCAGTTAAGACAACTTACACGGCTGAGGATTATGCGAAGTTGTATATCAAGGAAATTGTTAGGCTTCATGGTGTGACAATATCTATTATATCAGACCGAGGATCTCAATTTACGGCTAACTTTTGGAGGTCTTTTCAAAAGGGTTTAGGCACACAAGTGAATCTTAGCACAACTTTTCATCCGCCAACTGACAGACAGGCTGAATGTATCATTCAAAAACTGGAAGATATGCTACGACCATGCGTTCTAGATTTTAAGGGGAGTTGGGATGACCATCTTCCACTCATAGAATTCTCCTGCAATAATAGCTACCATTCTAGTATTCAAAATGGCACCATACGAGGCACTATACAGGAAGAGATGTTGATCACAATTGGATGGTTCGAAGTCGGAGAAACAGAATTATATGGGCCAGATTCACCAAGCCATTGAGAAGGTGAAAGTGATACAGGAACGACTGAGGACAGCAGAAAGCAGGCAAAAATCTTGTTCTGATGTCCGGAGTCGTGATTTGGAGTTTGAGGTTGGTGATTGGGTTTTCCTGAGGATCTCACCAATGAAGGGTGTTATGTTTTTTGGGAATAAAGGTAAGCTAAGTCCAAGGTATATTGGGCCATATAAAATTCTTCGACGAGTCAGACAGGTTGCCTATGAGCTTGAATTGCCATCCGAATTGGAATTTGTCCATCCGGTATTTCATGTATCTATGTAAGGAAATGTATTGGAGACCCTTCTGAGGTCATCCCTATCAAAGATCTACAAGTTACAGAGGACCTATCATATGAAGAAGTGCATGTGGCTATATTAGATCGGCAAGTCCGCAAGCTGAGAACAAAAGATTTAGCTTCCGCCAAAAGTATTGTGGAGGAACAAGAATGTGGAAGAGATGATATAGGAAGCAGAAGAGGAGATGAAGTCTAAATACCCTTACCTATTCTAGAATAAAGATAACAAGGATACTGGTGGAAAACAGGATACATTGTTAGGTGAAACGGCTCTATCAGGTAAGCAATAACTTGAGAATATTCTTCCTTAATACAAAATAGGGATATGCACATATAAATATCCATAATGCTTTATGTAGCCGTCCATATGTTGGGCTTATGTGTTTGCAAGTTTGGCTAGTGACCCTTTTATAGGGTGAAATTGATCAAAACTTTCCGTTGGACTCCACGATGAGTTGGACTCCCCATAGACCCTTACATTCGAGGACGAATGTTCCTAATGGGGAGGGTGTTACAACCCATATTCACGTATTTAGCTCATGACATAAGGTAGTCAACATAAATCCATGAAAGGATTATCTTTAAGATGATAATAAGTTAATTCTATTGGTCTTAAATGACACAAAGGTGTATATGGGTGGATAACAAGTACTAGAAGTTAAACGAATCAAAGATGTTGTCAGCCGTATTTTCGGATAAACCTAGAGGTTTTTAGTACACTCCAGAGGTAGTGTTTTAAGGTATTTTAATCATATAATATCCGTATTATAAGTCTTTAAGTCAACTGAGTTATGAGACAAAAGTCGACAAAAGTTGTCGCAACTTAGGTTCATAATTTTACTTAAAAATCCTGTCAAATGTTACTAAGATTTTCTCCCAATTTACTAAGAACTATGGATTGATCTAACCAAAAATTGAATATTTATGAGTCTAGTTTCTAACACATTAAACTGTTTGTCGATACGATCTCGGAGTAGAGATATATTCACCTTTTTGCGAGACTGCGCCATAGGGCCCGCTAAGGCGGTTTAAGACATTTGGACCTATATAGGATACCTCCAACCCGTTTTGAGTCATTTATTTTAACTATTTTCAGACCTAAAAACCCTATGAACACCCTCTCAAGGTTCAAGACCCAAACAAAGGGCAAACAACACAAATCAAGTGTCGGGAATTCCACGGCGCTAGTAATAAGTCTCATGTTCTTATTGTTGTTGCTCATTTTTGTGTTGTTCTAGCTCTTGTGAGAGGGAGGTTTTTTTTAGAGTTTTATGTTATTTAAACACTCCCTAATGTTATTAATATCAACCCTAAGTGATTTCAATCCTCCTAAAGTAATTCTAGTGCCGAAAAATACTAATTGACCGCTAGTTTCGCTTTTTTGTTGTTGTGGCAGCATTGGAGGGATATTTCATGGAAATTTAAGGTCAAAATGGAGTTTTTCTTTCTGTATAAAGGTAAGGAACCTCTTACTCTATATGTATTTAATATTATCCAAGTTGTGGCTAATCCATTGAAGCTAGAACTTGTGAAATATATATCGAAAGGCTTGGTAGTAATGTTATTGGTTGGTGGACTGTTTTGAGAGACATAGTCAGATTATTATTGATGTTTTTTGGGTTTTTTGGTGATTATGTTTAATGGTGTGAAGATATATATATTGTGGAGGTGCTGTCTGTTTATCGTAAAATAGGTTGTGGTCGATACACAATGGCTATGACGCTTATGATAACGATAATATCGTTTCTCTTATTGTAGACTAAGGAGTGTGACAATTGCATAGCTTGAGATTTGGAAAATATATACAAGGTATGTGAGGATATACCTTTCCTTATTTTGCACGACTTCGATTGTACATAATGCAATGAACGAGCTTCCAAAGATACTCTACTCTTAGAAGCTAGCAGTACTTACATTGTTTCCCTTCTTATGGAACGATTGATGTTAATGTTGCTTCTCTTATTCTTATGTTATCAATGTTGTTGGTACTTCCTGATTCTTATAAGGTTCATAGTGACGTGTACAAAGGATACCTTACGTCACTCCTAAAGGTTTAAAACGTAATTCCATAAGTCGAGCATGCATTATATATGTGTATCTATTTTACTCTACCGAGACGCGTTATAGACGGCCGGGTACGACACCTACTGTTCAACAACTGATCAGTTGGGTTTTACAGAGCTCCAGTGATCAGTTGGGTTTTACAGAACTTGCCTTGGTCTTGGTATGAATTGTTGTTATAGACACTATGGGTATGTCGGGCCCCTGTTCCGACTATGTTGCAGCACTTATGTTCCATTAGAGTCTCATAGACAGGTGTCGACTCATGTATAGTTTGGTATGCCTTGTCGGCTGGTTTCTGTTGTATAGCCTTTCATGATAGCGTGGTAGCTCATACCACACTGGTTTTTGCTATATATATATATATATATATATATATATATATATATATATATATATATATATATATATATATATATAGTTTCTTAATTGTCTGGTCATCCCAGGTTATGTAGGTTCATGCCATCATATTTTATTGTTTGTTGTTCATGATACATGTCTACCATTTATATTGATCTCCTCAGCCCTAAAAGATAATAAAGAAGGTTAGACAAAATGTACGTTAGTGCTCGGCAAGTATGGTCGGGTGCTAGTCATAGCCCTCCAAGTTGGGTCGTGAAAAACATATCCAAAATCTAATATACTAAGCATAGAAAGATCCACTCGAGCTTCCAAATCCCTATAGCCTCTAATGGTACCAATACACACAATCTACAACTGTTACACAGTCTGAACCCGAGAACTCTCAGTCTCCAAATCCACATAGAACAGGAACCATTGTACCTGATCCCAAATTCCACAGTATGAATACATATTACACCTCGAGTACCCAATAATTCCCCGGAAGATAGGCTAAAATTCTCTTGTGACAAACTCATATATCAATAGTCGATTTAGCAAGAAAGTGCCGCAATACTACCGAAGTATCATCAGTTTAATCACATTACCCTTTCCTGAGACGTATACTCTTGTCAAGTCACTTCCAATTAGCTGTATCATTTCCTTGGTTATCTGAGGCTACCCGTTGCATAAGGGTTTTATGAGCTTCCTTTCAGAACTGAACCGAAACCTCGTACATGGCAGTCTCGACCCTCTACAACATACCGCATATATCATACCCTCCAAGTATAACATGAGAACTTTTTTCTCCCTTCCGCGCCGCAGACAATGACGCACTCAACTAGACAAGAACTTTCATTGATCCCATTTAGAAGAAAAATCATTAAACACTCATGAGCTTCGCTGCACGATACCTTTAAGGGCTCACAACATCGCACGCATACAAATAATTAATCATGTTCTTACCATAACGATTCGGTCTACTATCAAGCTATTCTATCTATTTAATTTCCTTTCCGATTCATCATCAACTTGATATCCCCTCTTGATGTAGCACTACAATGGCTCAATCCGGGTTTACCACACGAGACCCGAATATAAGACCACACTGTCTAAGATCCATAGGCCACTGAATACTCTCTCCAATTACCAAGAAATACCACATCCCAGAACACTTTACCTTGAAGAACTTCCCACGAATCTGAATTTGTTACCATTATTTTCCAGAAACCAACACATAGGATCCCATAGTCAATGTAAAATTACCACAAGTCTTGACCTTTTCCAATGAAAGCAAAGTCTCTACCCACTTATGCAACCTGATTGTTACATGTAGAATCTTGAACATAATAAAACCATCCTCGAGAGTCATTCACTCTTATTCAAACTGCAAATCCCTGACTTAACAAAAAGAACCACTCGTGCCTTATTAGCACTCTGACACCACAGGGTATGATCTCATTCCAATACAAACAAACATCTTCCTTTTCTATACACTGAGCATTCTTTATCAATGACAAACCAAGACATCCTATGATTTTCACACATCTACGAAGCACCATATAATCTCTTTCAAAATTTTGCTCCAATTGTGCCACCCTCAGCTCAATTTCCGCAACCAGAACTGATCCGCCAGCACACCTCAAAACGGAACCACATAGCACATAACCGTGCAATCAACTAATCAACAACAACCTCCCCAAATTGGCTTGAACCATATATACGGACACACTCAATAACCCATAATACTATTACTCTAATGATGCCACAATATCTTAGTGAGATTAAACTCAAATCATTTACTAGTTTATGAAAACACAGATCATCTAGTACTGAAATCCTCCGCAAACCTCACATTCATCTCCACATCAGCTGAGTCCACTCTCTTAAGCCACCCAAATTTTCAAATTACAACATGTACCTTTCAATTGTACATGAGATCTTCTAACGTAAACATAAGGAGCATACCACTTAAGAACACTCTGCAGGAGATAACCCACCTGCTTCGCCTCAACTTAGTATTTCAGCACACCTTCCACCATCATATGCGTTACACATTCAATTTAGTCTTCCTAAGTCTGAACTAATACCGCCGCACGTATTGCACTTTACTTCCTACTAGGAGATACGAAAATATTCTTCACGCGCTTATAACTCGAGGCCACACCACAAATCACATTAGGAATCGAACACTTATCAGTTCATCTATTATTCAGCAAACTCCTTCATCACTACCAAGTCATATAGATACACCTCGTAGTACTAACCTACTCACCACATGAATACCAAACCGCCATTCCGGCTAATAGGGAAAATACCGAACATATAAGTTCAAAACACTTGCTCACGCAATCAGCACCTAGGTGCTCAAGCCATAAGCAAAGATCCGGCCTCAAGTCCTCCAGACTAGCCCAGCATCAAACTCACGGAGATCACATCTCGCCCCTTGATTGGGGAATCACAAGCCATCAAGGCACATACAATACTGAGCGCTCATGTGCGCATACAGATGTGAGCAAGGAATTTCAAGAGTTATATTTCAAGCAGAATCAAGCACGCACAACAAGAATTCTAAGAATGAGAAGTTTTCCAAAAGGTTCAGCAACCTCTTGAGGATACATAATAGACGTCTCTGTGCCGATCCGCGAGACTCTACTAAACATGCTCACGACTTTCGAGACCTAGTAACCTAGTCTCTGATACTAACTTGTCACGACCCAATTTCCTAACCCGGTCGTGCTGGAACCTCTAGTGAAGATTAGGCCAGCCAACTAACCCAAATCATTTCTTTAACAATTATTAAACATAAATGAATAGATAAATATAGCTTACGACAATAATAACCAGTATTTACAACCCAACACAATCCGAGCGGGGTGTCACAAGTCACGAGCATCTAGAGAATCCTAACGCTATTACAAGACCAGTAATATACAGATTGGAATTTAATAAAAACAGAAGAAGTACGGTGCCGCGAACGCTGACGGTCACCTAGCACAACTACGACAGCAAGATCTCAAATAGATTCTAAACCCGCTGCTGGGTGAACAATTACCTGCATCTGCACATGTGGTGCAGTGGGCAACGTGAGTACTCTAACTCAGTGAGTAATAAGGGTAAATAATAGATGAGCAGCAATTAATGTCGTAAAGCAAATTAACATGCTATATCGTACAATGTAACCCTTTGAGAAAACAGGAAAAACGTGAAAATCCCTTAGAAAATATCTTGGCTCAGTTCAAAACCTCTTTTGGAAATATCTTTTTCCAACAGTTAAGAAAATAAATGCAATACAGGTGGTGCAAGTCAGCCCCTTGGGCACAAAGAACTATGCATAATTGAGCTCATAAAACTCGCCCTTGAGGCAATATTCTTGTTCCTGGTCAACCATTGGTACCTGACCCGTTTACATTATATAGTGTCTAAAATTTATCCTCTTTAAAATTGATCAGACAAAATTAGAACAACAAATAAATATCTCGAGATATAACACAAACAACGAATTGAACAAATATATGAATGCAATGCAATACATATGATGGTACATTGCGTTACCAACTGTGCATGCAGTCCGATTCATTTAACATCATTGGCGCTCACTGGGGTGTGTACAGACTCCGGTGGGGCTCATATAGCCCAAACGCAATATTAGACATATCGTGTCATCAGACTAGCTCTCTGCCTCAATATCAATATATCATCGCGGCGGCGTGCAGCCTGAGCCATCCATATATTCAGAAATCACTATAACACTGCTATGGTACGTAGCCGATCCATGCTCAGTCCAGAAATGCACGTAAGCCACATGGGCAATATTAACATGATTGTCCTCAGCTCAAAACGTCCATAAAATATTGTTTAAGTTTTGAAATCTTAGAAAAATGATTGAGTTTGCAAAACGGTATTAAAACCATGGACCGAGATAAAATAATATGCAAAGTAATGTAAAAACAGTGATATCAATCCTCGAAGGATTCACATAGCAGGCACAAAGCCGAAATATGAAAATCAGCCCAAATTATGTTGATAACAAATAATTTCAGTTAAATACGCGGTAAAAATCAACAACCGAGACGGACCAAGTCACAGTCCCCAATGTTGCTCTACCTCACGCTCATATCCGGCGTGCAAGTCACCTCAATACAACATTATCATATGCAAATTCGGGGTTTCAAACCCTCAGGATATCATTTACAAGTATTACTCACCTCGAACAGGTAAAATCTCTAGCTCGCGATGCCTTTGCCCCTCAAATCGGCCGCCACGCACGTCGTATCTAACCAAAAACAGAGCGAATACATCACAATATCCTAAGGGAAAAATACCCATTCGAAATCATTCGAGAAATAGCAAAAATCTTGAAACTAGCAAAACCCGAGCCCCGCCTTCTTCCCAAAAACTTACCAAACTTACCGGATTCTGCGTCTTGCCAAGAGTCCATACATACCAAATACCCTCAAATTCGAGCTCAAATGACCTATCAAATGCCCAAATCAAATTTCAAATTCTCCAGCCCTAGCTCTTCAATTTTAGGCCTTATTTGCATGAATTTCTAGATGGATTTCACAATAAGAACGAGTTTTAAGTTCAAAAATCTTTTTTCCAATCGATTCTCCTTGAATCCCTCTTCATTTTCCTTCAAAAAGCTCTCAAAAGGTCCAACAATGGAGGAAAAATGATCCAAAGTCGTGGATGAAATATTTTTAACATTCTGTCCGGTTAAAGTAGCTAACACTACGCGATCGCATTAGGGCTACTACGATCGCATAGAATAAAATTCCTGAGCACTGTAGCTACCCCTATGAGATTTCATAAAACAAAATTCCAGCTCCAAATTTAACCCTATGCGATCGCACACCAACTCTTGCGATTGCATAGAAGAAATTTTCTACTAAAAACTCCGGATCAAATTTACACTTTGCGATCGCATGACTCCCTATGCGATCGCATAGAACAACCTAATAACCCCTCGAAATCCATCTATGCGATGGCATCCCCTCTTATGCGATCGTATAGAACAAAATCTTACAGCACTGGCCTACAATATTTTTGTGGCGGCCAAAGTCCGAAAAACCTCCTGTTAGCCATCCGAAATCAGCCCGAGGCCCCCAGGACCTCAACTAAAAATACCAACACCTCCTTAAACATCATACAAACTTGTTCCAATCATCAAAACGCCTCAAACAATGGCAAAACCATCATATCACATAGAATTCAAGCTTAAGTATTTCCAAATACTTCTGAAACACGCGTTCGATTAAAAACCCAACCAAACGACGTTCGAATGACCTTAGATTTTGCACACACATCAAAAATCACAAATAAAAGCTACAATAACTCTCAAAATTCCCTTCCGACCCTCGGATAAAAATCTCACCTGTCAACCGGAAATCGCCAAAATACTAACCTCGCCAATTCAAGCCTAATTCTACACCGGTCCTCCAAAATCAATTCCGATCGCACTCCTAAGTTACAGATCACCCCCGAAACTAACCGAATCACCGAAAATCACATCGGAGCCCCATAACTCATAAGTCAACGTCTGATTGACTTTTCCAACTTAAGCCTTTCTTAAAGAGACTAAGTGTCTTATTTTCCACTATACCAATCCAAATCATCTCTAACATACCACATACTGATAATGAAACATGAAGAAGTATAAAACGGAAAAACAGAATAGTAACACATGAGACGATGGGTCATATCGTCACATCTCCCTTTACTACTGTCGACCAAAACGCATTTCATTCCATTTGTTTTAAATTAGGTTATGTATGGTTCCACTCGGAAAAGGCTTTTGTTCTTGTCATCCTTGTGCTAGCCAATAGACGAATAACATTTATGCGTCCAAACAAAAGTCTTATATGAGTAGTTAAAAAGAAAGAGTAATTATGTATAATGCATAAATATACTTTAAAAAGTACGAGAACATTTGAGAAAAACCGTGTAAGCTCAACTCAAATCAAACTGTATCACACCATATTTAAAAAGTTATTGGATTGGCTTAGTTCATCATAGCTTTACTCTAATTTCCTTTTAATTAGGAACATTTCAATCGTACTACATTTTGTTTGCTGCAGACTGTACGAATATACTGAGCAGCAATTATTAGCTAGTCAAAATGTTTAGACCAATCCATAAATGTAAGCTATTCTAATTTTTACTCTTTTTGTAGAGTAAAGAGATATACTTGTTAACTATTAGGAGATTCTACATTGCTCCCCTTAGAAAAGAAATCAACAAATGGAGAGGACATTAATTCCGACAAAGTTTGGTGATTCTCTCCATCTAAAACTAGTAACCAATGAAACATGAAAAGCAAGGAGATAGAGCCTGCCATCATTTATCTCATGCCGATTGAACTAATTATTAATAGGAAAAGTGGTACCTAATTCTTGTGAAAAAAGTATCATTTCGTGTAAAATCGTAACTTTTAAACAATTTAATATGGCTACCTTTTGCTAGGTGTCCTTAGCTTTTTCACTTTTTAGAACTTTAAATTAGCTGATTTCCAAATCAATTCCAGATTCCTAGTACATGATCATGTCTTCAGTTAGTCAATTAACTAGTGCCTGTTGTTTCAGAATATATCAAATATTAACCAAGTACAATCAATTATTCGTTTTTTTCATAATTAAATTGATGGATGAACCCTACATCAGTAACTTTTCGGATTGTAAAGTTGTCCAATCTGATGGGAATAAGTCCATTAATTTTTATCTAATTCAGATTATAATTAGCAGCTGCTTTTTTCGCGCAAAACAAGAGATTTAAAAGAATGAACTTTGAATTTAACTCAGCCCAAAAATTAACTCAACATGTGAGAATTATTCTATACCATATAAAGAGCGATGTCGAAATTCAGCCTCCCCCTATGCTCAAACATGCATTTGGAGCTTGGAGAGTATAAGATGGAGTTCCAACCTCGGTTAATACATGAATTTGGCTGAACCTGACTCTGATACTATACAATATAAGAAAATTTATCATGGGTCAAACTCAACCTCAACAGCAAACTCAAAAAACTATCCGAGCCGATATGGGAACTCAACCAACAGGTCTCCAGAGTTATAACAAAATCCAAAAAGATTACAAATTCCCTTATTGTTTTTCGGCAAGACGAGTCGTCTAAGAATGGTTTAAAGAACCCATTCAACAAAGAATTAATTGACCTTTGGCATCCAAACAGAGACAAATATATGAAATAAAGGATATATAAAATAAGAGAGGTTAGTTTTAGTAGTGATTTAGCTATTTAATATGCCTACTTTAAGCTGATCTTCAGATACAAAGCTAAAACCTAGCTAAAGGACCCGCTATTAATTTCCTCGTACTTAATTAATTAGAGTAAAGTCGAACTTCGAAAGTCAGGAAGCTAAGCAACAAAGCAGAGGCTTCCATCAACTATTTACACTTATTCAACTAGTTGATATTTGTTAATAAGAAAATTAAGTAATTAACAACCATATATTTGTAGAGATAAACCTCAACCATAACTTCCATACCTAGTGTACTACTTCAAGTTTCTGATTGTCTTCTAGTTCAACAACTTGTCTTTTTCTAAGTAATCCTGTAGATTCCTCGTACAACCAAATCTTAGAATTTTAACTAGTTTCCATTGGTTGATAGGTAAACTATTCTAACGTAGGATCACGTATTTACTTCTTTATTGTTTGTATTGATAGGTGGAGATGTTACTCTAGTAGCTAGTATGTAATTAATTTCCATGTTTGGCTTTAGAGGATAGAGCATGAAATCAGTGTCTGATAATGTGGGTTTTAATTCGAGGAATAGAGCACATGAAAAGCACAGTTTGCAAATAAAATTACCAAAAAAGATTAGTTTGACGTATAAAGTATCACGTGGCCATGCAGCAATAACAACAACAACTATCTAGTATAGTCTCACAAAGTGGGGTATGGGGAAGGTAATATGTAGACGAGTCTTACCCCTACCCAAAAGGGCAGAGAGGTTGTTTCCAATCGACCCTCGGCTCAGTGAAGGAAAGGAAAAACAAAAACAAAAACAAAAGAGCATTATTAACTCCAGTAGAAATAGCGTAAATAATTATCTAAACATAAGAGCCATAAATAAAATAGCATGCAATAATATGATACAGTAACTACCATAAATAACTACCATAATGGAGACACACTCCAAAACACAAATCATCTATTGATAGCCCTGCCAAGCTTCACCCAACCCCGGGTGAGGAGTACAAAAAACTCTAGGAGCCCCTATCCTACAACCCTGATACTAGACCTCCAGACTTTCCTGTCAAGAGTCATGTCCTCAGAAACCCGCATTCTAGCCATGTCATGCCTAATCGCCTTTCTCCAATACCTCTTAGGCCTCCCTCTGCCTCGCCGAACGCCGACAATCGCCAGCCGCTCACAACTCCTCACCGGGGCATCAGGATTTCTCCTCCGCACATGCCCGAACCACCTCAGCCTCGCTTCTCGCATCTTCTCATCCACCGGGGACACCCCCACCTTCTCTTGAATAACTTCATTCTTAATCTTATCTAACCTGGTGAGCCCGCACATCCACCTGAGCATCCTCATCTGTGCAACCTGCATTCTCTGAACATGAGATTTCTTCACTGGCCAGCACTCCGCCCCATACAACATTGCAGGTCTAACCACAGCCCTATAAAATTTCCCCTTGAGTTTCTGTGGAACTTTCTTGTTACACAGGACTCCTGATGCAAGCCTCCACTTTGACCACCCCGCTCCTATACGATGAGTGACGTCCCTGTCAATCTCTCCGTCCCCCTGAATCACCGACCCAAGATATCTGACGCTGTCCCTCTTGGCGATGACCTGAGATCCAATCATCACGTCCCTGCCTACTTCGCTTGGCCATGCAGAGTTTGAGAAAAAATCGCACCTAAAGACAGAGGCGGAGCTAGAGAAGTGGATACGGGTTCGGGCGAACCCAATAACTTTTGCTTTAAAGTTTATATTTGTATTAAAAATTTACTAAATATATAATTGCGAACCCAGTAACTAAACAAGCAATGGATTTGATGACAATTTCAGAACCCATAAACTTTAAATCCTGGATTCATTTCTACCTAAATGGTGTAATATATATAGGCGGCCCTCTTCTTGGAGGGGCCTTGTCTTACATTACTTTCCCCAATAGTGATTAGCTTTAAAAAAAAAAAGGAATAGCGCGTAAAGAAAAAGAAAATAATATGAAGAAAACATTTATATGTGTTAGGTGTTTGCCATAATTTTCTAACCTTATTTATTTTTTTTTATCTTTTGAAGGAAAAGGGCAATATAATTACCTTAATTAAGTTTTACTTATGGTAAAAGGAACTTATAAATCTCCAATATTTGGCTGTTAATCCAATATGAAAACGTCAGATAGGATATGCTTGGAAATCTCAGATAAAATATGTACATATAGAATACCAGAAAGAAAAGACGTAAATCATATAGTCTAAGAGGACAAGTTTATTTAGTGTCACAAAATCAAATATTCTTTCATTTTTGACTTGAAGTAGTAATTCTATTTTTCTACTTTTAAGAACCCTAGTACATAAACCAAAAATGTGCTGATGCTTCCTAATGCCTTGTATTTGGTTTCTGACACGGTATTTATTATCCACGTTAGGGTCCCCATTAATTCTGATTAAGACCGCATAATGCTAATAAGAGGGAAGCACTTTTTTATTCCTAGTGTTCGAAACCGAAACATCTAATTAAAGATAAGGGATACTATCCATCCCACCACAACGGTGGCTCTTCTTAAAGTTCCATATCTTCTTCCATTTTGAGTTAAAGCGTTACCAGCGGGCCCTGCTAGTGGTAATTAGTCTGATTACAACACGGCAAACAATTCTTCTTGTGGCTTGTAATTAAAGCTAGATAATCTTGTTAGATACTTAAGCCAATCCTTATCAAGCAGGAGTGTTATTTTAAAAGATAGATTAGTGATTAACAAATGGCTTGAAAGGTGTAAAGCTGACAAGGATTTTTTTACAATGATCCATCCGTTTATGTCAATAGGGCTGTCTTTCCTTTTTGTTAAACTACTTTAGTTTTATGTTTGTGCTCATTATTAATTATGATTGAAACTAAGGTTGGGATATTATACTGCTTCTTGCTGATTTTTTTTCAATGTTGCTCATTAAGGACTCTATCTAATTGTAGGCTAGTTGGACTACACTAGTAAAGTACGTTGATGGGGTCCACCCAATAAAGAAAGCAATCAAGTTAACAGAATTTTCCATGGAAAAATTCTGTAACTATTAACAAATATCACTAGCTAATTTATTAATTAATAGTGTTAACAGCATAAAAAAGGGATAGAATGGGAAAAGTAATTAAGGGGACGTAAAGGAATAGAAGATGAAAAATTATTCTCCACTTTTAGATTTATAGTAGAAAGTTTAATTCTCATCAGAATCGTCCCTTCCTTTACTTTGGACCTCATCACCCAAAATAAAATGAGACTTTTTCTTTCTTGTATCATATATGAAGCTTTATTATTAGATATGTGCATGATTTTTAATTTATTCGTCATGTTCATACTTTTTCAATAATTATTATATCATTCATTAAATACTAATTATTAGTAGTTGAATCTTTCTAATAATGCGAGCTAAAATATAACGATCTGACCGGTCGTTCTGAGCTTTTGCACTTTGCTCGTCAGTTCTCGTGCATGACTTGCCCCGTGTAATGCATTATAACTGATGTAGATCATTGGTTTTGGTTTTCAGGAAAATAGGAATGAATTTGAAAGAACAGTCTCAGTTGAAAGCTTTGAATTTTATAGGTTTAATCAAAAATTGACTTGATTGTATATTATCTCGGATCAGAATTTTTATGATTTGGTTAGCTCCATTAGGTTATTTGTGACTTAGGAGCATGATCAGGATGCATTTTGGAAGTCTGTGGAAGGTTTGGGCTTGAATTGGCGAAATTGAGATTTCGGCAATTTTAGATTGATAGGTGGGATTTTGATCTGGGGATCGGAATGATATTCCGAGAGTTGCTATAGTTTCGTTATGTCATTTGGGATGTTTGTGCAAAATTTCAGGTCATTCGAACAAGGTTTGATTGGCTTTTTGATCAAATTGAGATTTCAGAAGTTTTGGAATTCTTAGGCTTGAATCCGAGGGTGATTTCATGCTTTGATATTGCTTTGAGCGTTTCGAAAGCTGGGACAAGTTTAAATTATGTTATGGGGTGTGTTGGCATTTTTAGTCGGGGTCCTATGAGGCTCGGATATATTTTGGAAGAGTTTTTGAAAAATTTTAACGCTTTGATTATAAGCATGTAATGACCCAAAGGTCCATTTTTTGTCTACAGATCGAAATTTAATTTTGAGACTTCTGGATTTTGATAAAGAATTATAGGAGTGATCTGGAAAGTTTGGTCTAATTTCATCAAGTCGCGAATGGATTTTTGCCGTGAATCATGAGTTAATTATTTAATGAGCGAAATGGATATCGCACTAAGCAAACAAGCTCCTTACTGAGTTTGGATTGAAGGATTCTGTTCGTATCATTGTTTGTGACTCATAGGAACAAAAATCATCGAATTTCGAGTTCGTATGGTGGACTTAGAGCCTTTTTAGTGATAATAAATATTATTGGTGCAGTAGGATCTGGTGCGCACATTTAGCGTCCAAATTTGTCACTTTTAGCGACCAGAATATGTTTATTAAAGATGTTGCATTTTTAGCTTATTTTGACCTTTTTTTTTTGTAAAAGAACACGGCTTAGGGCAATTTTTGAGTAAGAAATCATGTTAAATCTTGAGGTAAGTCACTAGTGATCATTTCTACTCCATAATATTGAATTATCATCGAATAATCTGACTAGATTATATGTTTTGAGGTGTAAATTAGGGATTTGGACCTAGGGATTTGAAAATAAGATTTGAAAATTTGGAGGCCGAATTATTATCTGAATTTAGTAATTTTGGTATGGTTGGACTCGTGGTTGAATGGATTGTCGGATTTTGTAAGTTTCGTCGAATTCCGAAGCGTGGGCTCGGGGGTGCAGTTTGAGCAATTTCAGAATTTTGATGTTAAATTGGATATTTTCGAGTGGGCTTCGCCCCCTTAGCATATTTTAATGATTGTGTATTGATTGTGGCTAGATTTGGAGCATCTGTAGGTCGATTCGTGCGGGCTAGGCATTGCGGGCTAGAGTTTGGACCGGATCGAGGTGAGTAATAATTGTAAATGATATCTTAAGGGTTTGAAACCTCGGATTGCACATCATAGTACTATATTGAGGTGAGACACGCGCTTGATGATCAGCTTGGGATCGTTGTCTACTAGGGATTATGACTTGGTCCATCTCGATTGATGATTTTACCCGCGTATTTGACTGAGACTTACTTTCTCTCATTGTGATGTTGGCCGAATGCCATATTTGGGCTTCGTGAAAATTATTTGAACCCTTTGGGGAGTTTTCCTCACTATTTTGACTTATACATGAACTCAGTCCTTTTGACATCTATTATTTTACAAACTCAGCCACTTTTACTTAGATTTGAAACTTAAATGATATTTTGGGCTCAGAACTACTATTTTACAAATGCCCGAGGGGCTTGTGATAACTTTCGAACTGAGTGAGGCTGAGGGCAATATCTGATGAATTTGGGCGATTCAACGTCAATTTAGGGTCGAATCTTCAAACAAATTGCATATTTGAACTCGTGAGGTTATGGGTGATTGGATTTTGGTCCGAACCTCGAGTTTGGACCATGTGGGCCCGGGGTTGGATTTTGGTATTTTTTGAAGAATGATAGAAAATTTATTTCTAGGCTATGGAATTTTGTCTTTGAGCCATTTTTGACAATACTGAACTAAATTGTGCCTAGATATCATTGTTTCGGAGTTAGATTCTAGAGAAAAGGCTGTGTTAGAGACTTGATTGCTATTTTCGGACCAAGGTAGGTGTTTTCTCTAACCTTGGCTTGAGGGATTAGGATTAGGGTATTATTTGCTACTTGCTAAATGTGGAGTACGGTGTATAGGAATGCTGATGGTTATATATGTACTAGAGACTAGCATGATTGTGAGTCTTGTATATGTTGGATTCGGATTTAATGATACATTTTTCTTGGTTGGGTTGATAAGTATAATATAAAGTGAATAGTTGAGGAAGGTTTGTGATTTGTTTGTCATTTGGAGCATTGGCTCGGACTAGAAATTGTTACTCGAGAAATAGGTGATTAAAAGTGGAACCTGAAGTGATTAGTCCCTTGCCGGGACGTAAGTATTTATTGTATTCTCCCTTTCCGGGAAAATTGAATTGTTAATTCTATTCCATTACCGGGATTTCTTGTAATTGTTTTTACTCCCCTCGCACTTGAATTGCAGTCGTTGTTTGGGTGAGTTCTTGGTATTAAATGTTGAAGATTGGGTTGCACTGCAATGGTGTTGATGAATATTAAGGATCAACTTGCACGCTGTAACGGTATTGACTATTGAGGATCGGGTTTCACGCCGCAACGATATTGATTGTTGAGGATTGGGTTGCACGCTGCAACGATAATATCTGTTGAGGATCGGGTTACGCGCCGCAACGGAGCATGGACTGAGTGTATTGTTTTCGTATGTAGAGACTTCATGTGTTTCACCTTATTGATTGTTATTGTTCAGCTTCATTTCTTTACCGATGATTTCTATATTTAGACTGCCGTACCCGACAACATGCTTCCCCTCCCTTTTAACTGTTTAAATTAGTGTATTTCCTATTATTGCACATATATCTGTATGGGTTATTTGTGGTAGGTTTTGTCTAGCCTCGTCACAACCTCGCCGGGATTAGGCCAGGCACTTACCAGCACATGAGGTCGGTTGTTCTAATGCTACACTCGGTGCAGTTCTTTGCACATATTAGGATGCAGCTTTCGGACCGCAACAATATTAGATCGTGAGTAGACCTTCAGTCCAGGGGCTCTCGAGGTAGCTTTGCTGACGTCCGCGGACCCGGAGTCTCTTCTATCTTTATTCAGTTTTTTAGCTCTTGTATTGAAACTGACTAGTATGATTTCTTTCAGACGATTGTATCTAGTAATCATAGGAGTTCATGAGTATAGTGACGCTAGATACTGGGTAGAGGTGCATTGTGAACTTTTCGTATTTGTGTTTCCAGTTATTGAGTAATTAAAGTATTCCGCATAAATTATTATTTCAGTTTACTTTAATTGTTTAAATGAAATCAAGGGCAATGTTGTAATGCTTGGCTTGCCTAGCTCCGACAGTAGGCACCGTTACGACTCTCGATGGTGAGAAATCTGGGTCGTGACAAGTTGGTATTAGAGCACTAGGTTACATTGGTCTCACAACTCACGAAAAAAACTCGGTTGAGTCTGAGGGATCGGTATGGATACGTCTGTATTTATCCCTAGAGGCTACAGAGTTAGGAAAAATTTCACTTAGTTCATTCTTGTTGTGCGATTCTGTTCCTCAAATACTGATTGTCATTCTACTCTGTTCTTTCGCAGATGACGAGAACGCGTGGTTCTTCTTCTACTGCACAGCAGCCCGAGCCCCCAGCGGCAGCTCATATCAGGGGCAGAGGGCAAGGCTGAGGTCCTGCCAGAGGCCGAGGCCGAGGCAGAGCTCAGCCCCAAGAGGCAGTCCCTGAGGTGGAGCCTCATGTTGACTACGATGAGGAGGTTCTAGCACCAACAGCTCCGGTGGGCCCAGCTCAGGTCCCAGAGGGTTTCATAGCCACTCCAGTACTTCAGGACACTTTGGTCTGACTGGTAGGCTTTATGGAGAGCGTCTCTAGAGCGGGTTTGCTTCCCGTAGTACCAGCCACATCTCCGGCTGGGGGAGGAGTTCAGACTCCCGCTATGCGCACTTCGGAGCGGGCAGCTCCTCAGCCTCAGGTTCCAGCAGTTCAGCCAGCTGTGGCTGCCCAGCCGGGTATTCCATCTCAGACTGGCGATGGTGCGGCGATGTCCACGGATGCTTTATGGAGGCTTGATAGGTTCACCAAGCTCTTCACCACCACCTTCAGCGGTGCTTCTACGGAGGACCCCCAAGACTTCTTACTCAGCTGCCATGAGGTTCTCAGGACCATGGGTATTGTGGAGACCAATGGGGTCAACTTCATTACTCTTCGGCTTGCGGGATCTGCCAAGAGTTGGTGGAGTGACTATTTTCTATCTAGGCCAACAGGGTCGCCATTATTGACTCGGGATCAGTTTGCAGAGTTGTTCTTGGAGAAGTTTCTCCCGGTGACTGAGCGAGATGCTCTACTTAGGAAGTTAGAGCGTCTTCATTAGGGTACTATGACAGTCACATAGCATGAGACTCGGTTTATTGATTTGGCATGTCATGCTGCTGTTATACTCCCCACTGAGAGGGAGAGGGTGCGGAGATTTATTGATGGGTTGATTAAGCCGATCCTGCTTCAGATGGCTATGAGAGCCGGTAGTGATATTTCTTTTCAGGAGGCGGCCAATACTGCCCGCCGGATAGAGATGGCACCTGCACGAGGAGGTGATCAGGGGTGAGATAAGAGGCCTCGTCATTCTGGTAGGTTCAGTGGTACCTCATATGGAGGTAGGGATTCATATGGAATTGGCCACCCTTAGAGGCTTTTTAAGCCAGCACTTCGAGTCTAACATGGTACTAGAGGCACTAGCGGTTCTCAGCACCACTATTCCGATTAGCAGCCCATTAGTGCACCACCGGGTAGAGCCTTCCAGGAGGTCATTCAGGGCGGCAGGGTTAGTCCCAGTTTTCTCAGTTGCCGCATTCAGCTGGGTGTTATAAGTGTAGAGATCTCAATCACATTAGGAGATATTTCGCGAGGTTAAGAGGTGCTCTATCGCAACAGCAGGGTCCTCGTCCCATGATTCAAGCAGCAGGTGATCCACAAGATGCCCAACCAGCTAGAGGCAGGGGTAGAGATCATAGAGGTAGAGGTAGGGAGCATAGAGGTGGAGCTCAGACCGCTAGAGGCAGGGGTCAGCTAGTAGCCGATTGCCCAGGGACATGATTTAGGGAGGTGGGCCCCAACCTCGTTGTTATGCTTTACCAGCCAGGCTAGAGGCTGAGTCATCAGATGCAGTGATTACAGGTACTATTCTGGTCTCTGGTAGGGATGCTTCTGTGCTATTTGATCCCGGATCTACGTATCCATATGTGTCGTCCTATTTTGCACCCTATTTGGTTATGCCTAGTGAGGCCTTGGGTATTCCTATATATGTTTCTACACCGGTGGGTGATTCTATTGTGGTCGACCAAGAGCATCGTTCATGTGTGGTAGTTTTTGAGGGTCTTTAGACCCGTGTCGACTTATTGCTCTTAGATATGGTGGACTTTGACGTTATTTTAGGGATGGATTGCTTGTCCCTGTATCATGCTATTTTGGATTGTCACGCCAAGACCGTGACCTTGGATTTGCCAGACTTACCCTAACTTGAGTGAAGAGGGACCCAAGGTCATGCCACCAGCAGTGTTATTTCATATGTCAAGGCTCGACACATGGTCGAGAATGGGTATCTAGCATATATCGTGCATGTTTGTGACTCCAGCACAGAGGTTCCATCTATTGACTCGGTTCCTATTTTTTGGGAGTTCCTCGAGTTTTCCCTTTGGACCTACCGGTTATGCCACTCGATAGGGATATTGATTTCTTTATTGATTTGGCTCCGTGCACTCAGCCTATTTCTCTTCCGGCGTATCGCATAGCTCCGCCAGAGTTGAAAGAGTTAAAGGAGCAGCTTTAGGACTTGCTTGATAAGGGTTTCATTAGATCCAGTGTATCGCCTTGGGGTACACCAATGTTATATGTGAAGAAAAAGGATGGGTCAATGAGTATCTACATTGATTACCGGCAATTGAACAAGGTGACGATAAAGAACAAGTATCTACTGTTGAGGATTGATGATTTATTCGACCAGCTTCAAGGTGCTAGGGTGCTAAGGGCGATTCAACCTCAATTTGGGGTCGATCATGAAATAAATTTCATATTTGAACTCGTGGTGTTATGGGTGATTGGGTTTTGGTCTGAGCCTTGAGTTTGGACCATGTGGGCCCGGGGTCGGATTTTTGTCTTTTTGGAAAAATGAAAGAAAATTCATTTATAGGCTATGGAATTGTGTCTTTGAGTCATTATTGATAATATTGAACTAAATTGTGCCTAGATATTATTGTTTTGGAGTTGGATTCTATAGGAAAGGTGGTGTTAGAGACTTGATTGCTATTTTTGGACCGAGGTAAGTGTTTGTTCTAACCTTGGTTTGAGGGATTAGGGTAAGGGTATTATTTGCTACTTGCTAAATGTGGAGTACGGTGTATTGGAATGGTAACAATCATCTATGCACCGTAGTCTAGCATGACCGTGAGTATTATATGTGTTGGATTCGGATTTAGTGATACATCTTTCTTGCTTGGGATGATAAGTATAATATAAAGTGAATAGTTGAGGAAAGTTTGTGATTGGTTTGTCATTTGGAGCATTGGCTCGGATTAGAAATTGTTACTCGAGAAATAGGCGATTAAAAGTGGAACGTGTAGTGATTATTCCCTTGTTGGGACGTAGGTATTTGTTGTATTCTCCCTTGCCGGGATAATTGAATTGTTAATTGTATTCCCCTACAGGTATTTCTTGTAATTGTCCTTACTCCCCTCGCACTTGAGTTGCGGTCGTTGTTTAGGTGAGTTCTTGGTATTAAATGTTGAGGATCGGGCTGCATGCCGCAACGGTGTCGATGAATACTAAGGATCGAGTTGTACGCTGCAATGGTGTTGAATATTGAGGATCGAGTTGCACGCCGCAACGGTATTGATTGTTGAGGATCGGTTGCGCGCCGAAACGGAGTATGGACTGAGTATATTGTTTTCGTATGTAAAGACTTCTTGTGTTTCCCCTAATTGGTTGTTATTGTTCAGCTTCCTTTCTTTACTGATAATTTCTAGATTTAGGCTGTCGTAACCCACAAAATGGTTCCCCTCCCTTTTAACTGTTTAAATTAGTGTATTTCCTATTATTGCAAATATATATGTACAGGTTATTTATGGTAGGTCATGTGAAGACTCGTAACTATCTCGCCGATGTTAGGCCAGAATCTTACCAACACATGGACACTCGGTTGTGCTTATGCTACACCATGTGCATTTGTTTGCACAGATCAGGATGCAGCTTTCAGACCGTAGAAGCTTTAGATCGGGAGAAGACCTTTAGTCCAGGAACTCTCGAGGTAGCCTTGCTAACATCCGCTGGCCCGTAGTCTCTTCTATCTTTATTCAGTTTGTTAGTTCTTGTATTGAAACAGACTGTTATGATTTCTTTCAGATGATTGTATTTATATACTGGGTAGAGATGCATTGTGAACTTTCCGTATTTCTATTTTCAGTTATTGAGTAATTAAAAGTCTTCCACTTAAATTATTATTTCAGTTTACTATAATTGTTCAAATGAAATCAGTAGCAATGTTGTAATGTTTGGCTTGCCTCGCTCCGACAGTAGGCGACATCACGACTCTCAATGGTGGGAAATTTTGATCGTGACACTGTACCCTTAATTAATGATGGTATAGAATTTGTAATTTGATATACTAAGTATAATTAAATCAAACCTTAAACATTGAGGGTAAAAAGGTTTTCTATGTGGCATAGGAATGTAAAATTCGAAATAAAATTGAGATTTTTGGCACAAAGAGTCACATAGATTAATTATTTAATTTTTTTGTGAGTATTAGACAATATATAGTTATATACATATTGTACATGACTATGGGAAGATTTATAGCTTAATATATGTGGTACGTGAACCCATGATCTTTCCGTCAAACTAGGTATTTTAAGTACATATTTTCTAATATTGATCTAATATTATTTGCTGACATCATGCTCCAAAGAGGTTAAGTGACGCACTTGATTGAATGCAGAGTTATATACCTAGCGGTGCATGTATCAATTCCCACTTAATAGTTTTTTTTCTCCTGTCTTTAGTGATGCACCCATATAAAAAAAATTCTAGATTCAGCTCTTCATGAATAATACATATATTATATATTCCTCTGATATTTTTAACTTAAACAGTTTGGTAGATGTTTATTTAGGTTAATTCATCAATTAAAATAGAGGATTGCAATTAAAAAATAATCAAGTGCCTAGAACTACTAGAAATTCGGTAAAAAATGACCATAAAAAGAGATCAAAGTTGGTCGCTTATAGGCCTAAAAGTGACCAAAAAGCGACCAGACATACATGGTCGCAATATTGCTGCTTCTTTTATTTTAGGGGCTAAAGTTGGTCGCTAATTAGCGACCAACTTTGGTCTCTAACGTGAAAGGATAAAATATTCCGGGTAAAGACTATAGCGACCAACTTTGGTCATCTTATTATTTTAATAATATAGGTTTAGCGATCAAAGTTGGTCTCTAAATGTAAACTACGTTATTTATTTATTTATTTATTATTAATCATAAAAAAGTGACCAACTTTGGTCTCTAATCCATATATCATATTTTAATATCTGAAAAAATAAAGAACAAGATTGGTCGCTTTTTTATTAATTTCTTTTTTAAAAATAAGCGACTAACTTTCGTCGCTAATTTCAAGAATGAATTTTTTTTGAAATATAAGCAACCAAAGTTGGTCTCTATATTTCCAAAAATTAATTTTTTAATGGAATAGCGACCAAGGTTGGTCGCTTTTTGAGAAATATGGGTAAAAACAACCCATTTTGGTCGCTATTGCATAGAAAATTAATTTTTAATAGAAAATGACCCAAAAAAGACCAAAATTGATCGCTTTTCTGAGTATTATTTTGGCAAAAATTGCCTCTTTTGGCAGCTACACCACCTGGCTGTCATATCAAATTCCTATTACAAGCAACAACAACAACAACACCAACAACAACAACAACAACAACACAAAAACAACATTAAAACCAAAATTAAAACTAGCAAAGTTTAATGTTCAATAGAACTACCACGTTAAGCGAATCAAACTAAGTTAACTCTTATTACAAGCTCATTCAAAAATCGATTCTATTTGTCTAGTTCAAAGTGTATAATGATTGTTGTCTAATAAAGTCATAATCCCCTTCTACAAAATTCTCCCGCAATCCTAAATTTCAATTCATATCCACAAATGTCCAATTCATATCCACAAAAGTTCAATTCATATCCTAAAAGGCTCAATTCATATCCTAAAAGTTCAATTCATACATAAAAATTTCAATTCATATCCTAAAGGTTCAATTCATATCCTAAAAGTTCAATTCATATACAAAAATTTCAATTCATATCCTAAAGATTCAAATCATATCCTATAAGTTCAACTCATACCCACAAAAGTTCAATTTATATCATCAAATTTCTATTTATAAACTAAAATTTCAATACATAAACTTAAAGTCAAATTCATATCCTAAAGGTTCAATTTATATCCTAAAAGTTCAACTCATATCGAAAAAAGTTCAATTCATATTCTAAATCTTCAATTTATAAACTAAAATTCTAATAGATAAACCAAAAGTCTAATTCATATCCTAAATGTTCAATTCATATCCTAAAGGTTCAACTCATATCCACAAAAGTTCAATTCATATCCTAAAATTTTAAAAATTATAAACTAAAATTGTAATACATAAACTAAAAATCTAATTCACATCCTAAAGGTTCAATGTATATTCTAAAGGTTCAACTGATATCCACAAAAGTTCAATTCATATCGTAAAATTTCAATTTATAAACTAAAATTTCAATACATAAACTAAAAGTCCAATTCATATCCTAAAGGTTCAATTCATATCCTAAAAGTTCAACTCATATCCACAAAAGTTCTATTCATATTCTAAAATTACAATTTATAAACTAAAATTCTAATACATAAACTAAAAGTCTAATTCATATCCTAAAAGGTTCAATTCATATCCTAAAGGTTCAACTCATATCCACAAAAGTTCAATTCATATCCTACAAATTTAAAGTATAAACTAAAATTCTAATACATAAACTAAAAGTCTAATTCACATTCTAAAGATTCAATTCATATCCTAAAGGTTCAACTGATATCCACAAAAGTTCAATTCATTTCCGAAAATCTTAATTTATTAACTAAAATTCCAATACATAAACTAAAAGTCCAATTCATATCCTAAAGGCTCAATTCATATCCTAAAAGTTTAATTCATACACAAAAATTTTAATTCATACCCACAAATTTCAACTCATACACAAAAAGTTCAATTCGTATCCTAACGATTCAATTTATATCCTCAAAGTTTAATTCATATACAAAGATTCAATTCGTTAATTTCAATTTATGAACTTAAATTCCAATACATAAACTAAAAGTCCAATTCATATCCTAAAGGCTCAATTTATATCCTAAAAGTTCAACTCATATACAAAAATTTTAATTCATATTCTAAAGGTTCAACTCATATCCACAAAAGTTTAATTCATATCCTGAAACTTCAATTTATAAACTAAAATTCCAATATATAAACTAAACCCTAGATTCTAACTAAACTACCAAGATAATACAAAGTATAATTTAAATCTAACTAAACTAAATTCAACACTATTTAAACAAATTAGTTAATAAAATTAATTGACAAAGCTAACTAAAACAAGACATACACCCTAATCCTCAATAAAAACAATGTTCAAAGAATTTAAATACTAATTCATATCCTTAAACTACAATATTGAAATAATTGTAACAAAAACCAGAAATAACAAAGATTCAAGGTTATAATTCAAACCTAGGTTTTTTTTAGGTGGAGAAGGAGAGAAAGGGGCAGGGGTAGCATCGGCCCCGGTGGTAGCTCAGGCGGTCACAGTGGTGGCGCGGGGTGGGAGGATTGATTAGTGTGAGGGAAATAGATAAGGTGAGAGGAATGTGTTGAGAAAGAATTTGGGGAAATTTTGGGAAGAAAATAAGAGAATGGGAGGGAGAAACCCGTTTTTGAGTCTGGATTTACAAAAAAGCGACCAACGTTGGTCACTCTTTTGGTAGCTAATTAAGTTTTGACTGTTTGACCAAAATAGAGACCAACGCTGGTCGCTATTGTTTACTATTTGACCAAAATAACGACAAAAATTGGTCGATTTTTCTAAAAACAATTAAATAACTTTTTTTTTACTTTGATTTTTAAATATTATAAGCTATGAAAAATCTTATTAGATATAAATATTTATTTTATTTAACTAAAATTATTATAAATAATTAAAAACTATAAGCATATTCTTTACAAAAAATTATATTAACTTTGTAATTACTTTTAATAGATCATAATAGGTTATAAGTCGATGAATCATTTATGTATAAGCTATATTCGATATAATATTAGCTAATGCTCTAATACTTAGTGTAATATCAATCTATAAGTTAATTAAAACTAATACACTTACTAATTATGGTATATGTTTGTATATATACTATAATACGTGTTATAGTATATGTTACTCTGTGTGTGTGTATATATATATATATATATATATACATACACACACATAGACACTTCACATTAATACTGTAACATTTATATAATAACTTATAATATATATATATATATATATATATATATATATATATATATATATATATATATATATATATATATATATATATATATATATATATATATATATATATATATATATATATATATATATATATATAACACTTCGTGCTTCTTTAACTACATATATAGCATGTTATAGTACATGATACAATATTCATTATTTGTATTGTAACAGAGTTAATGGATTACATTCATTCATCACTAAGTTATAAGTCGATGAATCAATTATAACATATTAATTGACATAAGTCGAGATGTTTTGTTTTTAACATATATTGTAACGACCCGACTGGTCGTTTTACTATTTGAAACCCCGTTCCCTTTATAACTCCCCATGCCTTCCTTATCTAAATTACGACTTGTGGGGGTGATTAGTTCGGAAGTTAGAGAGTTTTGAGTAAAACAAAAACCAATTATTCCATTAGGGTTTTCTTAAAAGGCCAAGTTTGACTTACGTCAACTTTCTTAGGAAACAGACGCGAATTTGTGATTCGACGGTCCCGAGAGGTCCGTGAAAAAATATGAGACCTGGGCGTATGCTCGGAATCGAATTCCTAGGTCCCTAGTCCGGGTACGGAATTTTATGTAAAATTGTTATATCGAAGTTTTAAGGAATTAAAGAATCTAAGTATTTATCAAAAACCTAGGTATCGGGCTGAGATTCTGGTTTTGAAACTTGGTACAAGTCTGAAATATCATATATGACCTATCGGTAAAATTTGGTGTCAATCTGAGTAGTCTAAGGGCATTTTAACCCGTTGGTAGGAAATTAAGAACTTGAAGTTCATTAAGTTCGATCAATCGATTTTGAGGTCTGATTCCTTGATTTAGCGTTATTTTGGGAATTCTAAGGGTTTGAATGGGTCCGCCTCGTAATTTCAGACTTGTCAGTATGTCTAGGAGGGGCTCGGGAGCCTGAGTGTCGAACGGTCGAGGTTCAAGCGAAGTTGAAACTTAGGGGAAACACACTCTGCTACTTCTGTCAAAACCGCTTTTGAGACATTTTGACCGCTGAAGCAGAGATCGCATAAGCAGTTCATATCGCAAAGAATCAGAAAAGGGAGGAGTGAAGGGGGATCGCAGGTGCGACTTCAGGGACCACAGAAGCGATCCCGCCTATGCGGACGCATGACCGTAGAAACGGTCCGCTCTGTTATCCTTCAAACCACAAAATCGGCCCCATGACTGCATAAGCTGTCACCGCTTAAGCGGAATTTCAACCGCAGGAGTGGAAATCACTGGGGACAGTATTGGTTCATTAAATACAAACCCAAGACATTCTCTCTCATTTTCAAACCATTTAGGCGATTTTGAAGGTTCCAAAGAGAGATTTTATTCTTAATATCACGAGTATGTGTGCTTTCGGCTTTGCCTTGAAGTTTCGAGCTCGTTCTTGCCATTTGGAAGTGCGGATTGGACCGACATGAGTCTCCTTCTTACCTCGTGAGAGGAAATATTCCCTTTAGGACTGATCAATATTAAATTGCTATTAAATGTGAGGGTTGAGTACATACTAAGTGACGAGAGTCCGTGCGTAGCCACTATAATGTTAAATATTTGGGTAGTTTAGGACCCACATCATACCTACTTTGAACTTTCCCTTGTTGGAACTATATAAATGGTCTTTTATGGCTTGCAAGAGACTAGAGGAGAATGAAAAATGAACATATGATTATTTATGAATTTGGAAGGGTTTTTCCTTGTACATACACGATGCCTTATTGCGTATTCTTGATATTGTCTTGATATTTGTGGATCGGCCCGATCGCCTCGATGAAATAGATGCATCTATGGTACGGGCCGTTCGACCCTCGGCAGTGCACACATTTATATTCTGTTGGAGTGGGTCGTCCTCATCGGCGTTGTTGCGCATGATCTATATGTTTATGGTTGAGCCTAGGCTTTTTCATGATTTGTTGCTAAATAAATGAAAGGAGAAATTAGGATAAAGGAAAATATGACTGCAAGCATGATATGACTTCTGTGGTAAATGTTATTTAATTACATTATTCATGTTGTATATAATTCATCATTATTATGATATTATCTGGACCTAGTAGGTATCAAGTCGACCTCTCGTCTCTGCTTCTCCGATATTAGACGGGATACTTACTGGGTACATATTATTTATGTAATCTTGCTATGCTTCTGTACTTAAATGTACAGGGTCTGAGGCTGATTTATCTGGATACCTTTAGGGCAGGCGCCAGTGAGTGGCTGTTGAGACTTCTACAGTGAGCTGCTTTCCTTTCCACATCGCTCGGCAGTCATATGGATTCTTCTTTTGTATTTTTGCTGTCTTTACCTTATTTCAGACAGTAGGGTAGAGATGTGTATATTCTACTAGATGCCCTTAAAGTGTGACACCAGGTCTTGGCACGTACACTTTAGTAGATTAGTTTTTGGGTTATGTAATATTGTACTACTCACCGCATTTTCTTCTTTAGTTTTAAACCCAAGATAAATGGGTATTTCATTTAAAATTGAGTACAACTCTATCTGAATTGTTAGTAATATTCCGCACTTGACTGGCCCGGCAGGGTTGTTGGGTGCCATCATGATTTTTTTTTAAATGGGTCGTGACAACATGGTATCAGAGCACTAGGTTCACGTAGGTCTCACAGTATTATGGGCCAATCTAATAGAGTCTTGTATATCAATGCGGAGATGTCGGTATTTATCTTCGAGTGGTTATATGGTATTAGGAAAAACTATTGTTTGTTCACTTCCTATCTGTAGTGGTTAGTGTACTAAATTTCCGTTTCAATTCTCACGGATGGTGAGGACTTGTACTGCTGACGTTCTAGACCAGGAAAGGACTGCTCCCCCTATAGCCAGAGGCCGAAGTAGAGGTCGCGGGAGGGAACCGACTCGCGATAGGGGACGAGGACGTCCCAGATCCATTCAAGTTATTCCACCATTAGACCCTATTATCGAGGAACAGGGTGAGATACCTGCAGCTGAGCCTACTCTGGCAGACTTCATGACAGCACCGGGATTTAAGGAGGTTATGGGTCGTATGCTTCGGTTGATCGATTATATGACTCAGGCTGGTTTATTTCCAGTGGAGCCAGCACCTCACTGGCAGGATGGGGAGCACACACCTATACTGCTCAGGCTCCAGGTGGTACAACCGTCGTATATCATACTCCGGGTACACTAGCCGCATATAGGGTTCAGCCACTTGCTGTTGTAGCACCCTAGGCCATGCCAGCTATGTGCGGTGATCGGCAGAAGCTACTAGACATGTGGACTAGAATTTTCCCTCCAGTCTTCTGGGGTGAGAGTCACGAGGATGCACAGGACATTATCGAGAGTTGCAGAGACAGATTCCAAAACATGAGGATAGTGGAGTCACATGGAGTCGACTTCACCACAATTCATTTGGAATGCAGGGCTTGCAAATGGGGCAGTCCTATGTTCTTAGCAGGCTAGTTGGTTCTCCTTCCCTCAGTTGGGGTCAGTTAACCCAGCTATTTCTTGATCGATATATTCCACCCTCTGAGAGGGAGGGGCTGAGTCATCAGTTCGAGCAGCTATAGTAGGGTTAGACGTCAGTGACCGACTATGAGGCGAGATTCTTTGAGTTATCTCGCCATGCACTTATGATACTCCCCACAAAGGCAGAGAATGTGCGACAGTTTGTAGCAGGGTTGCATCCCACTATCCGGAACACCATGGCTAGAGAGGTGGAGATGGGTATAGGTTATTAGCTTACACTTGAGATTTCTCGTAGGATCGATGGTTACTGTCAGCGAGGTTTTGAGCAGTTGCAGCGGGAGAAGAGGGCTAGATTCTCCGGAGATTTTAGAGGCGCCCCAGCAAGGGGTAGAGGTCACTCCGGGAGGGGTCAACCCAATAGGCCCCCAGCTCCACAACCACCACATGCTCGAGGTGCTCCAGCGCACTCTTATCTCAGTGTCATGCCAGAGAGCTCTTATTGCCCACCGGCTATTCAGGGTTCTTCCAGTGGGTATTTAGTTCCTCCATATTCTTCCGGTTCTTATACCAGTGCTATGCCGAAGAGTTCATACCGCCCGCCGGCTATTCAAGCTTCTTCTAGTGGGTCTTCCGATTTTCTGAGTCAGCCATCTGGGAAGAAGGCCACCACCCCATGTTAATTTGAGTGCAGAGACCTAGGCCATATGAGGAAGTACTGCCCCAGGCTTCAGGGAAAGGCTATACAGCTGGGACAGCAGCCCGTGGCTACAGCACCAGTGACCCAGCCTCATAGAGATAGAGGGTAGACCGGTAGGGTTCGTCATAAAGGTGGAGGCCAGACAGGGAGAGGTCAGCCAGATGCTTCTCAGTCGGCCAGAGGCCAGGTAGCCGGCGCTCCAGCTAGATTTTATGCCCTCCCGACCAGGCCACATGCATTAGCCTCAGAGGTTGTCATGACATGTATCATTTCAGTCAGCGGTAAGGATGCTTCAGTATTATTTGATTCAGGATCTACTTATTCATATGTATCCTCTCTATTTTCTCATTTTCTTGTTATCTCTCCTGAGCCTTTGAGTGTTCTTGTTCATGTGTCCTCTCTTGTAGGCGATTCTGTGGTTGTGGAACGGATGTACCGGTCTTGTGTGGTTACGATAGTAGGGAAGATCTTTTTTTTTTCTTGATATGATTTATTTTGAGGTCTTCTTGGGTATAGACTTGTTTATCCCCTATCACGCCGTCCTTGATTGTCATGCTAAGACTATTTTGCTAGCGATACCAGGATTGCTGAGATTGGAGTGGAAGGGTTCCACAGTTGATACCCCTAGCAGGGTTATTTATTTTCTAAAGGCTCAGTGCATGGTGGAGAAAGAGTGTTTGGCTTATCTGGTTTATGTCCGAGACACAATAGTAGGGTCTCCGACGATTGATTCAGTGCCACTAGTTTGAGATTTCACCGATGTTCTTCCTTCTGATCTTCCAGGCAAGCCTCCGGATTGTGATATTGATTTCCGCATTGATTTGGCTCGAGGCACTCAGCCTATATCTATCCCACCATATTGTACGGCTCCTAAAGAGCTAAAGGAGTTGAAGGAGCAGTTGGAAGAGTTATTAGCAAAGGGGTTTGTCAGGCCCAGTGTGTCGCCTTGGGTTACCCCGGTGCTATTTGTAAAGAACAAGGATGGGACTATGTGGATGTGTATTGATTAACGCCAGTCGAACAAAGTCACCATCAAGACCAAGTATCCATTGCCGTGTATTGATGATTTTTTGACAGGTTGCAGGGTGCTAGGGTGTTCTCTAAGATTGACTTGAGATCATGGTATCATCAGCAGAAGGTTCAAGATTCTGACGTTATGAAAACTGCATTCAGGACTAGATATGGCCACTACAAGTTTTTGGTGATGTCCATTGGGTTGACGAATGCTCCACTGGCGTTCATCGACTTGTTGAACAGGGTGTTCTGGCCTTTTATTGATTCTTTTGTTATCATCTTCATTGATGACATCTTGATATACTGGCATATCCTGGGAGCTAGAATTACATTATTCATGTTGTATATTGTACATCATTATTATGATACTATCTGGACCTAGTAGGTATCAAGTCGACCTCTCATCTCTACTTCTTCAAGATTAGACGGGATACTTACTGGGTACATAATGTTTATGTACTCATGCTATGCTTCTGTACTTCAATGTACAGAGTCTGAGGCTGATTCATCTGGAAACCGTCAGGGCGCGCGCCAGTGAATGGATGCTGAGACTTCTACGATGCGCTGCTTTCCTTTCCACATCGCTCGGCAGCCAGATGGAGTCTTCTTTTGTATTTTTGCTGCCTTTCTCTTATTCCAGACAGTAGGGTAGAGATGTGTATATTCTAATAGATGCGCTTACACTGTGACACTAGGTCGTGGCACGTACACTTTATTAGACTTATTTTTGGGTTATGTAATATTGTACTACTCGCCGCATTTTCTTCACTAGGTTTAAACCCAAGCTAAATGGGTATTTCATTTAAAATTGAGTACAAATATATATGAATTGTTAGTAATATTCCGTACTTGGCTGGCCCGGTAAGGTTGTTGGGCACCATCATGACCTATTTTGGAAATGGGTCGTGACATATATACATGCATCTAAGTAGGTTATAAGTTGATGAATCAATTTACAGGTGTATCAATACTTAAAAGAACTCAGCCCTGTGTTCCGAGCGATTATATATATATATATATATATATATATATATATATATATATATATATATATACACACACAGACACTTAGAAACATACACACACAGACACTTCACTGTAATACTATAGCGTATATATATCTTGTTATAGTATATGTTAGTGTGTGTATATATATAACACATACTCTTCGTGCTACTTTAACTACATATATAGCATGTTATAGTACATGATATTGTATTCATTATTTGTATTGTAACTGAGTTAATGAATTACATTCATTCATCACTAGGTTATAAGTCGATGATTCAATTTACATACACACACACACACACACACACACACACACACACATATATATATATATATATATATATATATATGTGTGTGTGTGTGTGTGTGTGTGTGTGTGTGTGTGTGTATATTATATAACACGCTTCGTTGTACTACTTTATGTCACGACCCAAAATCCACTAAAGGCTGTGGTGGCGTTGGACACCGCTGTCAGGCAAGCCAACAAAATTACTTAACCAAATCTCGTTTTTAACACTTTTTAAATCTAGGATTTTTCTTGCATATTTTGAAATTATTTTCTAAAATATAATCCCAAAGTCTAATTTAAATGTTGGACAGTTAATATAATACTTCAAACCATCCAGAACCCGGTGTTACAGGTGCATGAGCATCTAGTGATAAGAGAAACAAAATACAACAGCTGCTCGGGATAAAGTGGGCGGAAAGTAAATACAGTACAAAGGAAGGGACTACTCTAGCTGCGGCCGTCTCGAATGATGCGGATCCACTAGTCCCAGAATCATCCGTGCTGCTATTCCTAGTAAGACAATGGAGTCACATATACATGTGCAACAAATTGCACTACAAGTGTAGTATGAGTATAAAAATAACGCTTACGAAATGAGAATGATGCCTAATCCCGAAGGGGTAAGATGATATGGTAAACTTTTACACTCTCTAGTGCTCCAATAATTATTCGTCTTTAATAAATATATTAAACAGTGAATTTATTTTATAAACATGATTCTAATCCAAATAGAGGAAAAAAGGAAACACATAATTCTTTAATAGGAGTTTTCATAAGTCCTCTTTATTATTAACAAATGAATCTCGAGCCAGGGTGAGGTAGTGGCAACTTTCATAAGTTCAAGACAACAGCACAAACATGTGCAAATCATGCCAAGGTCAACATCCCGCTACAACAGAAATGTAATTTGTGCACTGCCAAGGATCGAGTGGCCCATACCACATATGCATCTATTTCATCTGCCCAAGCGTTTGGCCCGTTACAGAAATAAACACATACCCTACTCGCGAATCATGCATGCGACACAGGAACACATAAGAATACATGCTCAAACAATCAAATAAGAGCTTATCGGGGAATATTTATTCAAGTAAAACCATTTCTCCTTTAACAAATTTTTATGAAATGAAGCTTAATCCCTTTGAAATTCATTTACTAATTTAATGTGATTTAGGCAATTCAAGCCATTAATGGGTTCACAATAATCCAAGTATAACATGCTTTTGGGTCCTAGACTATACAGACAATAGCATAATAGTAGCTACGCACGAACTCTCGTCACCTCGTGCGTACGTAACCCCCACAAATAGGAGCACATTTAGCTCACATATGGGGTAAATTCCCCCACACAAGATTAGTAAGGAAACTCACCTCGCTCCGAAGATACACAATCGGCATTCTACATTCTTCCGAAGACTTGCACCAACGCACAATGCTCCAAAACTAGCCAACGATCATACAAATCCATTAATATATGCTCAGTTATACATTACAACCCAACTTATAACAATTTATAACCCCGAATGAAAAGTTGACAAAAATACCCTCGGGCTCATGTGCCCGAAAATCCAAAATTTCTCGAAAATAAAGTTTACCATGAACTCGCGAACAAAAAGATATGATTTTTCTTGATTTCATACTCACAATCATGGCTAAAATCCAAGATTAAGATTTTCTGAGTTTTCAACCAAAACATCCATATTTGCTCTAATTTCCATGCTTAATTCCATATATAAGTGATATATTGAACTCAAATGTGATAGGGGTAACATACCTCAACATTGACGACAAAAATCCTCTTTTGAAGCTCCCCAAAAATCGCCCAAGCCATGAAGAAATGGGAGAAATGAACTCAATCCCACGATTTAAAACATGGTTCTGCTTCCAGTCGTTTCCGCTTCTGCGGAAGCCATGTCGCATCAGTGTTTCCGCTTATGCGGTCCAAAGGCCGCTTCTTCGGCTCCTTCCCATGCCACCCTTTCTCGCTTTTGCGATGCCCCTTCTGCAGATGCGGTTCCACTTCTGCGGAATTTTGACCGCATCTACGGTCCTCAAGCATTGGACCAAAAACCATTTCTGCGGCTCCAAATTTGCTTCTGCAGTGCCTCTTCTCCGGTCAACCAACCGTAGAAGCGAAAATACCAGCAACCAGATGCCTTCAGTCCTCTTCTAAATTCCAATTTCGATCCGTTAAACACCCGGAATCCACCTGAGCCCGACCCAACCAATTATACCAACTAGTCCCAAAATACATTACGGACTTTCTCGATGCCTCAAATCACATTAAACAACGCTAAAATCATCAATCGACCTCCAATCCAAGCTTTATAAACTTTGAACTTTCCAACTTCTACTTCCGATGTTTAAACCTATTAAATCACGTCACATCGACCTCAAATTTTGCACGCAAATTATATTTGACCTCACGGACCTACTCCAACTTTCTGAATAAGATTCCGATCCCAATATAAAAAATTCAACCTCTGGTCAAACTCCTCAAAAACCTTCAAATTTCTATCTTTAGCCAAATGGCTTCAAAATGACCTACGAACCTCCGAATTCACTTTTGATCGCACCCGCAACTCTAGAATCACCATATGGAGCTACTCCCATTCTTGGAATTCCAAACAGACATCGATAACGATAAAATTCACTCCAATAAAAACTAAGGAAATTCTTCCAAAATGCTAACTTCCACAATAGGCGCCAAAACGCTCTCGGGTTATCCAATACACGAACCGGGCATACACCCAACTCCGATATCATCATACGAACTTGCTGGAACCTTCAGATCTTGAATCCGGGGTTTTTACTCAAAATACTAATCTTAGCCATTTTCTCTAACTTAAGGCTTCTGAAATGGAATTTTCATTTATATTTAACTCTGAACATCCTGAATTTCAATTCCGACCATAGACATAAGTCAATATACCTGAAATGAAGCTGCTCATGGCCTCAGACCGCTGAACGATGCGCTAGAGCTCAAAATGACCGATTGGGTCGTTACATTCTCTCCCACTAATACATACATTTGTCCACGAACGTGCTGAAAACTACACTTAAGTAGTTTGCAATCACTTCTTAGCACCTCATGCACCTTCCCGTGCTACCACAACTCAGCTGAGCACATTAGCTTGACAAATTCTGAAGATATTCCCTTTTGTTCACGCAAATAAGCCTTAGAGTCCAATTCCTACATTCAGAATTCCACGCCAGGCATGTTTTCAACATAAGATCACTAAATCATTCACCACATGCTGCACCCAACATAACCGCACAACCTCGTTGAGTTCTTACTTTGCAACACTTAATCCTCAGGACCACGATAATATTTTCCTATTAACTTAGCCAAAATTAAACGCATCAGATGCTCCCATTGAACTTCATGATACGCAAGTCTTACTCTAACTCTTACAATACCGCCACGACAGACAGGACGCCAAAATTCATAATCAACTGCCGAGTAAACAAATAATTGGGTCTATACTTCTGGCAAGAAACATTACCACATTCTGAACCAAATAATGATCTTTGCTCCTTAATATTCTTCATATAATCTGATTGCACTGATCCTATGCCCCATAATCTCGTCTCACCCAGTACGAACTGCTCAGGCAACATGCCATTCTGAATGTGATCCAAAAGTCTCATATGATGCCACAATGTGCCAATAGGCCACCCATCCGAACACAACATAAACGGAAATCGGACTCTGAAAGGAATTGCCTAATCCCCCGCACTAGTACGGACCTTCCTTAAAAGATAGGAAGCGAAACAGACAAAGAAATAACATGTACAAAACTAGACTTGACATCACACTGTTGCGGTGCGCAACCTGATCAACATGACATACCCATGGCAGTGTGCCACCTGATCTAAGTAACATACCCATGGCAATGTGCCACCCGATCCACACATAGATCTCATATAAGGAGATTGCATTTAGATGTAAATCTGCTCATTACATTAAAAATATCAAATTTTGATCGTAAGCATGCTAAGTGCATAATACCATCCCTGAGGAAACACATAGTGCTATAGGCTATAAGACTCAAGCACTACTGCGGTACGATACAAGATCTAAATCTTGAGAGCCATTCTACTCACACAATATCATCGCCACGCTGAACCTCCACACATAAGAATTTACTAAGCCATCTCACAACTCATATGGCACAATATATCATTACCTGGAATAGTTGATAACAAAATAACACCTTGACTATTCCTCCATAGGGAACGCTTGCTGAAACGAATACAACTGGCCTGATATAAAGCCCTGTTCATAAATAAATCAATGTGCCGATCTCAGGCCGATTTCTAATTGTACCAGCTTGGCTAATGAAATTTCAAAGGTCCTTGGTAACTCCCGTTTGCCTCATATCACGAAACCGGAGCAACCTCCCCAGTTCATAACCCAATGTACAAAGTGTCACCTAGGCATAAATCCTCAAATTAATGGTATTACCACAATCCTCAGACTTGGTTTAAACCTTTAGCCAATCAAGTGACTGTATGTCACACTTATACAATCTTCACATGGGATACGCTCCCAAAATATTCCAAAATAAATAACGAGTCCACACATCTAAACCATCGGACGCACTAACGCTAAAAAGCGATCCTGAGTCCTTAACCATGATGCATAACCCCGTCAACAACACATCGATCTCAAGTGACGCTGAGGACAATACCAATTTACTCTAATCATTCAACCCCTTCCTTGCTTATCCGAGCCTGTGACATCTTTGTCAACACCGAACTGCAACCTTGATACTCACTTCACATTTCCGTACCTCTCATCGGACCCAACGTGCCAATATACGATAGGACACGATTTTCATCATATAAGAACCTTGCACTTAACTCACTTCAGGAGAATCATAGCAATACACAGGTAATTTCCCATAATTGTAGAAGATGCAAATCTGCAAGTAGTGGTCCAAGACACCATAGCCCTTCCAGAATCCGCTTCCACTTAACAAGGCATAACAGAAAAATGCTCTTGATAAATCATCAATCACAGCAGTCGACAGGCCTCACAACGTACCTCCACAAATCATACAGATAACTTCATCTCGCGGATCGAACTGATCGCTGTCTCCAATGTGCCAATTCAACTATGGCTAATCAATTTACCTTTTTCCAATTCATCCTTGCTTGCCTTAGAATTAAGACTAACTCCATTCAACACATAGCATACTCCATCTACACTCACCCCGAGTGACCTTGAATTACGAGATCAAGCTGTCTCAATTCCCATGAAATATTTCATATCACTCAAATGCTATATCACAAGTCAAAATATCATAGAAAATTCTGGGCACCTTCTCTTAAGATGCTACAAAGCTTGAATCTTATCTGCAATTCTAGGCGCGAAATAATTGGGCACCACACTTTAATTTCTGAATTCCCTAGGACCGTTATTGAGAGCCACCCGCTCCGACTAGGTCCCAAGCATAATCCACTCCATAAATCTTACAACACACGAATGCTCTATCGGCGAAGCACCCGACGAAATCACTTTCTCTGAAACCTGAATCTATACAAGGCATAAATCCTGAACATCTTTCCAAGTCCGAACATGAGCCAATAAGGCCAACCATAGCATGCCTCCAACAGTTCATCGCTCGAATTACCACTTATGGTCCTTTCTCATTGCTGAAATAATCCCTCAATATGCTAATAACCAGAAATCACGCAAGTAGTTAATCATACAACCCAATCATACACGGTGGGACTCTCCCACTTAGCTTGAAGCCATCATTTCACAATTCTTGAGTTCTCCCGACCTTTTTACCCCTTATTAACATAACCTCGCGCCATACGTCATCAAAATTTCTCGGAATATTCCTGTAAATTACCATCTTTCATATTCTGAATCATTAACCACATTCGCACGACCGATCTATTTGTTGAACAACCGACATAATTCTTTACAGAAGCTTCGCCAACCATGCGACCGCTATCCTACTCACGGGGAATAACCCACCTCGGGGAATTAGCTCCCGACATCTTCCCACGCTGCCGCACGGGGTACATTTACTATGACACCAATAGCCCATCCTGAGTCCGAGCTCACCTTCCAGTTGCACAAGTCCATTTGCCGTTCGCGGACATCAATTAAATGTGCGGCAACATATTTCCAAGTTTAGGGTTATGCTGAACCCTCCTCCATTTCAAGAAGCTCGTTTCGGCCATATCAATCTTCTGTCGCATAATAACCCATACTTCATAGCATGCCCTCAAGCTTCAATAGCCAATCATTAAAATCCCCATTTCGATCCAAACCCTCCTTAAAACGCATAGTCATCCTACTATCAAGCTCATATGCAACACCCACACTCTCCCACTTTGGCGGAACTCATCTCTTTAATTAACCATTCGACCTTGCTCCTCATACTTGGCCTTCTAAGAGTATTAAACACTACCTGACACATCCCACATGTCCTTCCTCTTACTTTGATGCTCAATTGTTGCCTAATAAAATCTATCTTCGTGAAACTTAAATCCACCATTGCTGCTAACTTTAAACCTTTCCAAAGGTTATCTTCCTCAATCCGTCAACATTAGAAATTCTAATTCGATCTTAAACTACCGCACCATGCGAAAACTTACAGTAGAATCTCCAATACGATTTCACAACATCTTGCCATAAAGACGAATTGTAGAAGATTATAACATCGATACTTAGTACGTTCAGTTAGGACCACGACACCCCATCATAGAAGAAAATCTCTACCACGCTTGCAAATACCAAGTTTTATCACTTCCACCGGCCCACATCTGACCATTCTTAGACCGGCTGCCTTTCCCTTGCCGGGAATAAAATATTGAATCCCTTGATTATATGGTGAATAAACCTCCCTTAAATTCATTCACTGCACCGATACGTGGGCAAATATCCTACCATCACAAGAACACCGGGGAAAATTGCTCATAAGCATTATGGCACCCTGTGCCTTGCCTCAAGGCTCTTAGAAGTCTTGTTACTGAGTTGAACAATAGAATATCCTTCCATAAAGCGACTATAATAGTCCCATCAACTATACTGGGAAAATCATCCCGCACCACATTTGTAGTGCCATTCGAGTTCTCCAAATCCTCGATTTCTGACAAGCGTTCGCGTCGCGTAAAAATGAGTAGGAAGGGATCAAAGGCATAAGCCTCAAAGGAATCAAATCGCACGATAAGGAAATCAAGAAGGGAAGTACTCCTAACAGCCTCCTAGCCTCCCGATGATAAGTATAGATGTCTCTGTACCGATCCGCGAGACTCTACTACACTTGCTCATGACTTGTGAGACCGACGGGAACCTAGTGCTCTGATACCATGTTGTCACTATCCAAAATCCGTCAAGGGTCGTGGTGGTGCCGGACACCGCTGTAAGGCAAGCCAACAAATTACTTAATTAAAGTCTCGTTTTTAACACTTTTCAAATCTAAGATTTTTCTTCCATATTTAAATTTTTCTTTAAAATAAAGTCCCAAATCTAATTTAAATGTCAGACAGTTAATATAATACTTCATACCATCCTAGAACCCGGTGTCACAAGTACATGAGCATCTAGTGATAAGAAAAATAAAATAAAATATCCGCCCGGGATACTGTAGGCGGAAATTAAGACAATACAAAGGAAGGGACAACTCTAGCTGCGGCCGTCTCGAATGATATAACTCCATTAGTCCCAGAATCGTCTGTGCTGCTATTCCTAGTAAGCCATAGGAGTCACATATACATGTGCAACAAAACGCACAGCAAGTGTAGTATGAGTACAAAAACTGTTAGGAACTACGCTTTACGCTAGAGGGGGGGTGAATAGCGTATTAATAAAATTTAGCGTTTTCTTGCGGAATTTAAACTTTGCAGGAAGTAAAATAAATGCAGAAAAATAAACTTACACAAGGATGTATACTGGTTGGCCACCAACGTGGTTAATCTAGTCCCCGAGAGACTCTCTCGAGATTTTTCACTATTTTGTTAAGCTTACGGGTGCTCAACAAACCGTTACACACTTGAGGACACAAGCCTCAAACAGTTGCTCGGAGATCGCAATCTCAAAGACTTCACCCAAGGAAACGCAAGTTCCTTGAAACAAGAGAATCGCAATTCTCTTACAAGTATATCAAATACTTGGACACTCACTTAACTAAAGTACTCCTTATTGAGTAGATATGAGTAAAAGAATATGTTCAAGATCACAACAACTTTAAGCAATAATATGGCTCTCAAAAGCTTTATGAAATGAGTAAAAAATGAAGAACAATTGAATGAAAGCTTATAGCAATGTAATGATCAGTTTGTGTATGTTGTTGTTATTAAAACACTGAAGTGAAGCTGTATTTATAGTTGAAAAACTTGGCATTACCGTTGCCTAATTGCCAATTAAGAATTGCTGAAATTACTCAGTGATAATCGATTATTAAGACCACATAATCGATTATCTGCCAGTCAGTTTAAAAATCAATCCCAGATTTAACGCTTCACAATCGATTATACATAATCTATAATCGATTACTGGCAATATTCAAAAACAGATAATCGATTACACCAAATCCATAATCGATTACTTTGGCAACGTTCTAAAAATCATTTCCGGATTTTAAGCAAAACATCGATTATATAAAATCTATAATCGATTACTTCAGCAACGTTCTAAAAATCATTTCCAGATTTTAAGCAAAACATCGATTATATGAAATCTATAATCGATTACCTTATGGTATTTGAAAATCATTTTACAACGGTCAGCTTCAACAATCGATTGTCCTTTGCAACAATCGATTACTTGTTATTTTCTGAAAATCATAAAACTCTGTCTCAGTGATAATCGATTATCTAAAGACATAATCGATTACTTGTTATTTTCTGAAAATCATAAAACTTACTGTCTCAGTGATAATCGATTATCTAAAGACATAATCGATTACTTAATTAAATTTAAAATCACTGGAAGACACTGTCTCAACATAATCGATCACCATTAGTTCATAATCGATTATTTTGAGTATTGAAAAACTTTACCTCAACAACAATCGATTGGCATTTGATCACAATCGATTATCATGCAGATTTGGAAAAACCTGATGTTCACTGTCTTACTCACAATCGATTACCATTAATTCATAATCGATTGTCATGCAGTCTTGGCTCAGAAACAATCGATTATCATAAGTTCATAATCGATTATTTTAGCCCAGATTTTTGAGGCATGTTTAGAAAACATTTTGTCTAATGTCAATATGCATGATTTAAAGTCTTTTTGACACAGAATTAAATATGCATGATTTTGGAAAATTGTTTTATGAGAGTGGCCACACTATGAGTCAAGTTACAGGATCGAGATTACAGTTTAGAACAACTCAATAACAATTAAAAGCTATATCTTGAACTTCAATCTTATTCGCAACCATTGTGCGCTTGTACTTGAATTCCGTCATATATCAATTTTTGCTTCGTTTGTCATTCATCAAAACCTACAAAAGAGTACACGTTTAGTATATTGCATTGAGAACGTGTTTCTAACAATTTCCCCCTTTTTGATAATGGCAAACATTAAGCGGGATATGCAATTAAGGCAAAAGATATTGACAATTCAAGACAAGTAACAATTATGCAATTCCGTTCTTGTTCCCCCTCAATTTAAGAGTTCCCCCTCAATTTTAGCTTAAAAGCAATCAATGAATTAAGAGGTGGTGCATACCCGATATCCCGTTTTCTTCCCCCTTTTGCCATTAGCAAAAAAATAGTAAGGAAAGATGCAAAAGGATGAAATAAACAAGGTTTATTTATTGAAAAAAAATTAGAGGGTAGTCGATTATTGATACGGGATAATCGATTTTTATAGGGATATTGCTGCAGATTCGCGGTTTGCTTGAGAATTGCTCTTAGCTCTAGGGTGATACCTGCAAAAAGAAGTTAGACGCCTCCGACGCTCAAGTTAGAAATCATGTAGGAAAGAAAATGCAATGCATGACTTAGATCAAAGTGGAGTCAAGGATCCCGAGTTCACTACGAATTCGGAAGAAAGACTCTTTCTCTAAAGGCTTGGTAAAGATGTCTGCCAATTGGCTTTTGGTTTCAACAAATTCAATTTCGACATCGCCTTTGAGTACATGATCTCTAATAAAGTGATGTCTAATTTCGATGTGTTTTGTTCGCGAATGAAGAACGGGGTTCTTCGTCAAGCATATGGCGCTAGTGTTATCACATCTAAGAGGAATGTGATCAAGACTTAGGCCATAGTCCAAGAGTTGTTGTTTCATCCATAGGATTTGAGCACAGCAACTCCCCGCGGCTACATATTCAGCCTCGGTGGTAGACAACGCAACACTTACTTGTTTCTTACTAAACTAAGAGACAAGAGAGCTACCGAGCAAATGGCAAGTGCCACTTGTGCTCTTGCGGTCCAATTTGCATCCAGCAAAATCGGAATCGGAATATCCAATAAGTTGGCATGAAGAGCCTTTGGGGTACCATAGACCCACATTTGTAGTACCAATGAGATACCTTAATATTCGTTTCACCGCAGTAAGGTGAGACTCCTTTGGACATGACTGATAGCGAGCACATAAACACACGCTAAACATGATGTCCGGACGACTAGCGGTAAGATAAAGAAGAGAGCCAATCATACCTCGATACTTTTTGGTGTCGACTTCCTTACCTTTTTCATCTTTGTCGAGATGATCGGATGTGCTCATGGGAGTAGCCATTTCTTTTGCATTGTTCATCTCAAAGCGTTTTAGTAGTTCTTTGCAATATTTGGCTTGGCATATGAATGTACCTTCTTTCATTTGTTTCACTTGTAACCCCAAAAAGAATGTTAACTCACCCATCATAGACATTTCAAATTCGCTAGTCATTAGATCGGAAAATTCCTTGCATAAAACATTGTTAGTAGCACCAAATATAATATCTTACATATATTTGAACTAATAAAATATCATTGTTTTTATGCATGACAAAGAGGGTTGTGTCAACTTTTCCCCTAATGAAATCATTTTCCAAAAGAAATTTACTCAACCTTTCATACCAAGCTCGAGGAGCTTGTTTTAAACCATAAAGAGCCTTTTTGAGTTTGAAAACATGATCGGGATATTTAAAATCTTCAAAGTCGGGGGGTTGTTTGACATAAACTTCTTCCTCAATAAAACCATTTAGAAAAGCACTTTTCACATCCATTTGATATAGAATAAAATTCATTGAAGAGGCGAAAGCAAGTAATAGACGAATAGCTTCTAATCTAGCTACGGGAGCATAGGTTTCCTCATAATCAATACCTTCTTCTTGACTATAGCCTTTTGCCACAAGCCTAGCTTTGTTTCTAGTGATTATACCATTTTCATCTAGTTTATTGCGAAAAACCCATTTCGTACCAATTATAGAATGACCTTCGGGTCTTGGCACCAAATCCCAAACGTTATTGCGTTCGAATTGGTTAAGCTCCTCTTGCATTGCCAAGGTCCAAAATTCATCCCCAATTGCTTCGGAGATGGTTTTAGGTTCAATTTGAGAAACAAAAGCAGTAAGTTCTAAAGTGTTTTTGAGGGAGTTTCGGGTACTTACCTTTTCTCCAACATCGCCAATAACCTGTTCTAGAGGATGATCCTTGATCGTTCTCCACTCGTTAGGCGTTTTTATTCCTTTTTCTAATTGTGGCGCTTCTTCCGTTGGTTGTTCCCCAATTTCATTTTTGTTTTCCTTTGAAGGTTCTTCTTGGATTTTGTCTTTCAAGCTATCCAAGATACCTGCAAGATCAAAACCGGATTCCTTTCTCGCCAAGCGAGTATTATCTTCGGAAAACACAACATGAGGGGATTCCTCCACAATTTGGGTTCTTTTGTTAAAGATCCTATATGCTTTGCTACGTGAGGAATAACCAATGAAAATACCTTCATCCGATTTAGCATCAAACTTACCCAATTGGTCCTTGCCATTATTATGAACAAAACATTTACAACCAAAAACACGTAAATGAGAAATGTTGGGTTTTCTACCCTTATAAAGTTCATATGGGGTTTTCATGAGTATCGGCCGAATTGCTACTCTATTAAAAACATAGCAAGCGGTACTCATGGCGTCCGCCCAAAAGTATTTGGGAATCTTAGCTTCGTCGAGCATGGTTCTTGCCATCTCTTCGAGACACCTATTTTTACTTTCCACCACCCCATTTTGTTGTGGTGTCCGTGGAGCGGAAAAGGTGTGTTCGATTCCGAGTTCGTCACAAAAATCTGCAAAGAGATTGTGATCAAACTCTCCCCCATGATCACTTCTAATCGAAGTGACGGTCGATTCCTTTTCGTTTTGAACACGCTTAAGGAAATACTTGAAATTTTGAAAAGCATCACTTTTATTTGCAAGAAATAGAGTCCAAGTAAATCTAGAAAAGTCATCAACAATTACAAAAACATATTTATTTTTACCAAGGCTTTCAATACGCGAGGGACCAAATAAATCCATGTGAAGTAATTGCAAAGGTCTAGACGTTGAAACAATATTCTTGGATTTAAAAGATGCTTTGGTTTGCTTCCCTTTTTGACAAGAATCACAAATAGAATCATTTTCAAACTTTAAACAGGGAAGACCAACTACTAAGTTTTGAGAAAGAAGCTTGTTCAAACGATGCATGTTCATGTGTGCTACTCTACGATGCCATAGCCAAGAGTTATCCTCTTTGCTTAATAAACAATCAACATATTCGGGTGAGGAGTTTGCAAGATCAACCATATAGATATTATCAATTCTAAAACCACGAAGTATGATCTTGAAATCACTACGTCTAAATACAAGACATTCATCCGAATCAAATAGAGCAAGATTTCCCTTGTCACATAATTGGCTTATGCTCAAGAGATTATGCTTTAAACCTTTCACAAGTAGTATATGTTTAATGGAGGAGTTTTCGTCCTTACCGACCGAACCAATGCCGATGATTTTTCCTTTATTGTTATCACCAAATATGACACTTCCTCCTTCTTTGTGCTCTAGTTGAAGGAATTTGGATTCATCTCCCGTCATGTGTTTGGAGCATCCACTATCAAGGTACCATACTACACTTGATCCCTTCAAGCACACCTACAAAACAAATTAATGTTCTTTAGGTACCCATGCCATCTTGGGTCCTTGAGGGTTAGGCATGTTATAATGATGCAATTGATTTATATGTCTGTGACGAGTAAAGCAAGCGGGAGCAATATGACCAATACGTCTACAATAATGACAAGTCACGTTGGGATTATGCATTTTTCTAGGTACATAGTAACTAGATGAATGAAGGTTGCTTACTCTACTTTGAACACCAATGTTTCTCCTATTATGAGCTCTAGGAGGTTCACAAGTTTGTCTAAAGTATGCATCATTTCTAGAATATCTATTTCTAGGTGGAGGGTCATTTCTTGGTCTTCTAAATTGTTCAAGGTTTGGCCTAAAATATGCATCATTTCTAGGTCTTCTAGCATTTTCACTATTTGGTCTAACATGCAAGTTATTTCTAGGATTTCTACTTCTAGGATAAGCATTTTGGTTATTAGTCCTAGGTTGAGCTCTAGGTTGTTGTGGTTTAGCACCAACCTTTTCTTCATTCTTGAATCCTATTCCATGTTTAGTTGATTTTAGATTAACAAGCACATCATTCAAGTTTTTATGCGAAGAATTAAACTTATCTAATGTGCCTTTAAGTCTAGCTACTTCATTCTTAAGAAGCACACAAGAAGAACAGTTTCTAGTAGAACCTTCAGGTTTATCAGCACTTCTTTTTCCATAAAACTTGTTTTCCTCTTTTAGCTTCTCATTTTCGAAAACCAGTTTTTCTAATTCTTTTTCTTTTAATGAAAGCTGTGTTTGAAAATCTTTTTCTTTTAGAGAGGCGCTTTCTTTAACACTTTTGACAGTTTTTGAAGCTTTGATAAATTCAGCATATAGTTCATCAAAAGCATTTCTCATTTCATCAAGAGTAAAGAAATTTTGAGAAGAGATTTGACTTACCTCGTCTTTGCCGTCTTCTTGAGCCATGAGACATAAATTTGCTGCTTCATCGTCTTCTTCTTCGCTTGCTTCATCTCCGGAATCTCCTCCCCAAGAGATGTATGCACGTTGCTTTTTGAAGGGTTTCTTCTCCTTTTTGATGTTAGGGCAATTTGATTTTATGTGCCCGGTTTCTCCGCATTCGTAGCATTTTAGTTGATCGCCTTGCTTTTTGTTCTTGCGTTCATACTCTTTGCGCATGAATTTTTGAAACCTTTTGATAATGAGTCCAAACTCGTTGTCACCTTCCTCATCAATTTGTGGTTGGCTAGCCTTTAGAGCAATCCTTTGCCTTCTTTGATCATCAACAACCGGGTTAAGTATAGTTGATTCATAGGTTTTGAGATTACCTCTTAATGCGTCAATTGTGACATTTGTGATGCCAATGGATTCTTGGATTGCATCGGCCTTTGATCGCCATGCCGGAGTGAGACTTCTGAGGATCTTCCGGACAAGTTCTCTATCCGTAAACGTCTTTTTGAGGGCGTGTAGATCATTCACGATCATTGAGAATCGCTCAAACATTTCGTCTACTTTCTCTCCTTCCTTCATGTGGAATAGTTCATAAGAGTGAGTTAAGAAATCAATTTTAGCTTCTCGTACCTGGTCGGTTCCTTCGTATGTCACTTCAAGCTTATCCCACATTTCTTTTGCTGTTTTGCAACATGATATCTTCCTGTAGTCGTTAGCATTAACAGCACAATATAATAAATTTATAGCTTTGGCATTATTTTGAACCTTACGAATATCCTCCGCGGTATATTCTTCTTCGGTCTTTGGAACCCATTCGTCTTCCACCTTCTTGGTTGGAATTTGGTTTCCATTGGTGAATACTTTCCACAAATGAAAGCTATTTGATTGCACAAAGATTTGCATCCTCTCCTTCCAGTATGAGTAGTTTGTGCCGTTGAATAGAGGAGGTCGTGTAGAGCATTGTCCTTCTTCAATTCCTGCAAAAGAGTCAAGAGTAGAAGCCATGGATGGTTCTCTCAAACGGTTAAGTTTTCAGAGAGTTGGGCTCTGATACCAATTGTTAGGAACTACGCTTTACGCTAGAGGGGGGGTGAATAGCGTATTAATAAAATTTAGCGTTTTCTTGCGGAATTTAAACTTTGCAGGAAGTAAAATAAATGCAGAAAAATAAACTTACACAAGGATGTATACTGGTTGGCCACCAACGTGGTTAGTCCAGTCCCCGAGAGACTCTCTCGAGATTTTTCACTATTTTGTTAAGCTTACGGGTGCTCAACAAACCGTTACACACTTGAGGACACAAGCCTCAAACAGTTGCTCGGAGATCGCAATCTCAAAGACTTCACCCAAGGAAACGCAAGTTCCTTGAAACAAGAGAATCGCAATTCTCTTACAAGTATATCAAATACTTGGACACTCACTTAACTAAAGTACTCCTTATTGAGTAGATATGAGTAAAAGAATATGTTCAAGATCACAACAACTTTAAGCAATAATATGGCTCTCAAAAGCTTTATGAAATGAGTAAAAAATGAAGAACAATTGAATGAAAGCTTATAGCAATGTAATGATCAGTTTGTGTATGTTGTTGTTATTAAAACACTGAAGTGAAGCTGTATTTATAGTTGAAAAACTTGGCATTACCGTTGCCTAATTGCCAATTAAGAATTGCTGAAATTACTCAGTGATAATCGATTATTAAGACCACATAATCGATTATCTGCCAGTCAGTTTAAAAATCAATCCCAGATTTAACGCTTCACAATCGATTATACATAATCTATAATCGATTACTGGCAATATTCAAAAACAGATAATCGATTACACCAAATCCATAATCGATTACTTTGGCAACGTTCTAAAAATCATTTCCGGATTTTAAGCAAAACATCGATTATATAAAATCTATAATCGATTACTTCAGCAACGTTCTAAAAATCATTTCCAGATTTTAAGCAAAACATCGATTATATGAAATCTATAATCGATTACCTTATGGTATTTGAAAATCATTTGACAACGGTCAGCTTCAACAATCGATTGTCCTTTGCAACAATCGATTACTTGTTATTTTCTGAAAATCATAAAACTTACTGTCTCAGTGATAATCGATTATCTAAAGACATAATCGATTACTTGTTATTTTCTGAAAATCATAAAACTTACTGTCTCAGTGATAATCGATTATCTAAAGACATAATCGATTACTTAATTAAATTTAAAATTACTGGAAGACACTGTCTCAACATAATCGATCACCATTAGTTCATAATCGATTATTTTGAGTATTGAAAAACTTTACCTCAACAACAATCGATTGGCATTTGATCACAATCGATTATCATGCAGATTTGGAAAAACCTGATGTTCACTGTCTTACTCACAATCGATTACCATTAATTCATAATCGATTGTCATGCAGTCTTGGCTCAGAAACAATCGATTATCATAAGTTCGTAATCGATTATTTTAGCCCAGATTTTTGAGACATGTTTAGAAAACATTTTGTTTAATGTCAATATGCATGATTTAAAATCTTTTTGACACAGAATTAAATATGCATGATTTTGGAAAATTGTTTTATGAGAGAGGCCATACTATGAGTCAAGTTATAGGATCGAGATTACAGTTTAGAACAACTCAATAACAATTAAAAGCTATATCTTGAACTTCAATCTTATTCGCAACCATTGTGCGCTTGTACTTGAATTCCGTCATATATCAATTTTTGCTTCGTTTGTCATTCATCAAAACCTACAAAAGAGTACACGTTTAGTATATTGCATTGAGAACGTGTTTCTAACAAAAACAACGTGTACCCAATGAGTATCCTGCCTAATCCCGAAAGGGTAGAGATGATATGGTCAACTTTGACACTCTCTAGTGGTCCAATAATTATTCATCTTTAATTATTATATTAAACAGTTTATTTATTTTATAAACATGATTCTAATTCAAATAGAGGAAACAAGTAAACACATAATTCTTTCATACGAATTTATCATAAGTCCTATTTCTTATTAAAAAATAAATCTTGAGCCATGGTGAGGTAGTGACAACATTAATAAGTTCAATACAACAGCACAAACATGCCCAAATCATGCCGAGGTCGATGGCCCGCTCCAACGGAAATGTAATTTGTTCGCTACCGAGGGTCGAGCAGCCCGTACCATAGATGCATCTATTTAATCTACCGAGGCATTTGGTTCGTTCAAGAAATAAACACATACACTGCTCGCGAATCATGCATGCGACACAGGTACACATAAGAATACATGCTCAATCAGTCAAATAAGAGCTTATCGGGGAATATTTATTCAAGTAAAACAAATTCTCCTATAACAAATTTTTAATAAATGAAGCTTAACCATTTGAAATTCATTTACTAATTTAATGTGATTTAGGCAATTCAAGGAATCAATGGGTTCACAATAATCCAAGTAAAATATATTTTTGGGTCCTACACTACCTGGACAATAGCATAATCGTAGCTACACACGACTCTCATCATATCGGGCCTCTTGCTACGAATATCCACAACAGGCATTCTACATTCTTCTGACGACGTGCACCAACGCACAATGCTCCAAAACAAGCTAACGGTCACCCAAATCCATTAATATACGCTCAATTCTACTTTACAACCCAATTTATAACAATTTCTAACCCCAAATGAAAATTGACAAAAATGCCCTCGGGCCCACGTGCCCGAAAATCCAAAATTGCTCGAAGATAAAGTTTACCAATGAACTCACGAACTCAAATATATGATTTTCTCTTGATTTTATACTCAAAATCGTGGCTAAAATCCAAGATTAATATTTCCTAGGTTTTCAACCAAAACCTCCATATTTGCTCTAATTTCCATGATTAAATCCATATATAAGTGATATATTCAACTCCAAAGTGATAGGGGCAACTTACCTCAACATTGACAACAAAAATCCTCTCTTGAAGCTCCCCAAAAATCGCCCTAACCATGAAGAAATGGGAGAAATGAACGAAATCCCACGATTTAAAACAAGGTTCTACTTCCAGTCATTTCCGCTTCTACGAAAGCCACGCCGAATCAGCTGTTCCGCCTATGCGGTCCAAAGGCTGCTTCTACGGCTCCTTCCCATGCCGCTTGTTCTCGCTTCTGCGATGCCCCTTCCGCAGATGCGATTCCACTTCTGCAAAATTTTGATCGCATGTGCGGTCCTTATGCTTTGGGCCAAAAACCGCTTACACTGCTTCCCGTTCACTTCTGCGCTGCAGCTTCTGCAGCCAACCAACTGCAGAAGCGAAGATACCAGCAAGCAAATACCTTCATCCCTCTTCCAAATTCCAATTGCGATCTGTTAATCACCTAGAATCCACCCGAGGCCCCTCAGGATCCCAACCAAGCATACCAACCAGTCCCAAAACATATTACGGACTTGATCGAGGCCTCAAATCAGATCAAATAACGCCAAACAATCAATCGACCTCCAATTCAAGTTTTATAAACTTTGGACTTTCCAACATCTACTTTCGGTGTTCAAACCTATCAAATCACGTCCGATTAACCTCAAATTTTGCACGCAAATCATATTTGACCTTAAAGACCTACTCCAGCTTTCGAAATTAGATTTCCACCCTGATATCAAAAAGTCAACCTACGGTCAAACTCTTCAAAAACCTTTAATTTTCTATCTTTATCCAAATGACTCCAAAATGACATACGAACCTCCCAATTGACTTTCGATCGCGCCCCTGTCACGACCCAATTTCCCAAACTAGTCGTGATGGCACCTCTCGTGAAGATATGGCCAGCCAACTAACCCAATTAGACCCCTTCCATATAATTAAACATGAAAGAAAGGCAAAATACGAATAAATGACATTAATTAATGAAATTTACAACTCAACGTAGCCCGACCAGGTGTCACAAGTCACGAGCATCTAGAAGAATTTTTTATACAACTACACGGTGTAAGTTATATAGATATAATCTAGAATCAAAAGGCAAGAAATTCGGTGTCGCGAACGGTGGCGGTCACCTTGCTCACCTATGATAGCGAATCCCCAACCAGCTCAAGCCGCTACTGGGTAAATCAATACATGCATCTGTACGCGAGGTACAGGGAGTAAAGTGAGTACTCCAAATCAGTGAGTAGTAAAAGTAAATAATAACTGAGCAGCAAGAAATCATGTAAACATCATGCTACATAGTACTGCGTAACCTCGTTGAGAAAACAGTGAAAACGTGAAAATCCTTTAGAAAATATGTTGACTCAGTTTGAAACCTCTTTTGAAAATATCTTTTTCCCAACAGTTAAGCAAATGAATGTGGAACAGGTAGTGCAAGTCAGCACCAAAGTAAGCCCCTCGGACACAACACTCCATTAACAAATAACACCATGTATCAGGTACATAGTGCTAGAAATAGCATGGAAGCCAATGAAATCCGAGTGTTGGAATGTCATGACAACTAATACAAATAGGAAAAAATGCATGAGTGCAATGCCATGCATATGAAGGTACGCTTCGGTACCCGCTGCAGCGTGCAACCCGATCTATTTAACGTCAACGGCGCTCACTGGGGATGTGTACAGACTCCGGAGGGTCTCCTACAGCCCAAGCGCAATATCAAGCCATCATGTGGCATCAACCAGACCCCCGGCCTCAAAATCAATATACACTGATGCGTCGTTCAGCCTGATCTAGGCTCAGTCTAGAAATGCACATGTAACATTGTTGTGGCGTGCAGCCCGATCCATGCTCGGTCCCAAAATACACATAAGCCACTCGGGCAATATTAACATGATAGTCCTCAACCCAAAAATCAATAAAATATTGTTATAGGTTTTTTAATATCTTAGAAAAAGGGCTTAGTTTGAAAAAACAGTATTACAACCTTGGATCGAGATCAAATAATATGCAAAGAAATGCGAAAAAAGTGATATCAATCCCTGAAGGATTCACATAGTTGGCACGAAGATAAAACATGGAAATCGGCCTAAATTATGTTGATAACAAGTAGTTTCAGTCAAATACACGGTAAAAATCAACAACCTGGGTGGACCAAGCCACAATCCCCAACGGTGCTCTACCCCACGCTCATATTCGCTGTGCAAGTTACCTTTATACAACACTATGATGTGCAAATACAGGGTTTCAAACCCTAAGGATATCATATATATGTGTTACTCACCTCGAACCGATGAAATCTCCAGCTCGGGACGCCTTTGCCACTTAAATCGGCCTCGACGCACGTCGTATCTAACCAAAATCAGAGCGAATACATCACAATATGCTAAGGGAACAATATCCAATCAAAAACAATAGAGAAATAGCAAAATCTCGAAACTAGCAAAACTCGAGCCCCAGGCCCGCCTCCCAAAAAAATTACAAAACTCACATTACCGGATTTCATGTCTCACAGCGAGTTCATACATACCAGGAACTCCATAAATCGGAGCTCAAATGACCTATCAAATCCCAATTTGAAATATCAAAAACTCAAGCCCTAGCTTTACCCATTTTTGAAGAATTTCAACCAATTTCCATGTTAACTCTATCATAATCTCCTGTTTTTAAGCCAAGGAACTTACCTCCAACAAATCATCCTTGAATCCCTCTTCAATTTGTCCCAAAGAGCTCTCAAAATACTCAACAATGGAGGAAAAGTGACTAAAACGCGCAGATGAAATGTTTATAAACTCACTGCCCAGCTCCTGCATTTCCTTCTACGCGATCGCGACCTAGGCCCCGCGATCCCATAACACAAAAATCCAGCCTCTCAAAATAACTCTATGCAAAGGCGATTAGATCCCTACAAACGCGATGCACTACCAACTAATATTAGACAATCGCGAACCTCTCACACGCGAACGCGATGGATGACAACCTTCCACTGCGCAAACGCGTGGCCACTGATGCGAATGCATAGGCTAAATTTCCTTGCCCTCAGGTTTACTCTACGCGTTCGCGACTCATCCCATGCGAACGCGATGAACAATATTTTTCTGCAAACCAACAGCTGAAACCTACAAATCTCAAGTCCAAAAATGGTCCGATTGACCCTCCGCAACCACCCCGAGGCCCCCGGGACCCCAACCAAAAGCACCAACATGTCATAAAACATTATCCAAACTTTTTCCAATCATCACAACACATCAAACAACACTGAAATCATCAATTCTCATCGCATTCAAGCCAAAGTTCTTTAAAAACTTCCGAAACACGCATTATATAAAAACTTTGAACCAAACGACGTTCGAATGACCTTAAATTTTGCACACACATAACAAATCACATATCAAAGCTACAACAACTCTCGGAATTCCGGTACGAGCTCCTAATAAAAACCTCACCTACGAACCGTAATTCGCCAAAATACTAACTTTGCCAATTCAAACCTAATTCTTCACCGGATCTCCAAAATCAGTTCTGATCGCACTTCTATGTCACAAATCACTTACGGAAGCTAACCGAATCACCGGAAATCACATCCAAACCTTCTAACTCATAAGTCAACGTCCGGTTAACGTTTCCAAAACAAGCCTTCCTTAGAGAGACTAAGTGTCTCATTTTCTACCGAACACTGATAATGAAACATGAAGAAGTATAAAAAGAGTAAAATAGAGCGGTAAGTCATGAGACGACGGTTTGGGTCTTTACATCCTCCCCAACTTAAACAAATGCTCGTCCTCGAGCGTATTCAAGGTTTTTCTAGAAGCTAACCAATAGCTGAATGATCTTACCAAGTGTATGCACGTGGGTGATCCCACGTCACCCTATCCCGCATAGGTCTGATAACACAACATAGTCGAAATTTCACAAATCAGTCTAGTCCATAAACCATAGGACCACATTGCACTTTCCGAAATCCTACACAAGATCACAACCTCACGTCTATACTCAGAATAAGCCCGAACCAGCTGTAACAACCCTAAATCATATGATATACTACATAACCCAAACACTCGAAATGATAACTTCTATTTAAAACAGTTGCCCATAACACCCGAGTACGGTAGAAAACCTTTTATTAGCTAAATTCTTATTCCAACACTTTCATATATTGCCAGCTCGAAATGAAACACGCGATAAACTCTAACCATGCCTCAGATCAACCATTCATGAAGCCACTTCCCTCTCACTAATATCATAATAGATTTCTGGGCCAAACCTCGATATTATCCCTCTAACAAGCTTAAATAAAATCTGTTCGTATTCATTAATGACTCAAACGAAAGAGTTGTACCTCACTCTCATCGGTACCATTACAACACAAGGATGAAACCCAATCTCAAATCACAGGGATAGAACACCTGAATCTACTCTGAAAGGTCATATCTCCACGTGGCCTTGCTACAAAGCGCGATCCTATCCAAACAATGTTACACATGAAACCCCTCAAGTCGACATGCTCAAAATCGACCGCCACACATAATTTGATGTCTGAAGCACAAGCAATTTATTACACCCACGGTGAAGCAAATAACATATGACACGCAACTCGATAGGTCACAATCAATACTCCATTTACCGAGCAACACTCAATTACTCTTCCCGCTCGACTTTCTCTATGAATCCTCAATAGAACCACACCACATGTGCCCATATCCAACAAATCATAACGTCTCACAGCACATAAAGCAACTCATAGATCTCCCAAAATCACCAACAAGTTCAATAACGATCGAATCGACCTATCCCTTAACAATACAACTCGAGGCCAACAAAGATAACTCAAGCTAAATACGTAGCCACATCGGCATGTCAACGAACTCAATTCCAAGAAGCCTGGAGCTGCTCCTCCCACTACTGTAGCTCTTGCCAGAGCCGTACGATACAGTGCACGGCACCAAATAAATACCGAAATCTACAATCTTGCCCAGTGATATACCCGGCCCCAAGAAACAAATCCAAAAACCAGAACAGCATCAATGGTAGAAACCTCTACACTGACATCCTCCACAAAGGTCCGACTAAGAAAATCAACCCTTCCCAGCAGTTCTCTAGTCTTTGGAATACAATCCACTCTGCTAGAACATAATCAGATGCACCTCGCCCCGCAACCTGTGGTATTTTACTACATAGCCCATAGCATAATAGACTAGAATAACCCAACACTGAGACATCCAGTCTACACTCCCATATACCAAGCAAAGAAAGATCCACTCGGGCATCCAAATCCCAATAGCCGCTAACTGTACCAATTCACATGATCCACAACCACTACATAGTCTGTACCTGAGAACTCCAAGTCTCCAACTCCATATAGCACATGAATCACTATACTTGAGCCCAAATTCTGCATTATGAATACATATAATACCTCGAGTACCCAATCATTCCATGAAGGACATTCAAAAATTCCCCTGTGCCATCAAACAACTCAGATATCAACTATCGATCTGGAAAGAAAGTGCCTCAATACTCTTGAAGTATCATCAGCCCGATCACATTACCCTTCTTCTAAGACATATACTCTCGTCAAATCACTTCCAATTAGAATTACCATTTCCTTGATTATCTGAGGCTATCCATTGCCTAAGGATTTTATGAACTACTTTTCAGAACTTAACCGTAACTCATCTAACCAAGAACTTCCGCTGATCCCATTAGGAAGAAGAATCAGTACACATTCTATGCTTCGCATACGCATAGAATGATATATACATCTCCAAACCAGGGTAAACCCAACAAGGGCGATCTCCCAATTCCATTTGCACAAGTTAAATTGCCAGGACTAAATCTTTTTATCCAAACCAAGCCAAGCAAGTTGTCAGGACTCAAAGCCTTGATGCACAATACCTGTAAGGGCTCATTACCGCGAACACACTTCACTATTTCGATTTGGTCTACTATCAAGCTATTCTATCTATTTAATTCCTTCTGGTTAATCATCAACTTGATATTCACTCTTGTTGTAGCACCACAATGCCTCAACCTGGGTTTACCACACGAGATCGAACATAAGATCATATTGTCTAAGACCCATAGGCCACTAAATACTTTCTCCAATGTTCCCAAAATACCAATTCCATAACACTTTACCTTGAAGAACTTCCCGCGAATCTGAATTCGTTACAATTACTTTCCAAATATCGATACATAGGATCCCATAATCAATATAAAAATACCACAAGTCTTGAGGCTTTTCCAATAAAAACATAGTCTCTACCCAGATACACAACCGTAAGATACCTGATTGTTTCATGTAGAATATTGAACACAATAAAACCATTCTCGAGATTTATTTACTTCATATTCGATTTGCAATTCACCTGGCTTAACGAACAGAATCACTCGTGCGTTATTAGCACTCTGACACCATAGAATATGATCTCATTCAAATACAAACAACCATCTTCCTTCTCCATACACTGAGCATTCTTTATCAACAACAGCTCAAGACATCCTAGTATTTCCGCACATCTATGAAGCGCCATATGACCTTTGTCAAAATTTTGCTCCACTTGTGCCACCCTCGGCTCAATTTCTGTAACCAAAACTGATCCGCCAACATACCTCGAAATTGAACCACATAGCACATAACCGTGCAGTCAGCTAATCAATAGCAACCTCCCCAACTTCACTCGAAGCCATATAACAGGACACACTCAATAATCCATAATACTTTTACTCTAATGATTCCACAATATCATGGTGAGATTAAACTCAAAGCATCTACCCGTTTGTGAAAACACATATAATCTAGTACTGTAATCATATATGCTTCTCGCATCCATCTCTACATCAGTTGAGTCCACTCTCTTAAGCGACCCCAGATTCTCAAAATTTCAACACGTACCCTTCAGTTATACATGAGACCTTCTAACATACGCATAAGGATCATACCACTTAAAAACACCCCGCAAGAGATAACCCACCTACTTCGCCTCAATTCAGTACTTTGGCATACATTCCACCATCGTATACGTTACACAGTCATTAGTCTACCTGAATCTGAACTCATACCGCCACATGCAATGCATTACCCTCTCCAACTAGGAGACACAAAAAAATTCTTCACGCGACCATAAATTGGGCTACACATCAAATCATATTAGTAAACGAATCACTTAACAGTTCATCTATTATCCAGCAGACTTCTTCGTCTCTACCAAGTCATATAATTACATCTCGCAATACTAACATACTCATCACATGAATACAAAACCACCTTTCCGTCTAATATGGACAATATCGAAAATATAAGTTCAAAACATTTGCTCACATGATCAGCACCTCAGTTCTCAAGCCATAGGCAAGATCCGACCTCAAGTCCTCCAGACTGGCCCAATATCAAACTCATAGAGATCACATCTCGCCCTTTGATCGGGGAATCACAAGCCATCAAGGCACATCTGATACTGAGTGTTAATATGCGCATACAAACGCATGGAAGGATATTCAAGAGTTTCTTTTCAAGATGAATCAAGGACGCACGATAAGAGTTCAAGAATATGAAGATTTACTAAAGGTTCTGCAGCCTCACAAGGATAAATATGGATATCTTTGTATCGATCCGCGAGACTCTACTAAACCTGCTCATGACTCGTGAGACCTAGTAACCTAGGCTCTGATACCAACTTGTCACGACCCAATTTCCTAAACTAGTCGTGATAGCACCTCTCGTGAAGACAAGGCCAGCCAACTAACCCAATTAGACCCCTTCAAAATAATTAATCATGAAAGAAAGGCAAAATACAAATTAATGACATTAATTAACGAAATTTACAACTCAAGGCAGCCTACCGGGGTATCACAAGTCACGAGCATCTAGAAGGATTTTATATACAACTACACGGCCTAAGATACATGGATATAATCTAGAATCAAATGGGAAGAAATTAACGCTGGCGGTCACCTTACTCAGCTATGATAGCAAATCCTCAACTAGCTTAATCTGCTACCGGGTAAATCAATACCTGCATCTACACGCGAGGTACATGGAGTAAAGTGAGTACTCCAACTCGGTGAGTAATAAAGGTAAATAATAACTGAGCAGCAAGAAATCACGTAAAGCAAGTCATCATGCTATATACTATAGTGTAACCCCTTTGAGAAAATAGTGAAAACGTGAAAATCCTTTAGAAAATGTCTTGACTCAGTTCAAAACCTCTTTTGAAAATATCTTTTTCCCAACAGTTAAACAAATGAATGTGGAACAGGTAGTGCAAGTCATCACATAAGTCAGCCCCTAGGGCACAACACTCCATTAACAAATAACACCAGCTATCAGGTACACAGTGCAAGAAATAGCATGAAAGCCAATGAAATACGAGTGCTGGAATGTCATGAAAACTAATAAAAATAGGAACAAATGCATGAGTGCAAAGAAATGCATATGACGGTACGCTCCAGTACCCGCTGCGGCGTGCAACCCGATCCATTTAACGTCAATGGCGCTCACTAGGGGTGTGTACAGACTCTGGATGGGCTCCTGCAGCCCAAGCACAATATCAAGCAATTTTGTGGCATCACCAGGCCCTCGGCCTTAAAATCTACATAACACCGCTGCATCGTGCTGCCCGATCCATGCTCAGTCAGTAAATGCACATGTAATACTGCTGCAGCGCGCAGCCCGATCCATGCTCAGTCCATAAATTTACATAAGCCACTCGGGCATTATTAACATGATAGTCCTCAGCCCAAAACGTCAATAAAATATTATTTAAGTTTTTTTCAAATCTTAGAAAAAAGGCTGAGTTTGAAAACAGTATTAAAACCTTGGACCGAGATCAAATGATATACAAAATATTGCGAAAATAGTAATATCAATGTACATACATGGCAATCAGCCCAAATTATAATGATGACAAGTAGTTTCAGTCAAATAAGTGATAAAAATCAATGATCGAGACGGACCAAATTACAATCCCCAACGGTGCTCTACCCCACGCTCATATGTGGCGTGCAAGTTACCTTAATACATCACTATATTGTGCAAATTCGGGGTTTCATACCCTCAGGATATCATTTACAAGTACTACTTACCCCCGAACCGGTGAAATCTCTAGCTTGTAACACCTTTGCCCCTCAAATCGGCCTTCACGCGTGTCGTATCTAACCAAACTCGGAGTGAATAAGTCACAATATGCTAAGGGAACAACATCCAAACGAAAACAATTTAGAAATAGGAAAAATCTCGAAACTAGCAAAACCCGAGCCCTAGGCCCGCTTCTAGAATAAATTACAAAACTCACATTACCGGATTTCATGTCTCGCCACGAGTTCATACATACCAAGAACTCTACAAATCCGAGCTCAAATGACCATTTAAATCCCAATTTTAAGAATAAAAAACTCAAGCCCTAGCTTTACCCATTTTTGAAGAATTTCAACCAATTTCCATGTTAAATCTATCATAATCTCCTGTATTAAGGCCAAGGAACTTACCTCCAACCAATCTTCGTTGAATCCCTCTTCAATTTTTCCAAAAGAGCTCTAAAAATACTCAATAATGGAGGAAAAATGACTAAAACTCGCTGATGAAATGTTTATAAACTCACTGCCCAACTCCTGCATTTCCTTATACGCGATCATGACCTAGGCCCCGCGATCGCGTAACACAAAAATCTAGCCTCTCAAAATAACTCTACGCGAACGCGATTAGAGCCCTGCGAACGTGATGCACTACCAACTAATATAAACAATCGCGAACCTCTCACACGCGAACGCGATGGCTGACCAACTTCCACTGCGCGAACGTGTGGCCACTTATTCGAACAAATAGGCAAAATTTCCTTGCCCTCGGATTTACTCTAAGCATTCGTGACTCACCCCATGCAAACACGATGAACAACATTTTTCTGCAACACTATCAGCTGAAACCTGCAAATCTCAAGTCCAAAAATGGTCTGATTGACCCTCCTAAACCACCCCGAAGCCCCCAGGACCTCAACCAAAAGCAGAAACATGTCTTAAAACATTATCCAAAGTTGTTCCAATAATCAAAACACATCAAACAACACTCAAACCATCAATTCTCATCGGATTCAAGCCTAAGTTCTTTAAAAACTTCTGAAACACGCATTCTATCAAAATCCAACCAAACGACGTCCGAATGACATGAAATTTGCACATACAACACAAATCACATATCAAAGCTACAGCAACTCTCGGAATTCCATTCCAACCCCGGATAAAAATCTCACCTACCAACTGGAATTCGCCAAAATACTAACTTCGCCAACTCAAGCCTTATTCTACACCGGACCTCTAAAATCAATTCTGATCACACTCCTAAGTCATAAATCACTTCCAGAAACTAACCAAATCACCGGAAATCACATCCGAACCTTCTAACTCATAAGTCAACATCCGGTTGACTTTCCAAAATAAGTCTTCCTTAAAGAGACTAAGTGACTCATTTTCTACCAAAACCAATCCAAATCAACTCTAACACATCAAATACTGATCTTTAAACATGAAGAAGCATAAAACGAGTAAAACAGAGTGGTAACTCATGAGACGACGGGTCGGTCGTTACATCTCCAACCTCTAGAATCACCATACAGAGCTACTCCCAGTCTTGGAATCCCAAAGGGACATCGATAACGCTAAAATGTACTCCAAGCCAAATTTAAGAAATTTCTTCCAAAATGCTAACTTCCACAATAGGCTTCAAACCATACCCGGGTTATCCAAAACCCGAACCGGGCATACGCCCAAGTCCGAAATCAGCATACGAACCTACTGGAACCTTTAGATCTTGATTCTGATGTCGTTTACTCAAATTTCCAATCTTAGCCATTTTCTCCAACTTAAGGCTTCTGAAATGAGAATATTCATTTAAACTTAACTCCGAACTTTCTGAATTTCAATTCCAACCATACACACAAGTCAATATACCTGAAATGAAGCTGCTCATTTCCTCAGACTGCTGAACGACGCGCTAGAGCTCAAAACGACCGGTCGGGTCGTTACACTTTAACTACATATATAGCATGTTAGAGCATATTTTAGTGTATTTATCCATTGTATTACAAAAGTGTTAACGGATTATATTTATATTGTTTAGATATTAAATACAGAAGTGATTTTTAATTTTGACAAATGTTAACTTTAAAAGAGACCAACTTTGATCGCTAATTATCGTGAATAACAAATTTCATTTATATTATTTAGATGATTTTTAATCTTGACCAATATTAACCTGCATTTAAAATAATTATTTAATTATTTTTTCCAATTTATCGACCAATATTGGTCGATTTTTTGATAGACCAATTCTGTCGTCAAATTTTAGTTACATTTTTCCGAATTTTTAGGAGTGTAGCACCTATGAATTAGTTAGGTTGACCAAATGAAGAAGTTTATTGTTGAACAAGTTAAAAAGCATTCGCCTGATATTTTTTAACAAGTTTATTAGAGATTGTTAGTTTTTTTTTATTTATTTGACTTTGGGATTAGGGGTGTGCATTCGATTTATCGGTTCGATTTTGACCCTTATCGATAATTATTTATCGATTATCGATTTGTACATATGCTTATCGTTATCGTTTCAATAAGGTTTCGATTTTTTCGATTTCGATTTATCGATTTTGGGGTCTTTTCGATTCGATTATCGATTACACCAATAAGAAAATTTGCGGGATTCCACGGAAAGTATATCGCTATAAACGCGCCTAACTTATATGGACAAAAAGAAGCTAAAATAAGACGAAACCATTTATAACATAAAAAATGTATTAACAAGCACATGCAAGAAAACTAAAGTAAGGAATCAAATGTATGTCACCAACACTCCAACAGTATAAAAAAATAAAAAAAGACAAAATACACCATCATGACTAATTTTATTTCCATAAATTTGAACTTCATTCCCTTGATCTTTAAATATGATTATTCCTTAAATGTGGTAGAAGAAATAATAGGGTAAGAGACTTAGAGTAAATGAAAGGGTATAGATTAGGCAAAATGATATTATATAGCCGCTTTCAAAATAGTAGCGGAATATATATACATTATGTATCTTATATTAATCTACACAAATAGGTAATTATTCGTTTTATAAGTGTCTACAGTGAGGGGTGTGCATTCGATTTATCGATTCGATTATAACCCTTATCGATAATTACTTATCGATTATCGATTTGTACATATGATTATCGTTATCGTTTCAATAAGGTTTCGATTTTCTCGATTTTGATTTTTTCGATTTCGATAACAAATAATCGATTCGATTTATCGATAAACCGATTCGAATGCACACCCCTATTTGGGATCACAAATGACCACCCCTTACAACACACACTATTTAATAAAAAAATTTGAGTTTGAATCCACCAAAAAAAGTTCCAACGTCTGAAGCAGCCTTATCCCTTTTATCTTTTTTTTTTTTTATGTCTTGAAAATGGATTCTTTAATTTATAATTGCAGGTTCATGGCTCCAGAGCATCATGGCCACTTCCGAGAAACCAAGTTAGTGTGTAGATTTCTGAAGAGATAACGAACCAAATGAAAAGAAGAATTAAAAAAGAAGAAAAAAGGGCATTATCGAAAAGATAGTACTGCACTTATTTATGAATATTTCTAACTATTTGTTTACATGGTCCTCGAACTGGTCATTGGAAATCCCACATGGTAGGGAAACAGTGCTATAAATAGTTGTTACTACAACAATAACGATTCAGTAAAATTTCATTAGTGAAGTATGGGAAGGATAATGTGTACGCGCACTTTACCCCTACCCTAAAAGTGTATAGAGACTGTTTCCGAAAGCTAAGACCCTCAGCTCAAGAAGACAAAAGAAGACAATATCAGTACTACTACAGAAATCATAGGGAAAATAGTAATAACATAAAAACCAGAAGGTAATTATAAAGCAGAAGCGATAGCCAGTAAATAGGCCTGGAACTATGAGAAATGAAAGAGTAGTAAGAAACAAAATTGCCACTAGCTATCTTAGACAAAGACCCTACCAGACTATTCTCACAAAGGTACGAGGTAAGGCAAGACTCAACTACGATCTCCTAACATAAAATCCTAATACTTGACCTCCACAGTTTCCTATCAAAGGCCATGTCCTCGGAAATCTGAAGAATCATCATGTCCTGCCTGATCAACTCTCCCCAATACTTCTTAGGCCGCCCTTAGCTACCTCTTCTCGTTTCCTCCACAGCCAGCTCACGCCTCTTTACCGGAGCATTTGGGCTTCTCCTCTGTTGATGCCCGAACCATCTGAGCCTCGCTTCCCAAATCTTGCCGTCAATGGGAGTCACACGCACCACCGAATCTCATCATTTCTAATCGTATACATTCTAGTGTACCCGCACATCTACCTCAGCATCCTCATCTCTGCTGCTTTCATCTTCTAGATATGAGAGTTCTTAACAAGCCAACACTCATCCCCAAACATCATAGCCGGTCTACCCACCGGTTTATGGAACTTACCTTTGAGTATTGGTAGCACTCTCTTGTCACACAAGATAACAGATGCTAACCTCCACTTTATCCATCCCGCCTCAATACGGTGTGTGACATAGTTGTTATTACCATCCGTGTATTTTATATAGTTATAGCAAGTTTATTATTTCATTTTTAGGCTATTGAATTTGTTTTACTATAAAATATACACGTTATTTCATTTTTACAAGTTTTTTTGACATGACAGTGTTAATTATCTACATCAGGGGGGAGTAGGGTACTTGTATTGTTGATCTATTGGGCATAATTTTATATATTTTTTAATGTTACTTTACTCATATTTTGATCGTGTTTTGGTGCTATTTAATGGTGAATATGCCTAACTTATATTAATTATTAATTTTTATACTTATTCTGTCTGGTGGTTTAGGACTTTTAGATACAAAAATTGAATAAAAATATTCTTCAGTTAAAGGAACAAAGTCTACAAGCTTCGCTTGCAACTTAGCATGCATGCGAAATGAAGAGCCAACAGCTTTACCAGTGAAGTTTCAGGAAGGCCTCCACGCCTTACCTTAGCATCCATACCCGGGGCCAGCAGAGTTGGGGGAATAAGGTTTTGATGCGAGGCATTCACCCTAGCATCTGCTGTTGGGAAATTCAAGCTGAAGTGGACACGAAATATTTAGCTTAGCATCAATCCCTGAAGCTGAATCCAAAAAGAAAAAGGAGAATTTTGGCACACAATTTTTGTACACAATATATAAAAGAAAAATACAGTTTTCAGGTCATCTAACAAACTTGAAAGCAGAGAGAAGCCTTCATAGATTTTGAAAACCGTGCAATTCATCTTAAGCTCTAATTTTTTCCCTTATATTACTGATTATTATGTATTCTTGGGAATTAGTTGAGATTGCTACTATGACTATGTGTAGCTAAATTCGTTTATTCTGGGGTTAAGTTTTAACATGAATGTTGATTTTCGAAGATTTATTTGATGATTTAATTTTATCATATTGGGCCGTTTATTCATATCTTAAGCCTAATTATTTTACCGCATAACTAACAGTGAAATATTATATATGAATCTTGAGTTGAACATGAAAGAGGTAATTCTTGAGTGCAATAGGATTGAATAAAGCGCGATATTGAACATAGTCATTGGAGAATTTATTTATGAATACCAATAGAAATATACCTACCTATTTGTTGTGTTTAGACGACTGTGCAAGAAATTGTTAATGTGTTCTTTTTATCTCTAATCTCATAGAAATATGATGTTTAGAATACATTGAATAGATGAGTGTAGAAGTTGTCAAATTTCTACGAGTGTTGTCGTCCTTGCAGGTTAACAACTAAGATAAATTAATAAGTCAAGTCGATTGAAGAATTCAATAAGACTGTTACATAATCATGACCCATAATATTATTTCTTATTAAATTAAACCCTTTGTGCTAAGATGTGATGACCCGACCGGTCGTTTTTTAAATTTATGCCTCGTTCCCCAATTAACTGCTTCCCCTAAGTCCATTTCTGCTATTTAGGTTTGCTGGGACGTTCGGTGTTATGACTCGGAGTGTTTTGGGACACTTAGTCCCTAAATGAAAGTTTAAGTGTTGGAAAGTGGTCTGTAATCGAAACAGTGTGAAGAAGACCTCGGAATGGAAATCTGATGGTTCTGTTAGCTCCGTTAGGTAATTTCAGAATTGGGAGCGTGTTCAAAATGTATTTTGAATGTCCGCAACTCATTTAGGCCAAAAATGCCGAAAGATAGAATTTGGAGGTTTCCGGGGTGATAGTGAATTTTTTATCCGAGGGTCGGAACGGTATGGCGAATGTTTCTGTAGCACCATCATGTCATTTGGGACGTGCGTGAAAAATTGCAGGTCAATCGGACGAGTGTTTGTTAATTTTTGGATCGAAAGCGTGTTTTGGATGAACTATAAGTTCTTAGGCTTGAATCTTTGATTTAATCGGGTTTCCGGCGTTGTTTTAGATCTTTTAAGAATTGGTGCAGGTTTGAATAAGATATTCGGTGGTATTGGTGCTTTTTGTTTGGGTCTCGAGGGCCTCGGAATGATTTCGGATAGTCGACGGGTAGAATTTCTAAAGTGTGCAGCGGCAGATCTTCAGCCTTATGGTATTTTCGCTTTTGCAGTTCCCAAACGCAGAAGCGGTTTGGCTCACAATAGAAGTGAGTTTGGATTTTTCCTCAGAAGCGGAAACCGAGGTTTAATGAGAAGTTGCAGAAGCGACTCGTGGTCCGCATATGCGGGACCGCAAAAGCTGTCCCTTGTCCGCTGAAGCGGAAAGCACTGTTTGTTGATACCCAATTTTTTCGATGTATTTTTGTACCCAAAATACTTTAAAAGTAGCATATATGTGCATATATAAACACACCAAAGGGGTTTGGCATTTTTAATGATTTTTAAACTAATTTATGGCCTATATTTACACCATAAAATACAATAATTTATCCCAAAACTTGCAATTTTGGAGAATAATTTATTTTATTCTCATATTTACATCAAAATATAGCTAACATGATTTTTTGCATATTTTTACAAATTCGCTTTGTATTTTTAAAACTAAATTGCATGTAATTGCAATACTAGCCTCTTTAAGATTTAATAATATTTTTATTAATAAAAATTGATCTCAATATTTCTAATTTAATATTTACAAATTATTTATTGACTCAGTACCTTTAATTTGCTATTTTAAAAAAATATTATTTTAATAAAATAAAATGGAAAAACTGGCTATTTCAATTGTAGCCTCAATTCATTTCAATTTTAACCACAATTCCATTTCTATTTCAGCCAATTTCAAACCCAAATTGGGCCATCCCAATTCCAACGCTGACCCATTAAACTAAATCGACATGTGTCCCCTTCTATCTGAGTCGTTGATCATTTTGATCAACGGCCCAGGATCATTCTTTCCTTTTTAATTCCAAATGGCTTAGCCCTAACTCTCATTCTCACTTCGACAGCCGCCTCTGGTTCTTCTCGCTCTCTCGATCTCTCTCAACCTCTGAAACCCTAAAAGCTACCTACCCCCTCTCCGACCCAAAGTCCACCGGAATCCATGCCTAATCTGGTCATGGATGATCTCTACTCACCATCTCCTGCTCATATGGGCATGTTCGCTAAAGATTCGAGGCTAGACCTCGAGGGTCTTCCTCCAAACCTTGGCCGATTCGAGATTCTTTGGCCGTTCTCGGCCTTGCTCCAGCGTACCTTGGCCTTTCGATCCTGGATTCGACCTTATCAACTCAGAGCCGTGCTCAAGACTTCCAAGCCTTCTCGTCTTTTTGGGTTCTCAGAAACCCTAGCCGAATCGAGGTTCCATTTTTCTTATCCTTTTAGATCTGTGCTAGATCTATGCTATATTTGACATTTTGAGTATTTTCTCCAAATTTCCTTTTTAAAATCGTCGGTTTTTAAAAATTAAGGTTTCTAGAAGTATTTTTATTCTTGATGTTCTTTTCTTTTAGATGTTTGTATGTATTATGCTCGTATGTTTTCCTCCTCCATTATGCATGTATTTTTGCTCACATGATTAGTCTGTTTTCTTTTCGTTCTTCTACCATGTGTATTTACTACTATGTTTCTCAATGTTTTGTTTTTCTAAACTATGTTCGTGTTCAATGTCAAGCATGCTTCATATGTTCTGTTTAAACCCCCATCTTTTCTTAAGTTTAGAAGTTGTCTGAACATGTTTTTCATGCCTCAGAATGGTTTTTATTTCCCTGATTGTTTCTGTATTTTCCTGATTCTCACGAGACTTTTTGAGCCTATTTACTTGCCTTCTCATTTCTGTGTTTGATTCAAGGGGGAAACCCTAGAATTTGGGAGGGGGGGGGGTTCCTTGATAAATCAAATTAGGGTTCCACTTTGGGGACCCTGTATCTTCATACTCACTATGAGTCTCTAGTTGAACTCGTATTCTTTTGTTTATGATTCTAAGCACTTCAATGTTAGACCCTTCTGTTTGAAGTGTTTTTTTATATGTGAGAAACTCCTCTTTCAAAATTTTGGTGATTGTTTGATTGATTTTGAATCCCTTTGATAGGGTCTTGACTGATTGTCACTGATTTTCTTTAGTTAAGTCCTCTTTACCTATTTCTGATTTGGTTCGTTCGACTTAAAACCCGGCATGCTGATGTTGTTAATTTTTGTATTGATTCCCTTTCCTTTATCTTTGCAAATCAAGTATAGTCAAACTCTTTCCTTAAATAAGTCTCATGTCTTTTCCCATCATATGCTGATGTGAAGGACTTTACTGAAATTCCCTTTTCTTAATTACATGCTCCCGTTTGAAATTAAATCCCTTGACTACAGGAAGAATATTTGAGATTGATTTTTTTTAAAAAGGTTTTCTTGCCTTTCTTATTTTCTTCTCTGCACTATATAAAGGGTTTAGCCCTCCTCTTTTCAACACATACAGACAGACACAGTAGAGAACAAAAAAATGAAGAAAAAAAAGTAACAAAGCAATAGGTAATCTGTTTTCTCTCAACATACAGACCAGTTCTATTTTCTACTTTTTTTCTTCTGAAATACCTTTAAGTTCTTCTAAAATCCTCGAGTGTTCTACTGAAATTCTAAGTTGGTTCTGTTGTTTGTTTGTTGTGATTATATGCTATTCCTTTCTATTACTTTGCAATTGGTATGTCCATCTCATTTTAATATTGCTCCTCCACTATGTATTTTACATTCCAGTTCTGGTATACTTTTCCTTACTGCTTTTTCTACAATGTTATCAATACCATTCTAATGTGAATCCTCTTACCCTTTACCCCCTTTATGTGTGAGTTATGGTTCAAAGAATGAAAACACTCTAATATTGTTGTCTACGTTTCTAAACTAGGTTTTTTTTAGCTCCTTAAATCAGTCAATTCCCACTTCTCTTTTCCCTTTTATGTGTTGAGCCTAACTTGGGTCAGGTGGTGTTCTAATCAACATTCGGACTCAGGTCTGTCCCTCAAGGTCTGCTTCTAACTTGCTTGACCAAACAAATGGTCAGGGGTGTGCCAGTCTACACATATAGCTGGGTATGACTACCATTTGTTATGGTTCCCCCAATCACTTTTCGCTTACTCTTAGCTATTAATTTATGCCCCTCCCTTGCAAGCCATGATTTGGGACCCCTGAGCTCCCTCTGAACTTTGATTCCTAGGGTTGGCTATTCCACACTGCACTATTCTAATTCTAATGGTATCCTGAGTGTAAGCACACCTTGGAACCCTTGAGATTCCTTGGAACTTTGAAACACTTTGGATAAAGAGAAGGCTTTGGAAATCTGGATTCTGAAAGTTGGCTAATCACATCTTATTAGGCATTTAGCCTGATTTAGGTACCTTGGATGCAACTGTTGGTTTTTAATGTATTTTATATTTTCTTTCCTCTTTTATGGTTCTGTTATAATTTGTATAAAGGAATTTTGGGGAATATCAAAAAAGTGTGTGGGATGGGTTTTACTTCCTAGCATCAATAAAGGATAAATATCTTGTCTATAGTGTTTTAACGTTAAATTATGCTAGAAGCCACCTAGATACCATGTCTGTAGGGTTTTAACGCTTAATTATGCTACAAGCCACCTAGATAGCATTCCTATAGGGTTTAATGTTTAATCATATTGCAAACCATTAGAAATATTGCCTATTGGAATTTAACCTTCATGTAAATCAATGCATATAGAAATCATGTCTTTAGGAACTGCATCCTTATTAGGCAAACTCTACGGCTAGTTAAGTAATCATTTTTTTCATCAGTTTAATAACAAGTGTAAATATCAAATGTAGATATCATGCCTATTGGATTTTGTATCAAACTCGACTAATTCATTTATAGAAATATCAATTTGTCAAATGGTCGTTAACGTTTTAATTCAGTAATGTTTCCAAAAGCCTCCATCTTTTAATAAGTTCTTCAAATCCGCACCTTCTCTGAAACAGTTTCTCTCTTAAAGTTCTGCCTAAACATTTTTTTCCTTCTAAATTTGGGTTTTTCAGAACTCCTCTTTTAAAAAAGTTCTGCAGTTTGCTCTTTTCCTTAAATAATTCTGCCTTCTTCTCTAAAATTTTTACAACTACTTCTATGTTCAGGTAGTCTGCATACCTTTCTTTAACACTCATTTTTTTAAAACTTCTGCAATCTATACTGTCTTTTCAAAACATTTCTACAACTATGGCCTAGGAACATCATTATGTCGAAGAATCTGCATTTAATTCTTAGAAATTTGGGTGAAGAATTGAAGAACTAGGGCATGGGTTTTGAAATGAAAACTTGGGATTTGAGGGAAGCATTTGACCTTCGATTTTGGTAAATTTTATATGTACGGACTCATGGCGAGACGAGGAATTCGGTGATGTAAAATTTGTAATTTTTCGAGAAGTGGGCCCGGGGATCGGGTTTTGCCAACTTCATGATTTTCAGTGTTCTTCGAGTCTTTTCGATTGGGTTATGTCCTATTAGACTATTGTAATGTATTCATTGTGGTTTTGACCAAATATGATGCGCGAGGAGGTCGATACGAGTGGAAAGGGCATTATGAGCTAGTCTCCGACCCGCTTGAGGTGAGTAATAGATTTAGATGATGACCCGAGGGTTTGAAACCCTGGTATATCACACTGTGACACTATATTGAGGTGAAACACGTACTCTACGGCTATTGCGGTGTCGTTTGTGGATGGGGACTATGGCATAGTCCGTCCGAGTGATGTTCATACTGTGTTATTGACTAAAAGGTTATTAGTAAACATCCTACTAGATTGTTATGCGGATATTTGGGCTGCGTGCTGATTATTTGAATCCCTTAGGGACTATTTTCACTGTTTCCATGATGTTGAGCACGTTTCATGCTATCAGTCCTAAGTTAGACACTGTCTCGAAATGATTAGTAAAATTCTAAGGTTTTTAAACACTTAAGTATAATTCCTGAAAATTGGAACTAAAAGTGATAAATTTGAGTGTGTTTCGTGTGGCTTGCATGCATATACCAGGAATTGTTGTGGATCGGGCTGCATGTCGCAGCGAATGCTATGATGATATTGCTATTAGGCTGTAGGATCCCCTCCAGAGTCTGTACGCCGCAACGGTCATGTGCATGGCATTGCATTCATGCATTGATATCTATTTGTCTACCTGTCATTGATTTGTTGTTGTTTCACTGTTAAATGTGCTAAGTCGTTAGTTTTTTATTTACATTGTGGTATTTCGAGATTTTTTACCTTCATTAATTATATATGTCTACTACTACTGAGTGGGAAGTACTCACATTACTCCCTGCACCATGTGTGCAGATTCAGGAGCATCGGGAGCTTAGTTGTACTATTGTAGTTCCCAGACTTATCTGAAGTTGTCAAGGTAGCTACCAGGCGTCTGCAGGACCCGAGTCTTCCACTATCACTTTGTTTTCAGCATCTTAGACTCTTATTTGTTTTGATTTGCTACTCAGTTGTATTTAGAGGCTCTAGACTCATGACCCCAAATCTGTTGGGAGTTGTATTGGTATTGCATAAGATTTTCCGTACTATTTCTATTTATTTTCACTGGGTGAACTATATTATCTAAAAACTTAACTCTATTAATTGGTAATGGCTTTTCGTACTTGGGTTGAGAGTGTTCAATGGTCGGGCCTGCAAAGAAAATTTTTATTGGGCGCCATCACAACAGGGATTAGGTCGTGACAAGTTGGTATCAAATCCTAGGTTACTAGGCCTCACGAGTCATGAGCTTGTTAGTAGAGTCTTACGGATCATTACGGAGATGTCCGTATTTATCCTCGAGAGGCTGCAGAAGCTATTGGAAAAACTTCATATTCTTGAACTTTTATCGTGCGACTAACTTGTTCTGAGACATAAACTTTTGTATTCTATTCTCTCGCAGATGGTGAGAACTCGTGCTACTGAACATGACGGACGACCCCCATTGCCACCCGCTAGAGGCCGTGGTCGTGGTCAAGACAGACCAGCGAGGGAAGCACCTGCAGATCCACCAGCTGCCCAGGTTCAGGACCAGCCTCCAGCTGTAGATGCTCCAACAGCACATGTTCAGGCACCAGGATTGCCGATTGTGATTCCTGGTCTCCATGAAGCTTTAGCTCAGATTTTATCCATCTGCATTTGCCTTGCTCAGGCTGTCTCATCCACAACTGCAATAGCTACTTCTCAAACCAGGGGTGGTCGGCAGACCACCGCTGCTCGCACACTCAATCAGGGTGTTCAGGGATTGCAGATACCGCGAGAAGCCCCAGCTCAGCTAGTTGCACCAGTTGTACCAGTTGCCCCAGTTGTACCAGTTGCCCCAGTTGCACCAGTTGCCCAGTTGCCCCTGTCGTACCAGCTCCAAACTTTGTTGTTCCAACTATACCAGATGATGAGCAGTATCGACTCAAGAGGTTTGATAGACTCCAGCCTCCGACGTTCAGTGGTACTGAGGGCGAGGATGCCCAAGGATTTCTAGACAACTGTCAGCGTATGCTTCACACTGCAGGGATATTGGAGTCAAGTTGAGTGGATTTTACTACTTTCCAGTTCTCAGGGCCTGCATTTACATGGTGGGAGGAGTTTGAGAGGCGTAGGCTTGTTGGATCAGCGCCCCTTACTTGGCAGCAGTTCTCCACTCTCTTTTTGGAGAAGTATGTAGCGCCGTCTCGCATAGAGGAGCTGTGTCATCAGTTTCAGTGGTTGATTCAGGGGGACATGACTGTGAGGAGAGGGAGGCCAAAAGGCCTCGCAGTTCAGGTAGCTTCAGTGGTGCTCCGTCTAGGGGCCAGTTCCAGCGCAGCAGAGGTCGTTCCTTCAGACCTCCTCAGTCAGGTCATACAGAGTCTAGTGAAACTTCTTCAGGCCATGGTCATCAGGGTTATCAGTAGGGCCATTCTTCACTTAGCGCCCATCCAGCTTAGAGTATTACTCCTGCCTCCTTAGTCCAGGTTTCATCTGCAGTGTGGTTCCCTTCAGTCCCCTCCTCCAGCTCCAGGTCGTTGCTACGAGTGCGGTGAGTTGGGTCACATGAGGAGACAGTGTCCTCGACTCTGTAGTAGTCAGTCTCAACAGAAGGATCAACCATTATCTTCCGCTCCAACTTCATCAGTGCCCACTCAGTTAGTTAGGGGTGGAGGCCAGGTAGCAAGAGGTCGCCCCAGGAGTGGAGACCGGACTGACGATGGTCAGGCTCGATTCTATGCTCTTCCAGATAGGAGGTATGCCATTGCATTAGATGTTGTTATCACAGGTATTCAGATTGCCACAGGGATGCCTCTGTTTTAATTGATCCCGGATCTACCTATTACTATGTATCTTCCTATTTTACTCATCATTTGGGTATGACCTGTGGTTGTCTTGCCTTGCTTGTGCACGTATCTACCCCGGTGGGTGAAACGATTATTGTGGATCATGTATATTGATTGTGTTTGGTGACTATTGAGGGTCTGGAGACCCGAGTTGACTTTTTATTATTGTGCATGGTAGGTTTTGATGTGATTCTGGGTATGGATTGGCTATCCCCATACCATGTTATTCTGTATTGTCATGCCAAGATAATTACGTTTGTTATTCCGGGTGTTCTGAGGATCGAGTGGCGAGGTATGAGTATTATGTGCCCAGCAGGGTGATTTCTTTCTTAAAGGCCCAGTGGATGGTTGGGAAGGGTTGTTTATCATACTTGGCTTTCATTAGAGATGTTGGAGCTGAGACTCCTAATCTTTATTCGGTTCCCGTTTTGAGGTATTTCCCTAATATGTTTCAACCAGACCTGCACGGCATGCCGCCGGAAAGGGATATTGATTTCGATATTGATCTGGTGCCGGGCACTCAGCCCATCTCTATTCCTCCCTACCGTGTGGCACCAGCAGAGCTAAAGAAGTTGAAGGAGTAGCTTCAGGAACTCCTAGATAAGGGGTTCATTCGCCCGAGTTTGTCATCATAGGGTGCACCGGTCTTATTTGTAAAGAAAAAGGATGGCACAATGAGAGTATGCATTGAGTACAGACAGTTGAACAAGGTAACAGTGAAGAACAAGTATCCACTACCCCGTATTGAGGATTTGTTTGACCAGCTTCAGGGGGAAAATGTATTCTCCAAGATTGATCTCTGATCACGCTATCACCAGTTGAAGATTAGGGATTCGGACATTATGGAGATGGCTTTCAGGACGAGATATGGGCACTGTGAGTTTCTGGTTATGTCATTTGGGATAACAAATGCCCCAGCTGTATCCATGCACTTGATTGATAATGTATTCCGGTCGTATCTGGATTCATTTGTTAGTGTGTTTATTGAAAATATACCGGTGTACTCGCGTAGCCAGGAGGAGCACGCGCAACACTTGAGGGTGGTATTGCAGAGACTTAGAGAGAGGAGAAGCTCTATGCAAAGTTCTCGAAGTGTGAGTTCTGTCTTAGTTCTGTGGCTTTTTTGGGACACGTAGTGTCCAGTGATGGTATTCAGGTTGATCCAAAGAAGATTGAGGCGGTGCAGAGTTGGCCTAGACCGTCCTCGGCTACTGAAATTCAGAGTTTCCTCTGTTTGGCGGGTTATTATCGCAGGTTCGTTCAGGGTTTGTCATCTATTACTTTGCCTTTGACGAAGTTGATGCAGAAGAATTCTCTATTTGTGTGGTCGGATGAGTGCGAGGAGAGCTTCCAGAAGCTCAAGTTAGCTTTGACCACAGCTCCAGTACTAGTATTGCCATCAGCTTCAGGTTCTTACACGGTGTATTGTGATGCTTTGAGAGTTGGGATTGGTTGCGTATTGATGTAGGAGGGTAGAGTTATTGCCTATGCTTCTCTTCAGTTGAATCCACATGAGAAGAACTACCATGTTCATGATTTAGAGTTGTCTGCTATAGTTCATGCCTTGAAGATTTGGAGGCACTACTTATATGGTCTATCTTGTGAGGTGTTCACGGACCATCGCAGTCTTCAGCACCTATTCAAGCAGAAGGATCTTAATTTGAGGCAGTGGAGGTGGCTTGAGTTACTCAAGGACTATGATATTACCAATCTGTATCATCCGGGAAAGGACAATGTAGTGGACGATGCTTTTGGCTGAAAGGTAGTTAGTATGGGCAGTTTGGCGTACATTCCCATTGGGGAGAGGCCCTTTGCAGTTGATGTCCTGGATTTGGTCAATCGGATGGTGAAATTAGAGCCTCGTCGAGTGTTCGCTTGTGTGGTTTCTCGATCTTCCTTGTATGACCGCATTAGGGAGCGCTAGTATGATAACCCGTATTTGCTTGTCCTGAAGGACCCGGTCCATCATGATGATGCCAGAGATGTGACTATTGGTGATGATGTTGTTTTGCAGATGCAGGGCCGAATTAGCGTGCCCAATATGGATGGGCTCTGGGAGTTGATATTAGAGGAGCCCATAGCTCGCGGTATTCCATTCACCGGGTGATACGAAGATGTATCAGGATTTGAGACAGCATTACTGGTGGAGAAGAATGAAAAAGTATATTGTGAGTTATGTAGCTCGGTGTCTCAACTACCAGCAGGTCAAATATGAGCATCAGAGGCCCGGTGGCGTACTTGAGCGGATGGATATTCTAGAGTGGAAATGTGAGAGGATTACTATGGATTTTGTGAGTGGTCTCCCTCGTACCTCGAAAAAGATTTATTCGATTTGGGTGATTGTAGATAGGCTGACCAAGTCTGTGCACTTCATTCCAGTGTGTACTACCTATTCTTCAGAGCGGTTAGCGGAGATTTTAATCCGGGAGATTGTACAGCTGTATGGGGTCCCAGTTGCCATTGTCTCAGATAGGGGTACTCAGTTTACTTCCCAGTTTCGTAGGACTTTTCATCGAGAGTTGGGTACACAGGTAGAGTTGATCTTAGTGTTTCATCCTAAGACGGATAGACATTCCAAGCGTACTATCCACATACTGGAGGACATGTTGCGTGCCTGTGTAATTGATTTTGGAGGTTCTCTGGCTGAGTTTTTTCCACTTGCAGAGTTTCTTACAATAATATCCACCAATCCAGTATTCAGATGGCGTCGTATGAGGCCTTATACGGGAGACGGTGTAGATCTCCGATTGGTTTGTTTGAGCCCGGCGAGGCTAGGCTATTGGGGACAAAGTTAGTTCATGATGCCTTGGAAAAGGTGAAAGTTATCCAGGAGAGACTTCGTAAAACTCAGTCACGTCAGAAGAGTTATGCAAACCGGAAGGTTCGAGATGTATCCTATATGGTGGGCGAGAAGGTCTTGTTGAAGGTTTCACCTATAAAAGGCGTTATGGGTTTTGAAAGAAAGGGAAGCTGAGTCCACGGTTCATTGGGCCTTCTGAGATACTTAGGAGGATTGGGGATGTGGCCTATATTCTTGCCTTTCCACCCAGTTTGTCGGGAGTTCACCCGATATTCCATGTGTCTATGCTCCGGAAGTATGTTAGGGACCCAGCTCATGTGTTAGACTTCAGCACAATCCAGTTGGATGAAGACTTGACCTATGATGTGGAACCAGTGGCTATTTTGGGTCGTTAGGTTCGGAAGTTGAGATCTAAGGACATAGCTTTGGTGAAGGTGCAGTGGAGAGGTCGGCCCATGGAGGAGGCCACTTGGGAAACCAAACAGGAGATGCGGAGCAGATATCCTCACTTATTTGAGACTTCATGTATGTATCTTAACCCGCTTGAGGATAAGCGTTTGTTTTAGTTGTGGAGTATGTGACGACCTTGCCCATCGTCACGTGAGTTACTGCCCCGGTTCCATCATATTATGTTTACATATGTTAAAATATTAGTATTTGAGTTGATCAGGTAGAATTGGAATGATTAGTAAAATGTTGTGGTTTTTAAACACTTAAGCTATAATTCCTGATAATTGGAACTAAAAGTGGTAAATTTGACTGTGCCCGTGTGGCTTGCATGCATATAAGTGGACTGGTTGTGGATCGAGCTGCACGCCGCAGCGAATGCTACGATGATATTGCGCTTGGGCTGTAGGAGCTCATCCGGAGTCTCAACCCCCACAGTGAGCGCGGGTACCCAAATGGATCGAGCTGTACGCCGCAGCGGTCATGTGCATTGCATTGCATTCATGTGTTGATATCTATTTGTCTACATGTCATTGATTTTCTGTTGTTTCACTGTTAAATGTGCTAAGTTGTTTGTTTCAGCTTTACATTGTGGTATTTCGAGATTTCTTACCTTCAGTCATTATATATGTCTATTACCACTGAGTTTGATGTACTCACTTTACTCCATACACTATGTGTGCAGATTCACGAGCATCGGGAGCTTAGTTGTACTATGGTTGTTCCCATACTTATCCGGAGTTGTCAAGGTAGCTGCCAGGCATCTGTAGGACCCGACTCCTCCCCTATCACTATGTTTTCTACATCTTAGACTCTCATTTTTTTGATTTGCTACTCAGTTGTATTTAAAGGCTCTAGACTCATGACCCCAGATCTGTTGGGATTTATATTGGTATTGCTTAGGTTTTTCCGTACTATTTCTATTTTTTATCACTAGTTGAACTATATTATCTAAAAACTTAACTCTATTAATTGGTAATTGGTTCTCGTACTTGGGTTGAGAGTGTTCAATGGTTGGGTTTGCCTAGCAAATTATTGTTGGGTCCCATTACGACCGGGATTGGGTCATGACATGCCTAATGCGGACGTTCTATCTAAATACATGTGTTAAACCAGTCCGCCTTACTATTTAAGTTTAATTTAAAGACCAAATCTGTATGTGCTAAGACATGCTAAACTAAGTGTTGTTTGATAAAGGGGTTAATTTGAGCCTTACTTATTTGCTTTGATCATCCCTATATTTGTTACTTGGTTTTTTGTATGTCGCAATTAGAATTTTATCCTTTGAACTCCATATATGCTTATATCCCTTTCTTTTCCCTTTAGGATTAGTAGTCCTGATACCCGGGATTGATAGGATGGGACGGGTACTAGCATGCAATAAGTAAACGAGACTAATCACGTTTAAATACCTTAAACGGGGTGGGAAAGGTAGAATATGAATATGATGACCAGTGTGCTAATATTACGTGCAACCCCTCTGTTGAGGCGTGATTGTTGTATATTGCATTGATGTGATTCATATTTTGTAAAAACCTAGGACCCATTTCTCCTTTCTTTACTTACAAAAAAAATGTTTTCTTTAAGTTATGTTTTCTTTGCATAATCTTTCTTCCTAAAATCGTATTCCTTTCTTTTTTCAAACTTATTTGTTATCCTTATGTGCACTTTTGTTTGTTTTCTTCTATCTTCTTAAAGTCACAATTATAGCATGAATGGGAATCACACTAGTGGATCATGAGGGGTTCCTAGAACTTTCCCCTCGAGATAATCTCTAAGCCCTTACCCGAACTCTTGTTTACCTTCTTTTCAAAACTCTTCATCATTATAAAGTATCATAGTGCACTATAATCATTAGGTGGAGACTCTACAAATGCAAAACCCAATTCTCGCAAGAGAATAAAGAGTTATCCTCCCATAATATTGTATACCCTATTTTAAGACTCTCCGTCCAATGAAAAAGGGGGCGTCAACAGCATGTCGACTCTGCTGGGGATTTCTTTAGGCTTTTCTCCATTACATGCTTTTTTTGTGACTTTATTTGCTTCATTAATTGCCAATATTTCTTGCCTTTAATTATTTCATCACAAACCTAACTTGGCTCTTCATGTCTTTTCTTTCCTATAACTGTTTTCCTTTACGACTTTATTATTTCAATACCGTTGTAATTTCGAGCACTTATTGTAATCATTTATCTTATGTACGTGAAAATACATGTCAATTTGTTTCATTCTTGGAATTGCATCTTCAGCATCATACTCCACTCAGGCCAAAACAAATACTATAGCAACGCTTATAATGAGTGGTTGCACTCTTCCGATATTATCATCCCTTAAATTTGGCAAAGGTATGTTTGCGTTAAAACCAATCGATCAACGGTGTAGTCGACGGTTCCGCGCCTTTGCCTCTTGAGTTGTCCGCTGAAGGGTACATGTCTAGCACTTCAAAAATAGAAACCTTACTCTGTTAAACTGTTCATGCATAATGGTCAAGCCTAGCCGAGTCAGTTATGCTATCCGCATAATGACTCATTAAGATAGCCTAGTCCAAAGTCCATCGGGTTTCCCTGAAACCCAAACGGACACCCCCATGTTATATGCATTTATTTGGAGAACTAAATGCATTTATGCTAATTATTGATTTAAATAGTCGAGTGTGGGTCTAACCCTTTGTTTTGCAGAAATTAGGCACGAAGTCCCCAGATTCGATATAGTGACCAACATTCACCCAAGGCTGCTAAGCTGGTGGGAGGACCTTCATGCCAGCGATCACACCCTTGTCCGCAAATACTTAGGGAATTTTCCTTCACTTCTGAAAATCCAGCCCGACAACAAAATCGTAAAGGCCGCAACTCTATTCTGGGATAGTGATCAGTCGTTGTTTCGCTTTAGGTATTTGGAAATGACTACTTTACTGGAAGAAATAGGGGGTCTACCTGGTATTCCTTGGGAGATTTCAGGTCTGCTTATGCCGGAAAATCGCAAAGGTAGAGGCTTTCTTAAGAGTATGGGTCTCAAGAAAAATTCGGATCTGGCTTGTCTAAAAAGTTCATACATACCATTTGACTACTTGTACGAGAGATATGGCCATAGCAAGTCCTACCGCACCTACACCGGCAAGTTTTCCCTTACCTCCTTATGACCTATTCACGGAAAGGTTTTTGTCTTCATGTTCTATTTCTTGGGGATGATGATCTTTCCTATGAAGAAGTCTAGGATCCATACCAAACTACCATGGTAACCAAGACCTTAATGGAAGGGATCGACGGGCAGTCTTTCAGTATAGTGCCCATGATTGTCGAGCCTTAGGAAAATGTCAAAAAGGGGGCCCACACTTCGAAGGTTGTAATTTGTTATTTCAACTCTGGATTATAGAACACCTTCAGAAAGGTGACTACCAATAGTAGATTATACACAGGTATTGGGATGATCATATAGCTTTCCACCACCCAAAGCGAACTAACTTCATGCCCAACATGTTTGCTCAGCCGGAGGACGCTGGAGGACGGGTAGAGCTATTTGAGAATCTAAAGGACGAGCAAGTGGTTCCCAACATGGGAGTTCATTGTTCATTCTCGGGATGCACCCTTCCTCATACTCATCAGCCTGAGAGGAACTCATCCTTATGTCCCTCTCCGAGCCATGAGGCAAGCTGGAAGGAAGCAGATCATACCAAAGGTAGATAAAATGAGTCACTTCAAGGCCGACTTTCAGGACGATGATAGCCCGCACAGGTGTCAAGCTCAGCATATATGGCACTGCAAGCTTATCTTGGGAATAGAAACTATCAAGGCAGACATGTATCATGCAGGATGTGTACCACACTATTCGGGTTGGTTGGAGGACAACCACACTGGTTTGGGTCATCCAGGGTTCATCTGAGGTCACATGCTTATTGATGAAAAGGCTGAAGCACAAGTTAAGTACAATCAATTGCGCAAATGAATTCGGGAGTGCGAAAATGAACATCAGGAAATACAAGAAGCTCACCAGAAATTGATCGACGAGTGGAAGGATATGGCTATCAACGCCAACAAACGGTTAGGGTATCTGGAACGAGGTCTAATGGAGTTGTAAGGAAAGCTCTTAAAAAGGATTGAAGATTGCCAGAATGCCGAGGCAAGTGCAGGCGGGCATCTAGCCCGAGCCTATCTGCTGCTAGGACTGTGCGAGTTGATACAGCTGTACGAGGGAGGCAAGAATTTCGAATCTAGGGAAGGTTCTTCTGGGACCAAGTAGTTAGGATATTTTATTTCCTACTTTCATAATGTAATAAGGCCACTGGCCATTAGTAACATCTTTATTTCTATTATTTCAAATTGTGTTTTTTAGACTAGTCTTATTATTTATCAATAAAATGAGGCATTTAGCATTATAAGTTCTCTAAATTTAATTTGTCGCTAGGCCTACCTCGGGTACAACGAGGCACCCAAATTAGGAAATGACTTATATTCCTGCACAACGTGTTTAAATATTGCAATATTATCTTTCTCAGAATCCGCACTAACTTTTTACCTTTTTATTTTTATTTTATTTTTATTCCCCTCCCCAAAGCTTAGTTCGTGCATTCTGGCTCCATAAGCATACTCAACAAGATCCAATGGCCTTCCACCTCCTTCTCATCCGAGTCCTATCAAAAACAAGAACAAAGGCAGAATGGTAGACGCCAACGCTAGAAAGGAAATTGAGAAAACTTCTAAGAATACTCTAATTACCAAGGGGACTACTACTCATCTTGAGCAAACATTGCTGAAATTCCGAGAAGAATTGGACAAAGTTTGGAACTTGGAAAGCCTATCAATCACTCTTGCCACTCCTGATGTTAATGCCCAGAACCTTGTACCTCCACAAAATACCCCTCAACCACCAGTACAACCCGCTCATGCCCAAGCATTCAAGATATGCAATAACACTCCACCGCTCATTCTCGAACCGCAAAACCCCACAAACAGGCAAAAAAATCCCATCTTTGCGGACACAATACCCCACTATACCCAGCCAATTTCAAGTGCATCTGAATCACACGACAAAGACTCTCTCATCAGGAATTTGGTCGTTGAACTCAAGACATTAACTAGCCGGGTCCAAGGTGTCGAAGGTAGCAAAGACGTTGAGGGGCTGAACTACGAAGATCCTTATGTTCTGTCAGATGTTAAACTTCCGGATGGGCATAAACCTCCCAAGTTCGGGATGTTCGACGGTACAGGTGATCCCAGGGTCCATCTAAGAATGTATCGTAATATACTGGTAGGAGTTGGAAGGGACAAAAAAATACGCATGAAGCTATTCATGAAGAGTCTGAAAGGCGACGCCTTATCTTGGTACATCAGCTAAGATTCAAAGAAATGGACAAGTTGGGTGAGCATGGCATCCGACTTTATGGACCGATTCACGTTCAACACAGAGAACGACCCAGATGTGTTTTATATCCAGAATCTGAAAAAGAAACCCACAGAGACCTTTTGTGAGTATGCTACTCGTTGGAGTCAGAAGGTGCTAAGGTCAGGCCATCCCTAAAGAAAGAGCAGATGAACATGTTCTTTTTCCGAGCTCAGGATCCGAAATACTATGAGAGGCTAATGGTGATAGAAGGTCAGAAATTCATAAACATCATCAAGGTGGGAGAAAGAATTGAGAAAGGTATCAAAAATGGTATGGTCACTAATCTTAAAGCATTATAGGCCACCAACAAGGCTTTACAGTCTGGTGGCACGTTAAAGAAAAAGGACGTTAATTTTGTGATGGTTGCACAAAAAACCAAATCCCCTATGAAATACCAAACATATTCCTCAACTCCACTCACATATCAACCTTCCCTAAATTACCAACCACCCCACCCACATACAAAATTCCACCACCCACCTACAAATCATCTATACCTCAACCTCCTACATATCAACCCACTTCACCAATATATTCCGAACCCGCACCTGTGTACCAATCCTATAATGCCCAACCTTCACACTATCAGTTACCACCCACCCGCCAAAACTTTCCTTTCCCCAGACCAAATTTCGACCGAAGACCTCCCAGACAATATACCGTCATCGCGGAACCAATCGACCAACTATATGAAAGACTCAAAGCAACCGGTTATGTCACACCTATACCATCCATAACTCCATAAAATTATTCCCAATGGATCAATCCAAACAAAACCTGCGCATACCATTCCAGAATGAAAGGCCATACCATCGACGAGTGTCGCTTGTTGAAAGATAATATTCAGACCTTGATCGACAATAAGGTCATTATGGAAAAGGAGCCTGCTCCCAATGCCCGTAACAACGCTCTGCCTGACCACATGGATGGAGGCATTCATATGATCGAGATTGAGAATGACTGGGACCCTAACGGGACGATTGGGTTGATTGCCGAAGGATATGAAACGAAGAAGCTGACAGTCACCCTCATTCCTATTGTTGTCTAAGTCCAGCCCTCCGAGGGCGATGAAGGAAATGTGTCCATACCACTTGAGTTTGAAGTGCCTCCTGCAAAGGTGCCGGGACCAATTGAGGTTGAGTTCAGAATCCAAAGGCACCTGCGCCATTTGAAGTTGTTGTGCTACCCCCAAGGGTGGAAATTCCAATCACAATGACAGATGTGACACCATTCAACTCAAGTGTTATACCCTGGGATTACACAGCTGAAGCTAGGAGAAGAGGGAAAACAAAAACTGGAGAAGCGATCGCCGAACATGGCATAGGCAGAACAGGCAGGGTATACACTCTGGAATATTTAGCTGAGTCTAGCAAGCAAGCCTCTAGATGGCCTGTTGAGACTTGTCTTGATGACCTTTGGAGAAACATACCGGCTAAATAATACACGGTCGTTGAGAAACTAAACAAAACACCAGCACAGATTTTCATCCTGGCTCTTCTGCAAAGCTCTGAGACACACAACAATGCTCTGATGAAAATAGTGAGTGAGGCTTATGTCCATCAACAAAACTAGGGGCGAAATGGTGAATATGGTAGGACAAGTGTTGAAAAGTCACAAGATCACCTTCCACGAGGATGAGCTACCACCAGAAGGACTTAATCACAATAAGGCATTGCACATCACTGTGTAATACGAAGATTATTTCATCACCAGGATCCTGGTTGACATGGGATCCACCCTTAACATTTGTCCACTAATAACCCTCCGGAAATTGGGGAAAGGTTTGCATGAAATCAAAGATGGAGCTATCAATGTAAAAGCCTTCGATGGGTCCCAAAGATCCACCATTGGAGATATCCGCATGTGCTTGCAGATGGGACCAACTTGTTCTGATGTCTACTTTTAAGTTATAGACGTCCCGGCATCCTACAATCGATTGTTGGGACGATTGCGGATCCATGCCTCTAGAGATGTGTCATCAACCCTACATCAAGTAGCGAAGTTCGAATGGAATCACCATGAGGTTGTCATTCATAGCGACGGTAGCAATCATATATACAACCGCCAGACCATCGCAATGATTGGAGGTAGAAGAAGAATAGGCGGAGAAACATACCACCATATTGAGCTAATCAACACCATGGACAAAGATACAACAAGATTGAGAGTATCCTGAATTGGAGCGGGTATGAGCCCGAAAAAGGACTTGGCAAAAATCTCCAGGGTATCGCAAAACTCATCAAGCTGAAGAAACACGGTACTACTTTTTGTTTGGGATATGAATACACCTGGGAGGAGTTCGGCCATTGGTCGCCACCATGGCGCGGCCCATTCTATCCGTTGGAACACCTTATACCTCGTCTAGAGGAGACTTTTCAACCAGCAGACGTCAAATATGGATCAGAGGAAGATGAGGCATTAGCAGCGATGAAGAATATGTTTTGGAAGATGATATGGACTGTTGTGTTATCTTTGAAGAGGAAGGGGAGGAAGTCCCTTCCATACAAGCTGTGAATTGAGGGGAATGCCTCACTAATTGGTCGATCAGGACCACCAAGCCCCGGAGAGCTTCAGGGTAGCAAGGCTAAACAAGCAACATACATCTTTACTTTTCACTAGTTGATTTTTCTTTCCGCATTGTCTTTACTTTTGAAAAGAGCTCTGATGTTTCAAACAATTATGAATTCAATCAAAGCATTTCCAAGTTTATTTATATATATCCCTCTGATTATTTTCTCTATCATTTACATTATTTACATAGCATTACTATTACCTAACTTGATGATGAACTAACGACTGTGACTTGCAACGAGACAACGCAACAAACGAATATAGATTCAGAAGCGGATGATATACCAAAAGAAGTTGTCAGGGAGGTTGAGAACTTTGAGAATAGACCTAAATCCAACTTTGACGAATTTAAGATTGTTAATTTGGGGATTCAGAGAATGTAAAGGAAACATGCGTCAGTGTGCATTTGTCGCCATCAGAAAAGAAAGAGTACACAGAGTTCATAATGGAGTATGAGGACATATTCGCATGGTCGTATGATGATATGACTGGTCTCAGCACATCCATTGTAGCTCACAAGTTTCCAACTGATCCGGCATGTCTGCCAGTAAAGCAGAAGATCAGAAATTTCAAACCCGACATGAGTTTGAAAATCAAAGAAGAGGTTACCAAGCAAGTCAAAGCCAGGGTTCTCACGGTAGTAGAGTATCCAACATGGTTAGCCAATATTGTGCCAGTATTGAAAAGGGATGGGAAAGTCTGAGTCTGTCTCGATTACCGGGACCTCAACCGGGCCATTCCCAAAGATGACTTCCCCTTACCGAATATACACATCTTGATTGACAATTTCGCCAAGCATGAGCTTCACTCGTTCATTGATTGTTTTGTGGGGTACCATCATATATGGATGGATGATGAAGATGTACAGAAAGTAGCTTTTATCACACCATAGGGGATGTACTGTTACAGAATGATGGCGTTCAGTTTGAAGAATGCTGGTGCCACCTATATGAGAGCCATGACTACCATCTTTCATGATATGATACATAAAGAAATTGAGGTGTATGTGGAAGATGTCATCATCAAACCCAAGAAAGCCGCAGGCCGTATGAAAGATCTAAGGAAATTCTTCAACAGATTTAAAAGGTTCAATTTGAAGTTGAACCTCGCCAAGTGTGCGTTCCGGGTTCCTGGTGGAAAGTTACTGGGTTTCATTGTGAGTCGACGAGGGATAGATTTAGATCCGTCAAAGTTCAATGCCATCCAAGAATTGCCACCGCCAAAGAACAAGAAATATGTGATGAGTTTTCTGGGAAGACTCAACTATATCAGCCAGTTCATAGCTCAATCCACCGTCATTTTCGAAACTATCTTCAAGATGCTGAAAAAAGATGTCGCCACCAAGAGGAATGACGATTGTCAGAAAGCTTTTGACAGAACTAAGGAATATTTGTCCACCGGTTTTGGTTCCGCCTGAACCGGAAAGACCCCTACTACTTTATCTCGCAGTGTTGGATGGCGCGTTCAGTTGTGTTCTGGGATTACATGATGAAATAGGGAGAAAGGAGAAAGAAATATATTACCTCAGCAAGACGATTACCTCGTACGAGGCCCGGTATTCCTTATTAGAATGCACTTATTGTGCTCTAACCTAGGTGGCTCAGAAATTGAGAAATTATTTCTGTGCCTACACCACTTATCTCATATCAAGGCTGGATCCGTAAAAATATATCTTTCAAAATTCCATGCCTACCGGCAAGCTCACCAAATGGTAAATCCTGCTAAGTGAATTCGACATTGTTTACGTCACCCAAAAGGCAGCCAAAGGACAAGCTTTGGCAGATCACCTCACCGACAATCCTGTGGGAGGATAATGCGAGCCATTGAAGACATATTTTCTTGATGAAGAGGTAGCTTTAATAGGAGAATACATTGCAGAATCCTATGATGGTTGGAGGATGTTTTTCGACGGAGCCGCGAATTTCAAAGGAATTGGCAGAGGAGCAGTCCTGGTATCAGAAACCGGTCAGCATTACCCGGTATCTGCCAAGCTCAGGTTCCCGTGCACCAAAAACATGGCCGAGTATGAAGCCTGCATCTTAGGGCTCAAACTGGCCATCGACATGAATGTTCAGGAGATACCAGTGATCGGAGACTCGGACCTACTCATACATCAGGTTCGAGAAGAGTGGGAAACTAAGATTTCTAAGATGATCCCTTATCTGCATCACATACAGGAGCTAAGGAAAAGGTTCGCAAATACTGAATTTCAGCATGTTCCAGAATACAGATTGAGTTTGCTGATGCACTAGGGACTTTGTCATCCATGATCCAGCTTCCAGATACAAATTTCATTGATACCATCGAGGTCAAGATCTATGACCAACTAGCTTATTCTGCTCATTTTGAATAAGAAGCGGATGGAAAACTGTGGTTCCACGACCTCAAAGAATACTTGACAACATGATCATATCCAGAGCTCGTCAATGCCACTCAAAAGTGCACACTGCAGAGGTTATCTAACAATTTCTTTCACATCGGAGGAATCCTGTATAGGAGTACTCCCGATTTAGGATTGCTAAGCTGTGAAGAAGCATCTAAACTATTGGAATAAGTGCACGCAGGAACCTACGAACCGCACATGAATGGTTTTGTACTAGCAAAAAAGATACTCCGAGCAGGGTATTTTTGAATGACTATGTAAACGAACTGCATTAAGTATGTCCGAAAGTGCCATCGCTGTCAGATACATGCAGATATGATAAGGGTGCCTCCAAGCGATCTTAATGCAACAAGCTCACCATGGTCGTTCGCCGATTAGGGAATGGATGTTATCACACCAATCGAGACCGCCGTATCAAATGGGCACAAGTTCATCTTAGTGGCAATTGATTACTTTAATAAATGGGTCGAAGCAGCATCGTACAAAGCAGTGACTAAGAAAGTCGTGGCAGATTTCATCCACGACCGAATGGTTTGTCATTTCGGAATTCCAAAATCTATCATCACCGACAATGGTTCCAATATCAACAGCGACTTGATGAAGGTGATGTGTTAAACATTCAAAATAAGGCACAAAACCTCTATCGCCTACAGACCTCAGATGAATGGTTCCATAGAGGCGGCCAACAAAAACATCAAGAAGATACTAAGGAAGATGATCGAAAGTCACAAGAAATGGCATGAGAAGCTATCATTTGCTTTATTGGGATATCGTACCACAGTCCTCACATCAATAGGGGCAACCCCCTACATGTTGGTTTATGGTACAGAGGCTGTCATTCCCACCGAGGTAGAAATTCCATCTTTAAGAATCATACAAGAAGTAGAGTTAAACGATGCAGAATGGGTAAAAGTTCACTATGAGCAGTTAGCCCTGATAGATAAAAAAAAGAATGAATGCTGTTTGCCATGGTCAGTTATATCAGAATGTTCAGAGCCTTCAAAAAAAGAGTTAAGCCGAGGAAGTTTACACCAAGGTAGCTGGTGTTGAAGAAAATATTTCCACATCAAGATGAAGCCAAGGGGAACTATCTCTCCCAATTGGCAGGGCGCGTACATGGTTCACTGGGTTCTGACCAGAGGAGCCTGTATTCTTGCAGAAATGGAGGGAGAAGTATGGCCAAAGGCAATCAACTCAGATGCAGTGAAACGATACTACATATAATCATATGTTTTTTCCTCATGATGTAATTAGAACTACGCCTGACCTGATTCCCGTTTAATAGGGGATACGTATGCAACCCTATGGGTTTGGTCACATTTTAATAAAAAATTCTGCTTCCTCTCTCTATTGCAACTGGGGCAGAATTTTGAGGAGGACCCTCAAAATCCTAAAGTTGACCGTTTTCAGTCAGTCAGCACAGCCGTCAGAAGCACCAACGAGTAAACTGCGGCAGAATTATGAGGAGGACCCTCAAAATTCTGGAGGAAGCAAGGTCGCAATGTCTTGAACCACGTTGCAGTCGTTGGTCTATCCGAAAGGAAAATCTTTTTCAAATATATACTTATGTTATATTTACTAAATCATGCATAACTATCATTTGAATTGCTGTCATTTAGCCACGCTACCCCAGCGATACGAGACGTCAGGAGCCACGAAAAGACGAGCTAACCTTTTCTCCTCTACAAAACTTACGATTTTTCTTTGGGTGCAGGATACAAACCGTCTGAACACATTCAGACACTTGTACCTTCCAGGCGGGAAACCATCAAAATGATCGCTTATTCACAAACATACTGTTTACACCCAACATCCCCAGCAGCCACGATGTCACAGTCAGCTACCAGCTAAGAAAATCTCACTACTATTCACCCTTTACATTCTTGCATTTTTGCATAAGGCTATCTATATTCCTTCCGAGGTTAAGCTCTACCTCTATCCTGCATAAGGCTATCATCTGCCTTTCACGACTAAGCATTATCTCCATCTCCATTTTACATAAGGCTATATATCTATCTTCCGAGGTTAAGCTCTACCTCCATCCTGCATAAGGCTACTTATCTACCTTTCGAGACTAAGCCCTGTCTCCATCTGCATTTTGCATAAGGCTAACTATCTGCCTTCCGAGGTTAAGCTCTACCTACATCCTGCATAAGGCTATATGCCGTTTGAGACTAAACATTGTCTCTATCTGCATTTTGCATAAGGCTATCTAACTATCTTCTGAGGTTAAGCTCTACCTCCATCCTGCATAAGGCTACTTATCTGCCTTTCGAGACTAAGATCTATCTCCATCTGCATTTTGCATAAGGCTATCTATTTTCCTTCCAAGGTTAATATATACCTCCATCCTGCATAAGTCTATCATCTGCCTTTCGAGACTAAGCCATGTCTCCATCTGCATTTTTGCATAAGGCTATCTATCTACCTTTCGAGACGAAGCTCTATCTCAATCCTACATAATGCTACTTATCTGCCTTTCGAGACTAAGCAATGTCTCCATCTTGCATGGCTAAAAAATCACCACTCTATTTTAAACGGCTGCAATATCACCATATGCATTTATATGCTCGCTTTGGCTAAAAGATGGCCACCATTTGCATTTATTGGCTGAAAGATTGCCACCTCCTCATGGGCTGAAAGAATGCCAACTTATTCAATGGCATCATAGTTTGGAGGCACCATTTGCATAGCCCAAGAATACCATTTCATCGCCTGCAAGTATTTATATATGTTCTTCATGGCCCAAGACATCATAGTATAAAGACACCATCTTAACCGTTTGAAAACAGCATTCACGAGACTCCTTGAGTCTATTCACTTGCCTTCTCATTTCTGTGTTTGGTTCAACGGGGTAACCCTTGAATTTGGGGGTTTTTCGTGGTAAATGGAATTAGGGTTCCACTTTGGGGACCCTGTATCTTCAGACTCACTATGAGTTTCTGGTTGAACTCGTATTCTTTTGTTTATGATTCTGAGCACTTCAATGTTAGACCCTTCTGTTTGACGTGTTTGTTTTATATGTGAGAAACTCCTCTTTCAAAATATTGGTGATTGTTTGAATGATTTTGAATCCCTTTGATAGGGTCTTGACTGATTGTCACTGATTTTCTTTAGTTAATCCCTCTTTTCCAATTTCTGGTTTGTTTCATTCGACTTAAAACCCGGAATGTTGATGTTGTTAATTGTTTGATTGATTCCCTTCCTTTTTCTTTGCAAATCAAGTATTGTTGAACTCTTTCCTTAAATAAGTCACATGTATTTTCCCCTCCTATGCTGCTGTGAAGGACTTTACTGAAATTCCCTTTTCTTAATTACATGCTCCCGTTTGAAATTAAATCCCTTGATTAAAGGGAGAATATTTGAGATTGATTTTTTAAATGTTTTCTTACTTTTATTATTTGCTTCTCTGCACTATATAAAGGGCTTAGCCCTCTTCTTTACAACACACACGGACAGACACAGTAGAGAACGAAAAAAATGAAGAAAAAAGTAACAAAGCAATAGGCAATCTGTTTTCTCTCAACATACAGACCAGTTCTGTTTTCTACATCTTTCTTCTGAAATACCTTTAAGTTCTTCTAAAATCCTCGAGTGTTCTGTTGAAATTCTAAGTTGGTTCTGCTGTTTTCTTATTGTGATTTATCTGCTATTCTCTTTCTGTTACCTTGCAAGTGGTATGTCCATCTCATTATAATATTGCTCCTCCACTATGTTTTTTACATTCCAGTTCTGGTATGCTTTTCCTTACCGCTTTATCTACAATGTTATCAGTACCATTCATATGTGAATCCCCTTACACTGTACCCCATTTATGTGTGAGTTATGGTTCAAAGCATGGCAGCACTCTAATGTTGTTGTCTATGTTTCTGAACTGGGTTCTTTTGAGCTCCTTAACTCAGTAAATTCCCACTTCACTTTCCCCTTTTATGTGCTGAGCCTGACTTGGATCTGGTGGTGTTCTAATCATCATTCAGACTCAGGTCTGATCCTCAAGGGTCTGCTCCTAACTTTCTTGGCCAAACAAATGGTCTGGGGTATGCCAGTCTGCACCTATGGATGGGTATGACCACCATTTTTTATGGTTCCCCAATCACTTTGCACTTACTCTTAGCTATTAAGTTCTTCCTCTCTCTTACAAGCCATGCTTTGGGACCCCTGAGCTCCCTCTAAACTTGGATGCCTGAGGGATGGCTATTCCACACTGCACTATTCTAATTCTAATGGTATCCTGAGTGTAAGCACTAGCGGGAATCCTTAAGATTCCTTGGAACTTTGAAACACTTTGGATAAAGAGAAGGCTTTGGAAATTTGGATTCCGTAAGTTGGTTAATCACATATTATTATGCATTTAGCCTGAATTAGGTACATTGGATGCAACTGTTGGTTTTTAATATATTTTATATTTTCTTTCCTTTTTTCTGGTTCTGTAATAATTTGTATAATAGAATTTTGGGGAATATAGTAAAAGGGTGTAGGAGGGGTTTTACTTCCTAGCATCAATAAAGGGTAGATATCATGTCTATAGAATTTTAACATTTAATTATGCTACAAGCCACTTAGATACCATGTCTATAGGGTTTTAACGTTTAATTATGCTACAAGCCACCTAGATACCATGCCTATAGCGTTTAATGTTTAATCATATTGCAAACCATTAGAAATCTTGCCTAAGTACTTTAACGCTCATGTAAATCAATGTATATAGAAATCATGTCTTTAGGGCTGCATCCTCATTAGGCAAACTCTAGGGCTAATTAAATAATAATCTTTTCATCAGTTTAATAACAAGTCTAAAAATCAAATGTAGATATCATGCTTATAGGATTTTCTATCAAACTCGATAATTCGTTTAAAGAAATATCAATCTGTCAAATTGTCTTTAACATCTTAATTCAATAACGTTTTCAAAAGCCTCCATCTTTTAATAAGACCTTTTTGAACCAGTATACTTTTAAGTTCATCAAATCCGCACCTTTTTCGAAACAGTTTCTCTCTTAACGGTCTACCTAAACATTTTATTTGTACTAAATTTGGGTTTTTCTGAACTCCTCTTTTAAACAGGTTCTGCAATTTTCTCTTTTCCTTAAGTAATTCTCCCTTCTTCTCTGAAACTTTTTACAACTACATCTATGTTCAGGCAGTCTGCATAACGTTCTTCAACACTCATTTTTTTTAAACTTTCTGCAATCTATACTGTCTTTTCAAAACTCTTCTACAACAACTTACTTCTGAGATATGTACTTTCTAAAATCATCCACCTAGAATACATTAACTTCTGACAATTGGATCTGAGTTTCCTAATGTGGACTTTCTATCCAAATACATGTGTTAAACCAGTCCGCCTCGCTGTTTATGTTTATTTAAAGACTAAATCAGTATATGCTAAGACATGCTAAACTAAGTGTTGTTTGATAAAGGGGTTAATTTAAACCTTACTTATTTGCTTTGTTCATTCCTATATTTGTTACTTGTTTTTTTTTGTATGTCGCAATTAGAATTTAAACCTTTGAACTCCATATATGCGTATATCCCTTTCTTTTCCCTTTAGGATTAGAAGTCCTGATACCCCGGGATTGATAGGATGGGATGGGTACTAGCATGCAATAAGTAAGCGAGAATAATCGCGTTTAAATACCTTAAACGGGGTGGGAATGGTAGAATATGGATATGATGACCGGTGCGCTAATATCACGTGCGACCCCTCTATTGAGGAGTGGTTGCCGGATATTAGCTTCATGTGATCCATATTTTGTATAAACCTAGGACCCCTTTCTCCTTTCTTTACTTACAAAACAAAATTTGTTTCTTTAAGTTATGTTTTCTTTAAGTAATCTTTCTTCCTAAAATCATATTCCTTTCTTTTTTTAACTTATTTGTGATCCTTATGTGCACTTTGGTTTGTTTTCTTCTATCTTCCTAAATTCTCAATTATAGCATGGATGGGAACCAGACTAGTGGATCTTGAGGTATGCCAAACACCTTCCCCACGAGATAATCTCTAAGCCCTTACCGGAACTATGGTTTACCTTCTTTTCAAAACTCTTCATCTCTTTAAAGTGTCCTAATGCAGTATAATCATTAGGTGGCGACTCTCCAAATCCAAAGCCCAATTCTCGCAAGAGAATAATGAGTTTTCCTCCCATAATGTTGTATACCCGATTTTCAGGGTCTCCATCCAATGAAAAGGGGGCGTCAACACTGTTCAGAAATAGGAAAATCCGAGGGTTTATTTCAAAAGTTGGAAATCAATTGAGAGCTCGAGAGAAGGCGATTTTGACTGGGTTTTGAAGATAAGATCATTGGGTAACGTTGATTTGACCCTTTCTAGTTATATTTCATCAATATCTGGTTAAATCCACCATTAAAATTCGAATTCAAGGTCTAAAATTGGAAAAATGGGTGAAACTTCTTAGACTTAATTGTTTGATTTTGAGTGGGAATTTGACCTCTAATTTGGGAGATTTTTATATGGTTAGACTTGTGAGAGTACGAGGGTTTTGAAAATATGAAAATTTTACGATTCCAAGCCGTTCGTATGAGACGTGTTTTGGTTAGTTTACCTACTTTTGCGCCTTAGCTTTAATCTTAATAATGAAATCAATTGATTGTGATGTGATTTATGTTACGTAATTAGATTGAATAGATTTTGGCCATTCGGAGTTGGATACTCGTGGCAAGGGCATTGTTTCGTAGTTGGTTTTACACCGGTTCGAGGTAAGTGGCTTGTCTAACTTTGTGTGGGGGACCTCTCCCCTTAGGATATATTACTTGTTATTTTAAATGCATGGTACGCGAGGTGACGAGCGTGTACTTGAGCTAATTGATGAAAATCTATTTTACTTAGAATATTTAACTGTGTTTTCTTGCGCATTTTCCTATTCTAAATGCAGTTTAACCTATGTTAGCGTAGAAAAAGCATGTTTAGATGTCTTACTTATTTTCCTAAATTGTATTATCTTTCCTCCATGAAGCATGCTAGACTAGGAATTCTATTAATTCTTCTTTCTTAGCTTCATACATTATTTGTGTTGTTGTGGTGTTTGAAATTTGGGACTACAGGACGGCATCCCGGAAACTCCCCTTGTATGCGTAACGTTCTGAGATTGAGAGAATGGGATACCAAGAGATCCCTGGCACAGATATGTTTATAAAAATGGAGGATACTAGGAGATCCTCGGGATACTAAGAGATCCCTCGTATATAAATGGAGGATACCAGGAGATCCTCGGGATACTAAGAAATCCCTCGTGTATATGATGAGGATAACAGGAGATCCCCGATGATAAATATCTGGTGGTGATTTACACTTCTATTTTTTTTACTGTGTTAGTTCTCGGTTACTGTCTTATTTATTATTTTGCTATATTCTCACAGTAGATTATATCCATATTGTTTTTTCCTTTTCATATCGATTGTTATGTTTTTTGTCACAATAGGGCCTCGACCTTCCTCCTCACTACCCAACCGAGGTTAGTCTTGGATTTTACTGAGTACCGTTGTGGTGTAATCACGCCTCTTCTATGCATGTTTTTCATGTGCAGACCCAGGAACTTCTTCTCATGCGTATCACCCTCTCAGCGGAGCGCACTAGTGGAGAATCGACGTATATTTGCTGCGTCCACAAATCTGAAGTATCTATTTCATTCCAGTTGTAGCAGATAGCCCTTTTTTCCTTCTATTATGTTGCTTTTGATATTCGGGTGTATAGCGTATTATGCTACTCTTTTAGCCTATGTGCTCGTGGGATTCTGGGTCTTTGGGATGGTTTCAGAATTTTAAGTGTTAAAGTGTATGTGCCAACCGGCAACTGTATACATTACTCATGCTATTTAGCTTTTGATTACAAATTTCGTAAATGTTGTTACTTCCGCAATGTGTTTGTCTTACCTAGTCGTGAAGACTAGGTTCCGTCATGGCATGTTAACAATTGGTGAACTAGAGTCGTGACAAGTTGGTATTGGAGCCAGGATCATAGGATTCACGAGACACAGGACGGTTTATTTGGATTCTCATTGATCGGTATGGAGACGACTATACTTATCTACAGGCAGTTTAGGAAAAATCTTCTCTTCATTGAAGTCCTTATCGTGCTATATTTTGACATCGACTCTAAACTTCTGTCTTCTATTATCTCACAGATGGTGAGGACATGTACTACCCAGGACGATCAGGCACCCGCATCCCCCTCATGCAGCCGCAAGAGGCTGGGGCCGAGGCAGAGGTTGTGGATGCGCACGTGGTGCAGCCAGAGCACATGCATGAGCTGCCACTGAGGTACCGCCAGCAGATCCAGTCGGGGCTCAGGCACCTGACACGCCCAAAACCACTACTAAACCAGCAGTTCAGGAGGCATTGGCACAATTTATGAGTATGTACATTACGCTATCATAGGCAAGGTTGCTTCCCCTTCCTGCAGCCACATCCCAGGCTTGTGGAGGATCCCAGACTCCCACAGCTTGCACTCCTGAGCATAGAGTGCATATGGAGCAGGTCCCAGATATTATCCATGTCCAGCCTATAGTACCAGTTTAGCTCGAGGATGGGGCACCTACTTCTGAGGATGAGCAGCGGATACTGGAGAGGTTCAACATGTATGACCCTCCGGTTCTCAGCGGATTACCGATGGAGGATCCTTTGAGTTTTCTGGATGATTTTCACTACATCTTTCGCACTATAGGTATTACGGTCTCGAGCGGGTTTCTTTCGCAGCTTTCTTGATTTGGGGAGCCGCCTATAATTGGTGGCGCACCTTTGAGTTAGACAATACGGACGAGGCTGCCTCTTTGATCTCAGAACGGTTTTCAGATATATTTTAGAGGGAGTTTGTTCCCTAGAGCCTTGGGGATGCATGGCGTACGGAGTTTGAGCATTTGCGCCAGGGTGCTAAGACCGTTTCAGTGTATGCCATCTTTTATACTAGGTTGGCCAGACATGCACCGGCCTTGGTTGCTACTATCCGTGAGAGGGTTCACCGGTTTATTGAGGGTCTTATTCCACCCATCAGATCTAGCATGGCTCGAGATTTGAAGGTGGATATACCTCATCAGCAGGTAGTCAGTATAGCTAGGAGGATCGAGGCTTTAGCATGCCAGAGAGAGAGAGGAGAGAGAGGCCAAGAGGTCTCGAAAGTCGGGTCACTACTCTGGTACACTACCCCAGCAGCAGGGCATCATGGTAGGGGCTATGTGGGTCACCCAGTTCATTCATCTCTTCCTTCATCCAGTAGTAATCCAGCTCCTCCCATATCTCAGGAGCCTTACTATGCACCTCCGATTTCTAGCGCACCTCCTATGTGGGGTGCTTTCAGAGGTCAGTCTAGAAGAGGTGGGCCCAGTCAGTCAAAGACACTGCGCCCTCCCAGAGCTTGTTTTGTGTGCGAGGACACCTGCCATATAGTGAAGGATTGCCCTAGGCTTGAGAGCGTGCCCAGCAGGATTCTCTGGCTATTGTTCCAGCTCCAGCTACCACCCCACCTGCCTAGCCAGCCAGGGGCGGAGATCAGATATATAGAGGTCGCTCTCGAAGGAGGGGTTGGGCCAGATATTATGCTCTTCTTGCTCGGGCCGAAGCTGTTGCATCCAATTTTGTTATCACATGTATTATATTGGTTAGTAATATAGAGGCATCGGTTCTATTCGATCCAGGCTCTACCTATTCTTACGTGTCATCTTATTTTGCTCCACATTTGGGCATAGCCCAAGAGTCATTGAGCTCTCCTCTTTATGTTTGTACTCCCGTGGGAAATTCTCTTGTTGTGGACCGCGTTTATCGGTCATGTTTGGTCACTATTCGTGATTTTGAGACCAGGGCAGATCTTTTATTACTCGATATGGTTGATTTCAATATTATCTTGGTCATGGACTGGTTGTCACCCCAGTATGCTATTCTTAATTGTCACGCTAAGACTGTGACGCTGGCTATGCTAGGTGTTCCGCTTATTGAGTGGAGTGGTACTTTTGATCACACTCCCAGTAGAATTCTCTCTTTTCATAAAAGCTCAGTATATGGTTGAGAAGGGGTGTGCCACGTATTTATCTTATGTGAGATATGTCAGTGCTGACACCCCTTCTTTTGATTCTGTCCCAGTGGTACGAAATTTTCCCGATGTGCTTCCAGCTGGTCTTTCGGGCATGCCGCCCAATCGGGACATTGCTTTTGGTATTCATTTGTTGCCGGGAACTCAGCCCATATCCATTCGTCCTTACTGTATGGCTCCTCCTGAGTTGAAGGATCAATTATAGGAAATGCTTGATAAGGGTTTTATTCGTCCCAGTGTCTCACCGTGGGGTGCTCCTATTTTGTTTGTGAAGACAAATGATGGTTCTATGCGCATGTGTATCTATTATTGTCAATTGAACAAGGTTACAGTGAAGAACCGATATCATTTGCCTCGTATTGATGATCTATTTGACCAGCTTCAAGGCGCACATGTGTTTTCTAAGATTCATTTATGCTCAGGTTATCACTAGTTGAAGATTCGGGAGAAGGATATCCCGAAGAATGCTTTCAAGACTCGGTATGGTCATTACGAGTTGCTTGTTATGTCATTTGGGCTGACCAATGCCCTAGCTTCTTTTATGCATTTGATGTACATTGTATTCAGGCCCTATCTCGACTCATTCGGCATTGTCTTCTTAGATCATATTCTTGTATACTTCCAGAGTCGAGAAGATCATGAGCATCACTTGAGGATAAAGCTTCACACCCTGAGAGAAGAAATTATATGCAAAGTTCTCAAAATGTGAGTTTTTGTTGAGTTCTGTGCTATTCCTAGGCCACATAGTATCGAGTGAGGGCATTCGGGTGGATCCGAAGAAGGTGAAGGCCGTGTAGAGTTGGCCAGGCCCTCCTCAGCTACAGAGATCCACAGTTTCCTTGGCCTAGCGGGTCATTACCGTATTTGTGTGGAGGGGTTCTCATCGATTGCAGCCCCTATGACTAGATTGACCTAAAAGGGTGGTCCCTTTCAGTGGACAGACAAGTGTTAGGCGAGCTTTCAGAAGCTCAAGAAAGCTTTGACTTCAACCCTTATTCTGATATTTCCTACTGGTTCGAGGTCCTATACAGTTTATTATGATGCCTCATGAGGCGGACTTGGAACGGTGTTGATGCAGGACGGTAGGGTGATTGCCTACACGTCCAGGTAGATGAAAATACATGAGAAGAACTACAATGTGCATGACCTTGAGTTAACTGTTATTGTTCACGCCTTGAAAATCTGGCGTCATTATGTATGCGGCGTGCCCTATGATATTTACACGGATCATCGAAGTTTACATCACTTGTTCAAGTAGAAAGCTCTAAACTTGCGCCAGAGGAGATGGTTGGAGCTACTGAAAGATTATAATATTACTATTCTTTATCACCCGGGCAAGGCCAATGTGGTAGCCGATGCCTTGAGTCACTGGGCAGAGAGATTGGGGAGTTTGGAATATTTACCAGCTTCAGAGGTACCCATGTTCAGGCCTTAGCTAGTCAGTTCGTGAGAGTGAACCTTTCGGAACCCAGCCAGGTTCTAGCCTGTATCGTTTCTCGATTTTCTTTGTTCGATCGTATAAGGGAGCGGCAGTATGATGAACCTCATTTGGTTTTCCTCAGGGACACAGTTCAGCATGACGATGTTAGGGATGTGACTATTAGAGATGACGGGGTATTGAGGATGAAGGGTCGGATCTGTCTACCCGATGTTGATGGTATTTGGGAGTTGATATTGACAGAGGCACATAGCTCGCGGTACTCCATCCATCCGGGTGCCACGAAGGTGTATCAGGATTTGAGACAGCATTACTGGTGGAGGCGGATGAAGAAGGACATAGCGTAGTTTGTAGCTAGATGCCTCAACTGTCAATAGGTGAAGGCTGAGCACGAGATACCGGGAGGGTAACTCCAGCAGATGGAGATTCCGGAGTGGAAATAGGAGAAGATCACTATGTATTTGTAGTTGGTCTCCCTTTAACTGCGAAGAAATTCGATTCTATTTGGGTTGTTGTGGATCGGATAACCACGTCTGCTCATTTCATACTGGTGTGTACTACTTACTCAGTGGAGCAGTTAGCGAGGATTTACATCATAGAGATTGTCCGATTGCATGGTATTCCAGTTTCTATCATCTCGGACAGGGGTACTCAATTTACATCACGGTTCTGGAGAGCCGTCCAGCAGGAGTTGGGTACCCAGGTGACTATGAGTACATCTTTTAACCCTGAGACGGACGGATAGCCCGAGCGCACCATTCAAATTCTTGAGCATATGGTCCGTGCGTGCATGATTGAGTTTAGAGGGTCTTGGGATCAGTTATTGCCATTGGCTAAGTTTTCTTACAACAATAGTTATCACTCCAACATTCAGAGGGCACCGTATAAGGCCTTATATGGTAGGAGATGCAGATCCACGGTGGGTTAGTTTGAACCGGGTGAGGCAAGGCTATTAGGCACTGATTTGGTACAGGATGCGGTAGAGAAGGTTATGGTGATTCAGGACAGACTCTGTACGGCCCAGTCCAGACAGAGGAGTTACGCGGACTGGAAGGTTCGTAATGTTCCCTTTATAGTTGGTGAGCAGGTTCTGCTTTGGGTCTCACCTATGAAAGGCATAATGAGGTTTGGGAAGAAAGGGAAGTTGAGTCCGAGGTTCATTGGGCCTTTTGAGATCTTGAAGCGAATTGGGGAGGTTGCTTATGATCTTGCTTTACCTCCGAGTTTGGCTGGGGTTCATCTGGTATTTCATGTCTTGATGCTTCGGAGGTATCGTGGTGATCCGTCTCATATGTTGGAGTTCACTTCAGTCCAGTTGGACAAGGATATGTCCTATGTTGAGGAGCAAGTGGAAATATTGGACAGGCAGGTCCGAAAGCTCAGGTCAAAGGATATAGCTTCACTAAAGGTTCAATGGCGGGGTTATCTGGCCAAGGAAGTGACTTGGGAAACCTACCGGGATATGAGCAGCTGATACCCTCATCTATTTGCTACTTCATGAATGTTCTCTATGCTCGTTCGAGGATGAACTACTACTTAAGTGTAGGAGGATGTGACGACATGACCGGTCATTTTTTTAATTTATGCCCCGTTCCCCTATTAACTGCTTCCCCTAAGCTAATTTCTGCTATTTGATTTGCTGGGATGTTCGGTGTTACTATTCAGAGTGTTTTTGGTACAGATAACCCAAAATGAGAGCTTAAGTGTTGGAAAGTGGTCTATAATCGGAAAAGTGTGAAGACAATCTCGGAATGGAAATCTTATGGTTTTGTTAGCTCCGTTAGGTAATTTCGGGGTTAGGAGCGTGTTCGAAATGTATTTTGGATGTCTGTAGCTCATTTAGGCTAGAAATATCGAAAATTAGAATTTGGAGGTTTCCAGTCCGATAGTGAATTTTTATTCGAGGGTCGGAACGGAATTTCTGAAGTTGTTGTAGCACCATCATGTCATTTGGGACGTGTGTGAAAATTTTCAAATCAACCGAACGAGTGTTGGTTAGGTTTAAGATTGAAAGCATTTTTTGGATGAACTTGAAGTTCTTAGGCATCAATCTTTGATTTAATCGTGTTTTGGGCGTTGTTTTAGATGTTTTAAGTCTTCGTGCAAGTTTGAATAAGGTATTTGGTTGTATTAGTGCTTTTGGTTGAGGTCTCAGGATGATTTCGGATGGTCGACGGGTAGAATTTCTAAAGTGTGAAGCAGAAGATCTTTAGCCTTCTGGTATTTTCACTTATGCGGTTTGGGAACCGCAGAAGCGGCCTGGCCCACCACAGAAGCGAGTTTGTCTTATTCCTCAGAGACCGCAGAAGCGGTCTGGCCTCCAGAAAGGCGGAACCGCATATGCAGTTTTGTGTCCATAGAAGCGGAAACCTATGTTTAATGAGAAGTCGCAGAAGCGGCTCGTGGTCCAACTATGCGGGACCGCAGAAGTGGAAAGCACTGTTAGATATAGGAAAATCTAAGGGTTTATTTCAAAAGTTGGAAAATCAATTGAAAGCTCGGGAGAAGGCGATTTTGAGTGGGTTTTGAAGAGAAGATCATTGGATAACGTTGTTTTAACCCTTTCTAGTTATATTTCATCAATATCTAGTTAAATCCACAATAAAAATTCGAATTCAAGGTCTAAAATTGAGAAAAATGGGTCAAACTTCTTAGACTAAATTGTTTTATTTTGAATGGACATTTGACCTCCGATTTGGGAGATTTTTATATGGTTAGACTCGTGAGAGTACGAGTGTTCTGAAAATGTGAAAATTATTCAATTCCGAGTCGTTGGCCTAAGGGGCATTTTTGTTATTTTACCTATTTTCGCGCCTTAGCTTTAATTTTAATAGTGAAATCAATTGTTTGCGATGTTATTTACGTTACGTAATTGGATTGAATAGATTTGGGTCATTCGAAATCGGATACTTGTGGCAAGAGCATTGTTTCGTAGTTGGTTTTGCACCGGTTTGAGGTTAGTGGCTTGTCTAACTTTGTGTGAGCGGCGTCTCCCATTCAGATATATTACTTATTATTTTAAATGCCTGGTACGCGAGATGAAGGGCATGTACTTGAGCTAATAGTTGAAAATCCGTTTTACTTAAAAATTTTAACTGTGTTTTCTTGCGTATTTGCCTATTCTAAACACAATTTAACCTGTGTTAGCGAGGAAAAGCATGTTTAGCCGTCGTACTTGCTTATTTTCCTAAATTGTATTATCTGTCCTTCGTGAAGCATGCTAGACTAAGAATTCTATTAACTGTTCTTACTTAGCTTCATACATTATTTGTATTGTTGTGGTGTTTACACTTTGGGACTGCGGGACAACATCCTGGAAACTCCCCTTGTATGCGTTACGTTTTGAGATTGAGAGTGCGGGATACCAAGAGATCCCTGGCACAGATATGATTATAAAAATGGAGGATTCCAGGAGATCCTCGGGATACTTGGAGATCCGTGATGATAAATATCCGGTGGTGATTGATACTTCTATTTATTTACTGTGTTAGTTCTCGGTTACTGTCTTATTTATTACTTTGCTAGACTCTCACAGTATATTATATCCATATTGTCGTTTCCTTATCATATAGATTATTATGTTTTTTGTCTGAGTAGGGCCTCAACCTTTCTCGTCACTACCCGACTGAAGTTACGCTTGGAACTTACTGGGTACTGATGTGCTGCACTCACGCCTCTTCTGCGCATGTTTTCCATGTGAAGACCAAGGTACTTCTTCTCAGGCGTAGCACCTTCGCAGCGGAGAGCACTAATGGAGACTCGAGGTATATTGTTACGACCCGGCCGATCGTCTTTGGAATTTATGCCCCGTTTCTTATTAACTGCTTCCCCAAAGTTTGTTTCTGCAATTTTGGTTTGCCGGGACGTTCGTTGTGAGAGTTCGGAGTGTTTTGGGACACTTAGCCCCTAAATGAGAGATTAAGTGTTGGAAAGTGGTCCGTAATTGAAACATTGTGAAGATGACCTCAGAATTGAAATCAGATGGTTCTGTTAGCTCTGTTAGGTGATTTCAGGATCGGAAGCATGTTCGGAATGTATTTTGGATGTTCGTAGCTCATTTAGGCTAGAAATGCCGAAAGTTAGAATTTGGAGGTTTCCGGCCCGATAGTGAAGTTTTGGTCTGAGGGTCGGAATGGGATTTCGAAAGTTTCTATAGCACCGTCATGTCCTTTGGGACGTGCATGCAAAGTTTTAGGTCAATAGGATGAGTGTTGATTAGGTTTTAAATCGAAAGCGTGTTTTGGATGAACTTGAAGTTCTTAGGCTTAAATCTTTGATTTAATCAAGGTTTCGGTGTTGTTTTAGGTGTCTTATGGATTGGTGCAAGTTTGAATTAGGTATTAGGTGGTATTGGTGCTCTTGGTTGAGGTCCCGGGGTCCTCAGGATTATTTTGGGTGGTTAACGGAAAAATTCTAAAGTTTGCATTAGAGGAAGACTTCTATCTTCTGGTATATTTGCTTCTGCAGAAGCGGAGCCGCAGAAGCGGCTTAGGGCACCGCAGAGCCAAAATTTTCCATATGGCCAGGAACCGCAGAAGCGGTAAGGATTCCGTAGAAGCGGAATCGCTTTTGCGAGTAAGGATCCGCAGAAGCGGAAATGGCCTCTTAAGTGGAAGTCGCAGAAGCGGCACTTTGTCCGCAGATGCGGGACCGCAGAAGCGGTCCCTGGACCACAAAAGCAAAAATCACTGTTATGTTAAGGGTTTATTCGAAGCTTAATTTTAAAAGTTGAAAAATTATTTGGGAGCCTAGGGGAAGGCGATTTGGAGTGGGAATTTAAGAGGAAATCACTGGGTAATGTTTGTATGATCCTTTCTAGCAATAATCCATCATTTAGTGGTTAAATCTATCTTTTAAATTCAAATTTAGAATCAATAGTGGAAGAATTTGGGTAAAAGTTCATTGACTAAACTATTGGCTTTTGAGGGGGCATTCGACCTCCGATTTCTGAGATTTTGATAAGGTTAGCCTCGTGAGAGTACAAGGTTTCTGAAAATGTGAAAATTATATGATTTCGAGATGTTGTCCTGAGGGCATTTCTGCCATTTTACCTATTTTTGCGCCTTACCTTTAGTTTTAATAATGGAATTGTTTACTTGCGATGTTATTTACAATATGTAATTGGTTTGAATAGATTTGGGCCACTCGGAGTTGGATACTCGTGGCAAGGACATCGTTTCTTAGTGATTTTTGTACTGGTTCGAGGTAAGTGGCTTGTCTAACTTTGTGTGAGGGACCTCTCCCCTTAGTATATCTTGACTATTGTATTAAATGCCTTGTGCGCGAGATGACGAGCGTGTACTTGTGCTAATTGTTGAAAGTTCACCTTACTTTACTTATTTAGATTGTGTTTCTTCACATATTTAAATGCTATAAATGCAATTTCACTTGTTTTGGCTTAGGGAAAGCATGTTAGTTAACTTACTTGTTATATTTGATTAAAATACAATATCTGCTTTTCGTGAAGCATGCTAGACTTTAGATACTACATGTTGTCTTTACTTAGCTTTTTTACATAATTTAAGTGTTGTGATAAGTTTACGATTTGGGACTACGGGTTCAATACCCAGGAGATCCTCAGATATTGGTATGATGGACTACGGGTTCGATTCCCGGAAGATCCTCGGATATTGGTATGATGGACTAGGGGTTCAATTACTGGGAGATCCTCAAATATTGGTATGATGGCCTACGGCTTCAATTCCCGGGAGATCCTCCGACATTGGTAAGATGGACTAAGGGTTCAATTCTAGAGATCTATATGGCATCCTGATATTGAGCGGTACTTGGTTGTGTTATTTCCTTTACTGAGCTTAATTGTCATTGACTTGCAGCTTCTATCCTATTTTATCGTTGCTTTTCCTGCTATTTTCTGCCTTACATTGTTCATTATTGTTGTTATGTTTATTCTCAGTAGGTCCCTGACCTTCATCGTCACTACTCAATCGAGGTTAGGCTTGGCACTTACTAAGTACCTATGTGGTGTACTCATGCCTCTTCTGCGCATGTTTTACATGTGCAGATCCAGGTACTTCTGGTCGAGCGCACTATCAGTGATCCAGGTTCTATACTCGGAGACTTGAGGTATGCATTTTTCGCGTACTTAGATCCGGTGAGTCTCCCTCTCATTCTACCTTTAATTAGCTAGTTGCTATTTCGTTCTCTTGTAATAGACCACTCCGGGGTTTAGAACATTGTACATTTTCTATAGCCTATGTTGCCCGTGGGTTTCCAAGTCTTGGAGGTTGTTCCAGTAAATGTGTATTGAAGTGTATGTGCCAGGCAGCAAATCTATACATTTTTCTTAAGACATCAGGTATTTTGCTATTATTTTCGTAAAAATTGTTAAATTCTGCAATGTGTTAGGCTTAGCTAGTCGCGAAGACTAGGTGCCATCATGATAGGTTCACAATTGGTGAACTAGGTTCGTGACAAGTTGGTATCAGAGCTCTAGGTTCATAGGAGTCGCGGGACACAGGCCGGTTTATCAGAGTCTCACTTATCGGTACTCAGACGTCTGTACTTATCTACGAGAGGCTATGTAACTGTTTAGGAAAAATCTTCACTTTATTGAATTCCTTGTCGTGCTATGTTGTTAACATCGACTCTAAACTTCTGTTTTCTATTCTCTCACAGATCATGAGGACACGCACGACCCAAGACGATCAGGCACCCGCACCCTCTCCTACAGCCGCTTGAGGCAAGGGCCGAGGCAGGGATCGTGGACGCACGCGTGGTGCAGCCAGAGCACCTATGCGAGCGGCCGCCGAGGTACCACCAGCAGATCCTTCCAAGACTTGGACTCGGTTTGCAGATATGTTTCCGAGAGAGTTTGTTCCCCAGAGCCTCCGAGATGCATGGCGTGCGGAGTTTGAGCATTTGCACAAGGGCCCTATGACTGTCATTGAGTATGCCATTCGTTATACTAGGTTGGCCAGGCATGCACCGGCTTTGGTAGCTACTGTTTGTGAGAGGGTTCGCCAGTTTATTAAGGGTCTTATTCATTCCTTCAAGTCTGGCATGGCTTGAGAGTTGGAGATGGATATACCATATGAATAGGTAGTGTGCATAGCCATGAGGATAGAGGGTATGCATGTCAGAGAGCTAGAGGAGAGAGAGGCCAAGAGGTCTCGAGAGTCGGGTCATTACTCTGGTACCCACACATCAGCAGCAGGACGTCATGGTAGGGGCTATACGGGTCGCCCAGTTCACTCAGTTTTTCCTTCATCCAGCAGTACTCAAGCTCCTCCAAGATCTCAAGAGCCTTATTATGCACCTTCGGTTTCTATTGTGCCTCCTATGCGGGGTACTTCCAGAGGTCAGTATAGCGGTGGTGGGCCCAGTCAGTCACAGCCACCGCGCCCTCCCAGAGCTTGTTATGAGTGTGGGGATACCCGCCACCTGGTTAGAGAGTTCCCCAGATGTGGGAGTGGTGTTCCTTCTCAGACTCCACAACCTCAGCATGATCCACATGGTCATCAGGCCATCGTTCCAGCTCCACCCGCCACTCCACTTTCCCAGCCATCTAGAGGCGGGGATCGGGGAGATAGAGGTTTCCCTCGAGGGAGGGGTCGAGCCAAATTTAATGATATTCCTGATCGTGTCGCGGCAGTCGCTTCTGATTCTATTATCACAGGTATTATATTGGTTAGTCACAGAAAGGCATCGATTCTATTAGATCCAGGATCAACTTATTCTTACGTGTCATCTTATTTTGCTCCGTATTTTGGTACAGCCCGAGAGACCTTGAGCTCTCACGTTTATGTTTCTACTCTCATGGGAGATTTCCTTGTTGTGGACCGCGTATATCGATCATGTTTGCTTACTATTTGTGGTTTTGGCACCAAGGCATATCTTTTATTACTTGATATGGTTGATTTCTATATTATCTTGGGCATGGACCGGTTGTCGCCCCAGTATGCTATTCTTCATTGTCACACTAAGACCGTGACGCTGTCTATGCCAGGTATTCCACGTATTGAGTGGAGTCGTACTTTTGATCACACTCCCAGTAGAGTTATATCTTTTCATAAAGCTCAGCATCTGGGTAAGAAGGGGTGCGCCACGTATTTAGCTTATGTGAGATATGTCGGTGCCGATACCCCTTCTGTTGACTTTGTTCCAGTCGTACGGGATTTCCCGATATGTTCCCAGCTGATCTTCCGGGCATGCCGCCCAATCGGGACATTGATTTTGGTATTGATTTCTTGTCGGGCACTCAGCCCATATCCATTCCTCCTTACCATATGGCTCATCTTGAGTTGAAGGAGTTGAAGGATCAGTTACAAGAATTTCTTGATAAGGGTTTTATTCAACCTAGTGTTTCATCGTGGGGTGCTCGTGTCTTGTTTGTAAAGAAAAAGGATGGTTCTATGCGAATATATATCGATTATTGTCAGTTGAACAAGGATACAGTGAAAAACCGATATCATTTGCCTCGTATCGATGATCTTTTTTACCAGCTTCAGCGCGCGCAGATATTTTCTAAGATTGATTTGCACTCAGGTTATCACCAGTTAAAGATTCGGAACCGGATATCCCGAAGACTACTTTCAGGATTCGGTATGGTCATTACGAGTTCCTTGCATGTGATTTGGGCTGACCAACGCCCCAATAGCTTTTATGCATTTGATGCATAGTGTATTCAGGCCCTATCTCGACTTGTTTGTCATTTTTTCATAGATGATATTCTTGTATATTCCCGTAGTCGGGAAGACTATGAGCAGCACCTGAGGACAGTGCTTCAGACATTGAGAGAAAAGAAATTGTATGCAAAGTTCTCGAAATGTGAGTTTTTGTTGAGTTCTGTGGCATTCCTAGGCCACGTGGTATTGAGTGAGGGCATTCGGGTGGATCCGAAGAAGGTGGAATCCGTGCAAAGTTGGCCCAGGCCCTCCTCAGCTACAGAGATCCGTAGTTTCCTTGGCCTTTTGGGGTATTACCGTCGTTTTATGGAGGGGTTTTCTTCGATTGCAGCCCCTATGACTAGATTGACCCAGAAGGGTGCTCCCTTTCAGTGGAGAGACGAGTGTGAGGTGAGCTTTCAGAAGCTCAAGACGTCTTTGACTTTAGCCCCTATTCTGATTTTGGCTACTGGTTCGGGGTCCTATATAGTTTATTGTGATGCCTCACGAGTCGGACTTGGAGCGGTGTTGATGCAGGAAGATAGGGTGATTGCCTACGCATCCAAACAGTTGAAGGTACATGAAAAGAACTATCATGTCCGTGACCTTGAGTTAGCTATTATCGTTCATGCCTTGAAGATCTGGCGTCATATTTTGTATGGCGTGCCTTGTAAGATTTACACTAATCATCGGAGTTGGCAACACTTTTTCAAGCAGAAGGATATGAACTTGCTCTAGAGGAGATGGTTGGAGCTACTAAAGGATTATGATATTACTATTCTATATCACCCGGGCAAGGCCAATATGGTAGCCGATGCCTTGAGTCACCGGGTGGAGAGTTTGGAAAGTTTGGCATATTTACCAGCTTCCGAGAGACCTATGGCGATGAATGTTCAGGATTTAGCCAGTCAATTCATGAGATTGGACCTTTCGGAGCCCAACCGGGTTCTAGCATGTGTGGTTTCTCGGTCTTCATTGTTCGATCGTATCAGGGAGCGGCAGTATGATGACCTTCATTTGCTTGTCCTCAGGGACACGGTTCAGCATGGCGATGCTAGGGATGTGACTATTGGAGATGACGGGGTATTGAGGATGCAGGATCGGATATGTGTACCCGATGTTGATGATATTTTGGAATTGATATTGATAGAGGCCCACAGCTCGTGGTACTCCATCCATCTGGGTGTTGTGAAGATGTATCAGGATCTGAGGCAGCACTACTGGTGGAGGCGGATGAAGAAATACATAGCAGAGTTCGTAGCTAGATGCCTCAACTGTCAGCAGGTAAAGGCTGAGCACCAGAGACCGGGAGGGTTACTCCAGCAGATGAAGATTCCGGAGTGGAAATAGGAGCAGATCACTATGGAATTTGTGACTGGTCTCCCTCTTACGGCGAAGAAATTTGATTTTATTTGGGTTGTTGTGGATTGGCTGACCAAGTCTGCTATTTCATCCCAGTGTGTACTTCTTACTCGGCGGAGCGGTTTGCGGAGATTTATATCAGGTAGATTGTCCGTCTACATGGCATTCCAGTTTCTATCATCTCAGACACGGGTTCAGTGTTTACATCATGGTTCTGTAGAGCCGTCTAGCACGAGTTGGGTACCCGGGTGACTATGAGTATAGATTTTCACCCTCAGATGAACGGACAGTCCAAGTGCACTATTCAGATTCTTGAGGATATGCTCCGTGCATGCGTGATTGAGTTTAGAGGGTCTTGGGATCAGTTCTTGCCATTGGCTGAGTTTGCGCACAATAACAGTTAACAGTCCATTATTCAGATGGCATCGTATAAGGCCTTATATGGTAGGAGATGCAGATCCTCGGTGGGTTGGTTCGAGCCGGGTGAGGCCAAGCTATTGGGCACTGATTTGGTCCAGGATGTGATTGAGAAGGTTAAGGTAATTCAGGATAGACTCCGTACGGCCCAGTCTAGACAAAAGAGTTACGCGGACCGGAATGTTCGTGATGTTTCCTTTATGGTTGATGAGCGCATTTTGCTTCGGGTCTCGCCTATGAAAGGCATCATGAGGTTTGGAAAGAAAGGGAAGTTGATCCCGAGGTTCATTGGACCATTTGAGATTTTGAAGCGAGTTGGAGAGGTTGCTTATGAGCTTGCTTTACCTCCCAGTTTGGCTGGGGTTCATCCGGTATTTCATGTTTCGATGCTTCGGAGGTATCACGGTGATTCGTCTCATGTGTTGGAGTTCACTTTAGTCCAGTTGGACAAGGATTTGTCCTATGTTGAGAAGCCAGTGGAAATATTGGATAGGCAGGTCCGAAAGCTCAGGTCAAAGGATATAGCTTTAGTAAAGGTTCAGTGGCGGGGTCAGCCGGCCAAGGAGGCGACTTGGGAGACCAGGCAGGATATGTGCAGTCGATACCCTTATCTATTTGCTACTTCAGGCATGTTCTCTATGCTCGTTCGAGGACGAACGAATGTTTAAGTGTAGGAGGATGTGAAGACCCGGCCGGTCATCTTCGGAATTTATGCCCCGTTCCCCCATTAAATTCTTCCACCAAGTTTGTTTTTGCTATTTTGGTTTGCTGTGACATTTGGTGTGAGAGTTCGGAGTGTTTTGGGACACTTAGTCCCTAAATGATAGCTGAAGTGATGGAAAGTAGTCTGTAATTGGAATAGTGTGAAGATGGCCTCAAAATGGAAATCGATGGTTCCGTTAGCTCCATTATGTGATTTCGAGGTCGGGAGCGTGTTTGGGATGTATTTTTTATGCCCGTAGCCCATTTAGGCTAGAAATGCCAAAAGTTAGAATTTGTAGGTTTCCGGCCCGATAGTGAAGTTTTGGCCCGAGGGTCGGAACAGGATTCCGGAAGTTGCTGTAGCACCGCCATGTCATTTGGGACATGCGTGCAAAGTTTCAGGTCAATCTGATGAGTGTTGATTAGGTTTTTAATCGAAAGCGTGTTTTGGATGAACTTGAAGTTCTTAGGCTTGTAACTTTGATTTAATCGAGGTTTCGGTGTTATTTTAGGTGTCTTAAGGATTGGTGCAAGCTTGAATAAGGTATTAGGTGGTATTGGTGCTTTTGGTTGAGGTCACGGGGGCGTCAGGATGATTTTGGGTGGTTAAAAAAAAATTCGAAAGTGTGC